>OX451735.1:1209318890-1209333890 GCA_948472305.1 Vicia faba
TTATTTGACGTTGTTGTTGTTGTTGTTGTTTATTTGACGTTGTTGTTGTTGTTGTTTATTTGACGTTGTTGTTGTTGTTGTTGTTGTTAATTTGACGTTGTTGTTGTTGTTGTTGTTGTTGTTTATTTGACGTTGTTGTTGTTGTTTATTTAACGTTGTTGTTGTTGTTGTTTATTTGACGTTGTTGTTGTTGTTGTTTATTTGACGTTGTTGTTGTTGTTATTATTGTTGTTGTTGTTGTTGTTTATTTAACGTTGTTGTTGTTGTTGTTGTTGTTGTTGTTTATTTGACGTTGTTGTTGTTGTTTATTTGACGTTGTTGTTGTTGTTGTTTATTTGACGTTGTTGTTGTTGTTATTTATTTGACGTTGTTGTTGTTATTATTGTTTATTTGACGTTGTTGTTATTGTTGTTGTTTATTTGACGTTATTGTTATTTTTTATTTGACGTTGTTGTTGTTGTTGACATTGTTGTTGTTGTTGTTTATTTGACGTTTTTGTTGTTGTTTATTTGACGTAGTTGTTGTTATTGACGTTGTTATTGTTGTTGTTGTTGTTTATTTTACGTTTTTGTTGTTGTTGATGTTGTTGTTGTTGTTTTTTTTTATTTGACGTTGTTGTTGTCTTTTGACATTGTTGTTATTGTTGTTGTTGTTTATTTGATGTTGTTTTAGTTGTTGTTGTTTATTTGACGTTGTTGTTGTTTTTTATTTGACGTTGTTGTTGTTGAAATTGTTTATGTTGTTGTTGTTGTTTATTTGACGTTGTTGTTGTTGTTGTTTATTTGACGTAGTTGTTTTTATTGACGTTGTTGTTGTTGTCGTTGTTGTTTATTTGACGATTTTGTTGTTGTTGTTGTTGTTTTTTATTTGACGTTGTTGTTGTTGTTGTTGTTGTTGTTGTTGTTAATTTGACGTTGTTGTTGTTGTTGTTGTTTATTTGACGTTGTTGTTGTTGTTTATTTGACGTTGTTGTTGTTGTTGTTTATTTGACGTTGTTGTTGTTGTTGTTTTTTTGACGTTGTTGTTGTTGTTGTTATTGTAGTTGTTGTTGTTGTTTATTTGACGTTGTTGTTGTTGTTGTTTATTTGACGTTGTTGCTGTTGTTGTTTATTTGACGTTGTTGTTGTTGTTGTTTATTTGACGTTGTTGTTGTTGTTATTGTTTATTTGACGTTGTTGTTGTTGTTGTTGTTGTTGTTTATTTGACGTTGTTTTTGTTATTTGACGTTGTTGTTGTTGTTGTTGTATCTGTTGTTGTTGTTGATGTTGTTGTTGTTGTTGCTTATTTGACGTTGTTGTTATTGTTGCTATTTATTTGACGTTGTTGTTGTTGTTGTTTATTTGATGTTGTTGTTGTTGTTGTTGTTGTTTATTTGACGTTGTTGTTGTATTTGTTATTGTTGATATTGTTGTTGCTTATTTGACGTTGTTGTTATTGTTGTTGTTTATTTGACGTTGTTATTGTTGTTATTCATTTGACGTTGTTGTTGTTGTTGTTGTTTATTTGACGTTGTTGTTGTTGTTGTTGTTGTTGTTTATTTGACGTTGTTGTTGTTTATTTGACGTTGTTGTTGTTGTTGTTTATTTGACGTTGTTGTTGTTGTTGTTTATTTGACGTTGTTGTCGTTGTTATTGTTGTTGTTGTTGTTATTTATTTGACGTTTTTGTTGTTGTTGATGTTGTTGTTGTTGTTGTTTTTTATTTGACGTTGTTGTTGTTGTTGTTGTTTATTTGACGTTGTTGTTGTTGTTGTTTATTTGACGTTGTTGTTGTTGTTATTTATTTGACGTTGTTGTTGTTATTATTGTTTATTTGACGTTGTTGTTGTTGTTGTTGTTGTTTATTTGACGTTGTTGTTATTTTTTATTTGATGTTGTTGTTGTTGACATTGTTGTTGTTGTTGTTGTTTATTTGACATTGTTGTTGTTGTTTATTTGACGTTGTTGTTGTTGTTTATTTGACGTTATTGTTGTTGTTGTTTATTTGACGTTGTTGTTGTTGTTATTGTTGTTGTTGTTGTTGTTTATTTGACGTTGTTGTTGTTGTTGTTGTTTATTTGACGTTGTTGTTGTTGTTTATTTGATGTTGTAGTTGTTGTTTATTTGACGTTGTTGTTGTTGTTATTTATTTGACGTTGTTGTTGTTGTTATTGTTTATTTGACGTTGTTGTTGTTGTTGTTGTTTATTTGACGTTGTTATTGTTGTTTATTTGACGTTGTTTTTGTTATTTGACGTTGTTGTTGTTGTATCTGTTGTTGTTGTTGTTGTTGTTGTTGCTTATTTGACGTTGTTGTTATTGTTGCTATTTATTTGACGTTGTTGCTGTTGTTGTTTATTTGACGTTGTTGTTGTTGTTGTTTAGTTGACGTTGTTGTTGTTGTTGTTGTATTTGTTATTGTTGATATTGTTGTTGCTCATTTGACGTTGTTGTTATTGTTGTTGTTTATTTGACGTTGTTGTTGTTATTATTCATTTGACGTTGTTGTTGTTGTTGTTTATTTGACGTTGTTGTTGTTGTTGTTCTTTATATGAGGTTGTTGTTGTCGTTGTTTTTGTTGTTTATTTGACGTTGTTGTTGTTATTTATTTGATGTTGTTGTTGTTGTTTATTTGACATTGTTGTTGACGTTGTTGTTGTTGTTGTTTATTTGACGTTGTTGTTGTTGTTGTTGTTTATTTGACGTTGTTGTTGTTGTTGACGTTGTTGTTGTTGTTGTTTATTTGATGTTGTTGTTATTGTTGTTGACATAGTTGTTGTTGTTTATTTGACGTTGTTGTTGTTGTTGATGTTGTTGTTTATTTGACGTTGTTGTTGTTGTTGTTGATGTTGTTGTTTATTTGACGTTGTTGTTGTTGTTTATTTGACATTGTTGTTGTTGTTAATGTTGTTGTTGTTTATTGGACGTTGTTGTTGTTGTTGTTTATTTAACATTGTTGTTGTTATTGACGGTGTTGTTGTTGTTGTTGTTATTTATTTGACATTGTTGTTGTTGTTTTTTTTTGTTGACGTTGTTGTTGTTGTTTATTTGACGTTGTTGTTGTTGTTGTTGTTGTTTATTTGATGTTGTTGTTTATTTGACGTTGTTGTTGTTGTTTATTTGACGTTGTTATTGTTGTTGTTGTTGTTGTTTATTTGACATTGTTGTTGACGTTGTTGTTGTTGTTGTTGTTTATTTGACGTTGTTGTTGTTGTTGTTTATTTGACGTTGTTAATGTTGTTGACATAGTTGTTGTTGTTTTTGTTGTTTATTTGACATTGTTGTTGTTGTTTTTGTTGTTGTTATTGTTGGTGTTGGTGCTGTTTATTTGACGTTGTTGTTGTTGTTGTTTATTTGACGTTGTTGTTGTTGTTGTTTATTTGACGTTGTTGTTGTTGTTTATTTGACGTTGTTGTTGTTGTTGTTGTTTATTTGACGTTGTTGTTGTTGTTGTTTATTTGACATTGTTGTTGTTGTTGTTGACGTTGTTGTTGTAGTTGTTTATTTGACGTTGTTGTTGTTGTTGTTGTTGTTGTTTATTTGATGTTGTTTTAGTTGTTGTTGCTTATTTGACGTTGTTGTTGTTTTTTATTTGACGTTGTTGTTGTTGACATTGTTGTTGTTGTTGTTTATTTAACGTTGTTGTTGTTGTTTTTTATTTGACGTTGTTGTTGTTGACATAGTTGTTGTCGTTGTTTATTTGACGTTGTTTTTTTTGTTGTTTATTTGACGTTGTTGTTATTGACGTTGTTGTTGTTTATTTGACGTTTTTGTTGTTGTTGATGTTGTTCTTGTTATTGTTTTTTATTTGACGTTGTTGTTGTTGTTTATTTGACGTTGTTGTTGTTTATTTGACGTTGTTGTTGTTGTTTATTAGACGTTGTTGTTGTTATTTATTTGACGTTGTTGTTGTTGTTGTTTATTTGACGTTGTTGTTGTTTATTTGACGTTGTTGTTGTTATTTGAAGTTGTTGTTGTTGTATTTGTTGTTGTTGTTGTTGTTTATTTGACGGTGTTGTTGTTGGTTATTGACGTTATTGTTGTTGTTTATTTGACGTTGTTGTTGTTGTTGTTGTTGTTGTTTATTTGACGTTGTTGTTGTTATTTGACGTTGTTGTTGTTGTTGTTGTTGTATTTGTTGTTGTTGTTGTTGTTTATTTGACGTTGTTGTTGTTGTTTATTTGACGTTATTGCTGTTGTTTATTTGACGTTGTTATTGTTGTTGTTGTTGTTTATTTGACGTTGTTGTTGTTTTTGACGTTGTTGTTGTTGTTGTTTATTTGACGTTGTTGTTGTTTATTTGACGTTGTTGTTGTTATTTGAAGTTGTTGTTGTTGTATTTTTTGTTGTTGTTGTTGTTTATTTGACGGTGTTGTTGTTGGTTATTGACGTTATTGTTGTTGTTTATTTGACGTTGTTGTTGTTGTTGTTGTTGTTGTTTATTTGACGTTGTTGTTGTTATTTGACGTTGTTGTTGTTGTTGTTGTTGTATTTGTTGTTGTTGTTGTTGTTGTTTATTTGACGTTGTTGTTGTTGTTTATTTGACATTATTGCTGTTGTTTATTTGACGTTGTTATTGTTGTTGTTGTTGTTTATTTGACGTTGTTGTTGTTTTTGACGTTGTTGTTGTTGTTGTTTATTTGGCGTTGTTGTTGTTTTTATTGTTTATTTGACGTTGTTAATGTTGTTGAAATTGTTGTTGTTGTTTTTGTTGTTTATTTGACATTGTTGTTGTTGTTGTTGTTTTTGTTGTTGTTATTGTTGATGTTGTTGTTGTTTATTTGATGTTGTTGTTGTTGTTGTTGTTTATTTGACGTTGTTGTTGTTGTTGTTGTTTATTTGACGTTGTTGTTGTTGTTGTTTATTTGACATTGTTGTTGTTGTTATTTATTTGACGTTGTTGTTGTTGTTTATTTGACATTGTTGTTGTTGTTGTTGTTGACGTTGTTGTTGTTGTTGTTTATTTGACATTGTTGTTTTTGTTGTTGTTGTTTACTTGATGTTGTTTTAGTTGTTGTTGTTTATTTGACGTTGTTCTTATTTTTTATTTGACGTTGTTGTTGTTGACATTGTTGTTGTTGTTTATTTGACGTTGTTGTTGTTGTTTATTTGACGTAGTTGTTGTTATTGACGTTGTTGTTGTTGTTGTTGTTGTTGTTGTTTATTTGACGTTTTTGTTGTTGTTGATGTTGTTGTTGTTGTTGTTTTTTATTTGACGTTGTTGTTGTTTTTTGACATTGTTGTTATTGTTGTTGTTTATTTAATGTTGTTTTAGTTGTTGTTGTTGTTTATTTGACGTTGTTGTTGTTTTTTATTTGACATTGTTGTTGTTGACATTGTTGATGTTGTTGTTGTTTATTTGACGTTTTTGTTGATGTTGATGTTGTTGTTGTTGTTGTTTTTTATTTGACGTTGTTGTTGTTGTTGTTTATTTGACGTTGTTGTTGTTGTTGTTTATTTGACGTTGTTGTTGTTGTTGTTAATTTGACGTTGTTGTTGTTGTTGTTGTTGTTTATTTGACGTTGTTGTTGTTGTTTATTTAACGTTGTTGTTGTTGTTGTTTATTTGACGTTGTTGTTGTTGTTGTTTATTTGACGTTGTTGTTGTTGTTATTATTGTTGTTGTTGTTTATTTAACGTTGTTGTTGTTGTTGTTTATTTGACGTTGTTGTTATTGTTTATTTGACGTTGTTGTTGTTGTTGTTTATTTGACGTTGTTGTTGTTGTTATTTATTTGACGTTGTTGTTGTTATTATTGTTTATTTGACGTTGTTGTTGTTGTTGTTTATTTGACGTTATTGTTATTTTTTATTTGACGTTGTTGTTGTTGTTGACATTGTTGTTGTTGTTGTTTATTTGACGTTGTTGTTGTTGTTTATTTGACGTAGTTGTTGTTATTGACGTTGTTATTGTTGTTGTTGTTGTTTATTTGACGTTTTTGTTGTTGTTGATGTTGTTGTTGTTATTTTTTTTTATTTGACGTTGTTGTTGTCTTTTGACATTGTTGTTATTGTTGTTGTTGTTTATTTGATGTTGTTTTAGTTGTTGTTGTTTATTTGACGTTGTTGTTGTTTTTTATTTGACGTTGTTGTTGTTGAAATTGTTTATGTTGTTGTTGTTGTTTATTTGACGTTGTTGTTGTTGTTGTTTATTTGACGTAGTTGTTTTTATTGACGTTGTTGTTGTTGTCGTTGTTGTTTATTTGACGTTTTTGTTGTTGTTGTTGTTGTTGTTTTTTATTTGACGTTGTTGTTGTTGTTGTTGTTGTTGTTAATTTGACGTTGTTGTTGTTGTTGTTGTTTATTTGACGTTGTTGTTGTTGTTTATTTGACGTTGTTGTTGTTGTTGTTTATTTGACGTTGTTGTTGTTGTTGTTTTTTTGACGTTGTTGTTGTTGTTGTTATTGTTGTTGTTGTTGTTGTTGTTTATTTGACGTTGTTGTTGTTGTTGTTTATTTGACGTTGTTGTTGTTGTTGTTTATTTGACGTTGTTGTTGTTGTTTATTTGACGTTGTTGTTGTTGTTGTTGTTTATTTGACGTTGTTGTTGTTGTTGTTTATTTGACATTGTTGTTGTTGTTGTTGACGTTGTTGTTGTAGTTGTTTATTTGACGTTGTTGTTGTTGTTGTTGTTGTTGTTGTTTATTTGATGTTGTTTTAGTTGTTGTTGCTTATTTGACGTTGTTGTTGTTTTTTATTTGACGTTGTTGTTGTTGACATTGTTGTTGTTGTTGTTTATTTAACGTTGTTGTTGTTGTTTTTTATTTGACGTTGTTGTTGTTGACATAGTTGTTGTCGTTGTTTATTTGACGTTGTTGTTTTTGTTGTTTATTTGACGTTGTTGTTATTGACGTTGTTGTTGTTTATTTGACGTTTTTGTTGTTGTTGATGTTGTTCTTGTTATTGTTTTTTATTTGACGTTGTTGTTGTTGTTTATTTGACGTTGTTGTTGTTTATTTGACGTTGTTGTTGTTGTTTATTAGACGTTGTTGTTGTTATTTATTTGACGTTGTTGTTGTTGTTGTTTATTTGACGTTGTTGTTGTTTATTTGACGTTGTTGTTGTTATTTGAAGTTGTTGTTGTTGTATTTGTTGTTGTTGTTGTTGTTTATTTGACGGTGTTGTTGTTGGTTATTGACGTTATTGTTGTTGTTTATTTGACGTTGTTGTTGTTGTTGTTGTTTATTTGACGTTGTTGTTGTTATTTGACGTTGTTGTTGTTGTTGTTGTTGTATTTGTTGTTGTTGTTGTTGTTTATTTGACGTTGTTGTTGTTGTTTATTTGACGTTATTGCTGTTGTTTATTTGACGTTGCTATTGTTGTTGTTGTTGTTTATTTGACGTTGTTGTTGTTTTTGACGTTGTTATTGTTGTTGTTTATTTGGCGTTGTTGTTGTTTTTATTGTTTATTTGACGTTGTTAATGTTGTTGAAATTGTTGTTGTTGTTTTTGTTGTTTATTTGACATTGTTGTTGTTGTTGTTGTTTTTGTTGTTGTTATTGTTGATGTTGTTGTTGTTTATTTGATGTTGTTGTTGTTGTTGTTGTTTATATGACGTTGTTGTTGTTGTTGTTGTTTATTTGACGTTGTTGTTGTTGTTGTTGTTAATTTGACATTGTTGTTGTTGTTATTTATTTGACGTTGTTGTTGTTGTTTATTTGACATTGTTGTTGTTGTTGTTGTTGACGTTGTTTTTGTTGTTGTTTATTTGACATTGTTGTTTTTGTTGTTGTTGTTTACTTGATGTTGTTTTAGTTGTTGTTGTTTATTTGACGTTGTTCTTATTTTTTATTTGACGTTGTTGTTGTTGACATTGTTGTTGTTGTTTATTTGACGTTGTTGTTGTTGTTTATTTGACGTAGTTGTTGTTATTGACGTTGTTGTTGTTGTTGTTGTTGTTGTTGTTGTTTATTTGACGTTTTTGTTGTTGTTGATGTTGTTGTTGTTGTTGTTTTTTATTTGACGTTGTTGTTGTTTTTGGACATTGTTGTTATTGTTGTTGTTTATTTAATGTTGTTTTAGTTGTTGTTGTTGTTTATTTGACGTTGTTGTTGTTTTTTATTTGACGTTGTTGTTGTTGACATTGTTGATGTTGTTGTTGTTTATTTGACGTTTTTGTTGATGTTGATGTTGTTGTTGTTGTTGTTTTTTATTTGACGTTGTTGTTGTTGTTGTTGTTTATTTGACGTTGTTGTTGTTGTTGTTTATTTGACGTTGTTGTTGTTGTTGTTGTTGTTAATTTGACGTTGTTGTTGTTGTTGTTGTTGTTTATTTGACGTTGTTGTTGTTGTTTATTTAACGTTGTTGTTGTTGTTGTTGTTTATTTGACGTTGTTGTTGTTGTTGTTTATTTGACGTTGTTGTTGTTGTTATTATTGTTGTTGTTGTTGTTGTTTATTTAACGTTGTTGTTGTTGTTGTTGTTGTTTATTTGACGTTGTTGTTGTTGTTTATTTGACGTTGTTGTTGTTGTTGTTTATTTGACGTTGTTGTTGTTGTTATTTATTTGACGTTGTTGTTGTTATTATTGTTTATTTGACGTTGTTGTTGTTGTTGTTTATTTGACGTTATTGTTATTTTTTATTTGACGTTGTTGTTGTTGTTGACATTGTTGTTGTTGTTGTTTATTTGACGTTTTTGTTGTTGTTTATTTGACGTAGTTGTTGTTATTGACGTTGTTATTGTTGTTGTTGTTGTTTATTTTACGTTTTTGTTGTTGTTGATGTTGTTGTTGTTGTTTTTTTTTATTTGACGTTGTTGTTGTCTTTTGACATTGTTGTTATTGTTGTTGTTGTTTATTTGATGTTGTTTTAGTTGTTGTTGTTTATTTGACGTTGTTGTTGTTTTTTATTTGACGTTGTTGTTGTTGAAATTGTTTATGTTGTTGTTGTTGTTTATTTGACGTTGTTGTTGTTGTTGTTTATTTGACGTAGTTGTTTTTATTGACGTTGTTGTTGTTGTCGTTGTTGTTTATTTGACGATTTTGTTGTTGTTGTTGTTGTTTTTTATTTGACGTTGTTGTTGTTGTTGTTGTTGTTGTTGTTAATTTGACGTTGTTGTTGTTGTTGTTGTTTATTTGACGTTGTTGTTGTTGTTTATTTGACGTTGTTGTTGTTGTTGTTTATTTGACGTTGTTGTTGTTGTTGTTTTTTTGACGTTGTTGTTGTTGTTGTTATTGTAGTTGTTGTTGTTGTTTATTTGACGTTGTTGTTGTTGTTGTTTATTTGACGTTGTTGCTGTTGTTGTTTATTTGACGTTGTTGTTGTTGTTGTTTATTTGACGTTGTTGTTGTTGTTATTGTTTATTTGACGTTGTTGTTGTTGTTGTTGTTGTTGTTTATTTGACGTTGTTTTTGTTATTTGACGTTGTTGTTGTTGTTGTTGTATCTGTTGTTGTTGTTGATGTTGTTGTTGTTGTTGCTTATTTGACGTTGTTGTTATTGTTGCTATTTATTTGACGTTGTTGTTGTTGTTGTTGTTTATTTGATGTTGTTGTTGTTGTTGTTGTTTATTTGACGTTGTTGTTGTATTTGTTATTGTTGATATTGTTGTTGCTTATTTGACGTTGTTGTTATTGTTGTTGTTTATTTGACGTTGTTATTGTTGTTATTCATTTGACGTTGTTGTTGTTGTTGTTGTTTATTTGACGTTGTTGTTGTTGTTGTTGTTGTTTATTTGACGTTGTTGTTGTTTATTTGACGTTGTTGTTGTTGTTGTTTATTTGACGTTGTTGTTGTTGTTGTTTATTTGACGTTGTTGTCGTTGTTATTGTTGTTGTTGTTGTTATTTATTTGACGTTTTTGTTGTTGTTGATGTTGTTGTTGTTGTTGTTTTTTATTTGACGTTGTTGTTGTTGTTGTTGTTTATTTGACGTTGTTGTTGTTGTTGTTTATTTGACGTTGTTGTTGTTATTTATTTGACGTTGTTGTTGTTATTATTGTTTATTTGACGTTGTTGTTGTTGTTGTTGTTGTTTATTTGACGTTGTTGTTATTTTTTATTTGATGTTGTTGTTGTTGACATTGTTGTTGTTGTTGTTGTTTATTTGACATTGTTGTTGTTGTTTATTTGACGTTGTTGTTGTTGTTTATTTGACGTTGTTGTTGTTGTTGTTTATTTGACGTTGTTGTTGTTGTTATTGTTGTTGTTGTTGTTGTTTATTTGACGTTGTTGTTGTTGTTGTTGTTTATTTGACGTTGTTGTTGTTGTTTATTTGATGTTGTAGTTGTTGTTTATTTGACGTTGTTGTTGTTGTTATTTATTTGACGTTGTTGTTGTTGTTATTGTTTATTTGACGTTGTTGTTGTTGTTGTTGTTTATTTGACGTTGTTATTGTTGTTTATTTGACGTTGTTTTTGTTATTTGACGTTGTTGTTGTTGTTGTATCTGTTGTTGTTGTTGTTGTTGTTGTTGCTTATTTGATGTTGTTGTTATTGTTGCTATTTATTTGACGTTGTTGCTGTTGTTGTTTATTTGACGTTGTTGTTGTTGTTGTTTAGTTGACGTTGTTGTTGTTGTTGTTGTATTTGTTATTGTTGATATTGTTGTTGCTCATTTGACGTTGTTGTTATTGTTGTTGTTTATTTGACGTTGTTGTTGTTATTATTCATTTGACGTTGTTGTTGTTGTTGTTTATTTGACGTTGTTGTTGTTGTTGTTCTTTATTTGAGGTTGTTGTTGTCGTTGTTTTTGTTGTTTATTTGACGTTGTTGTTGTTATTTATTTGATGTTGTTGTTGTTGTTTATTTGACATTGTTGTTGACGTTGTTGTTGTTGTTGTTTATTTGACGTTGTTGTTGTTGTTGTTGTTTATTTGACGTTGTTGTTGTTGTTGACGTTGTTGTTGTTGTTGTTGTTTATTTGATGTTGTTGTTATTGTTGTTGACATAGTTGTTGTTGTTTATTTGACGTTGTTGTTGTTGTTGATGTTGTTGTTTATTTGACGTTGTTGTTGTTGTTGTTGATGTTGTTGTTTATTTGACGTTGTTGTTGTTGTTTATTTGACATTGTTGTTGTTGTTAATGTTGTTGTTGTTTATTGGACGTTGTTGTTGTTGTTGTTTATTTAACATTGTTGTTGTTATTGACGGTGTTGTTGTTGTTGTTGTTGTTTATTTGACATTGTTGTTGTTGTTTTTTTTTGTTGACGTTGTTGTTGTTGTTTATTTGACGTTGTTGTTGTTGTTGTTGTTGTTTATTTGATGTTGTTGTTTATTTGACGTTGTTGTTGTTGTTTATTTGACGTTGTTATTGTTGTTGTTGTTGTTGTTTATTTGACATTGTTGTTGACGTTGTTGTTGTTGTTGTTGTTTATTTGACGTTGTTGTTGTTGTTGTTTATTTGACGTTGTTAATGTTGTTGACATAGTTGTTGTTGTTTTTGTTGTTTATTTGACATTGTTGTTGTTGTTTTTGTTGTTGTTATTGTTGGTGTTGGTGCTGTTTATTTGACGTTGTTGTTGTTGTTGTTTATTTGACGTTGTTGTTGTTGTTGTTTATTTGACGTTGTTGTTGTTGTTTATTTGACGTTGTTGTTGTTGTTGTTGTTGTTTATTTGACGTTGTTGTTGTTGTTGTTTATTTGACATTGTTGTTGTTGTTGTTGACGTTGTTGTTGTAGTTGTTTATTTGACGTTGTTGTTGTTGTTGTTGTTGTTGTTTATTTGATGTTGTTTTAGTTGTTGTTGCTTATTTGACGTTGTTGTTGTTTTTTATTTGACGTTGTTGTTGTTGACATTGTTGTTGTTGTTGTTTATTTAACGTTGTTGTTGTTGTTTTTTATTTGACGTTGTTGTTGTTGACATAGTTGTTGTCGTTGTTTATTTGACGTTGTTTTTTTTGTTGTTTATTTGACGTTGTTGTTATTGACGTTGTTGTTGTTTATTTGACGTTTTTGTTGTTGTTGATGTTGTTCTTGTTATTGTTTTTTATTTGACGTTGTTGTTGTTGTTTATTTGACGTTGTTGTTGTTTATTTGACGTTGTTGTTGTTGTTTATTAGACGTTGTTGTTGTTATTTATTTGACGTTGTTGTTGTTGTTGTTTATTTGACGTTGTTGTTGTTTATTTGACGTTGTTGTTGTTATTTGAAGTTGTTGTTGTTGTATTTGTTGTTGTTGTTGTTGTTTATTTGACGGTGTTGTTGTTGGTTATTGACGTTATTGTTGTTGTTTATTTGACGTTGTTGTTGTTGTTGTTGTTGTTGTTTATTTGACGTTGTTGTTGTTATTTGACGTTGTTGTTGTTGTTGTTGTTGTATTTGTTGTTGTTGTTGTTGTTTATTTGACGTTGTTGTTGTTGTTTATTTGACGTTATTGCTGTTGTTTATTTGACGTTGTTATTGTTGTTGTTGTTGTTTATTTGACGTTGTTGTTGTTTTTGACGTTGTTGTTGTTGTTGTTTATTTGGCGTTGTTGTTGTTTTTATTGTTTATTTGACGTTGTTAATGTTGTTGAAATTGTTGTTGTTGTTTTTGTTGTTTATTTGACATTGTTGTTGTTGTTGTTGTTGTTTTTGTTGTTGTTATTGTTGATGTTGTTGTTGTTTATTTGATGTTGTTGTTGTTGTTGTTGTTTATTTGACGTTGTTGTTGTTGTTGTTGTTTATTTGACGTTGTTGTTGTTGTTGTTAATTTGACATTGTTGTTGTTGTTATTTATTTGACGTTGTTGTTTTTGTTTATTTGACATTGTTGTTTTTGTTGTTGTTGTTTACTTGATGTTGTTTTAGTTGTTGTTGTTTATTTGACGTTGTTCTTATTTTTTATTTGACGTTGTTGTTGTTGACATTGTTGTTGTTGTTTATTTGACGTTGTTGTTGTTGTTTATTTGACGTAGTTGTTGTTATTGACGTTGTTGTTGTTGTTGTTGTTGTTGTTGTTGTTGTTGTTGTTTATTTGACGTTTTTGTTGTTGTTGATGTTGTTGTTGTTGTTGTTTTTTATTTGACGTTGTTGTTGTTTTTTGACATTGTTGTTATTGTTGTTGTTTATTTAATGTTGTTTTAGTTGTTGTTGTTGTTTATTTGACGTTGTTGTTGTTTTTTATTTGACATTCTTGTTGTTGACATTGTTGATGTTGTTGTTGTTTATTTGACGTTTTTGTTGATGTTGATGTTGTTGTTGTTGTTGTTTTTTATTTGACGTTGTTGTTGTTGTTGTTGTTTATTTGACGTTGTTGTTGTTGTTGTTTATTTGACGTTGTTGTTGTTGTTGTTGTTGTTAATTTGACGTTGTTGTTGTTGTTGTTGTTGTTTATTTGACGTTGTTGTTGTTGTTTATTTAACGTTGTTGTTGTTGTTGTTTATTTGACGTTGTTGTTGTTGTTGTTTATTTGACGTTGTTGTTGTTGTTATTATTGTTGTTGTTGTTGTTTATTTAACGTTGTTGTTGTTGTTGTTGTTGTTTATTTGACGTTGTTGTTGTTGTTTATTTGACGTTGTTGTTGTTGTTGTTTATTTGACGTTGTTGTTGTTGTTATTTATTTGACGTTGTTGTTGTTATTATTGTTTATTTGACGTTGTTGTTGTTGTTGTTTATTTGACGTTATTGTTATTTTTTATTTGACGTTGTTGTTGTTGTTGACATTGTTGTTGTTGTTGTTTATTTGACGTTTTTGTTGTTGTTTATTTGACGTAGTTGTTGTTATTGACGTTGTTATTGTTGTTGTTGTTGTTTATTTTACGTTTTTGTTGTTGTTGATGTTGTTGTTGTTGTTTTTTTTTATTTGACGTTGTTGTTGTCTTTTGACATTGTTGTTATTGTTGTTGTTGTTTATTTGATGTTGTTTTAGTTGTTGTTGTTTATTTGACGTTGTTGTTGTTTTTTATTTGACGTTGTTGTTGTTGAAATTGTTTATGTTGTTGTTGTTGTTTATTTGACGTTGTTGTTGTTGTTGTTTATTTGACGTAGTTGTTTTTATTGACGTTGTTGTTGTTGTCGTTGTTGTTTATTTGACGATTTTGTTGTTGTTGTTGTTGTTTTTTATTTGACGTTGTTGTTGTTGTTGTTGTTGTTGTTGTTAATTTGACGTTGTTGTTGTTGTTGTTGTTTATTTGACGTTGTTGTTGTTGTTTATTTGACGTTGTTGTTGTTGTTGTTTATTTGACGTTGTTGTTGTTGTTGTTTTTTTGACGTTGTTGTTGTTGTTGTTATTGTAGTTGTTGTTGTTGTTTATTTGACGTTGTTGTTGTTGTTGTTTATTTGACGTTGTTGCTGTTGTTGTTTATTTGACGTTGTTGTTGTTGTTGTTTATTTGACGTTGTTGTTGTTGTTATTGTTTATTTGACGTTGTTGTTGTTGTTGTTGTTGTTGTTTATTTGACGTTGTTTTTGTTATTTGACGTTGTTGTTGTTGTTGTTGTATCTGTTGTTGTTGTTGATGTTGTTGTTGTTGTTGCTTATTTGACGTTGTTGTTATTGTTGCTATTTATTTGACGTTGTTGTTGTTGTTGTTGTTTATTTGATGTTGTTGTTGTTGTTGTTGTTTATTTGACGTTGTTGTTGTATTTGTTATTGTTGATATTGTTGTTGCTTATTTGACGTTGTTGTTATTGTTGTTGTTTATTTGACGTTGTTATTGTTGTTATTCATTTGACGTTGTTGTTGTTGTTGTTGTTTATTTGACGTTGTTGTTGTTGTTGTTGTTGTTTATTTGACGTTGTTGTTGTTTATTTGACGTTGTTGTTGTTGTTGTTTATTTGACGTTGTTGTTGTTGTTGTTTATTTGACGTTGTTGTCGTTGTTATTGTTGTTGTTGTTGTTATTTATTTGACGTTTTTGTTGTTGTTGATGTTGTTGTTGTTGTTGTTTTTTATTTGACGTTGTTGTTGTTGTTGTTGTTTATTTGACGTTGTTGTTGTTGTTGTTTATTTGACGTTGTTGTTGTTATTTATTTGACGTTGTTGTTGTTATTATTGTTTATTTGACGTTGTTGTTGTTGTTGTTGTTGTTTATTTGACGTTGTTGTTATTTTTTATTTGATGTTGTTGTTGTTGACATTGTTGTTGTTGTTGTTGTTTATTTGACATTGTTGTTGTTGT
>OX451735.1:1209338890-1209341390 GCA_948472305.1 Vicia faba
ACGTTGTTGTTGTTGTTGTTTATTTGACGTTGTTGTTGTTGTTGTTGTTGTTAATTTGACGTTGTTGTTGTTGTTGTTGTTGTTTATTTGACGTTGTTGTTGTTGTTTATTTAACGTTGTTGTTGTTGTTGTTTATTTGACGTTGTTGTTGTTGTTGTTTATTTGACGTTGTTGTTGTTGTTATTATTGTTGTTGTTGTTGTTTATTTAACATTGTTGTTGTTGTTGTTGTTGTTTATTTGACGTTGTTGTTGTTGTTTATTTGACGTTGTTGTTGTTGTTGTTGTTTATTTGACGTTGTTGTTGTTGTTATTTATTTGACGTTGTTGTTGTTATTATTGTTTATTTGACGTTGTTGTTGTTGTTGTTTATTTGACGTTATTGTTATTTTTTATTTGACGTTGTTGTTGTTGTTGACATTGTTGTTGTTGTTGTTGTTTATTTGACGTTGTTGTTGTTGTTTATTATTTGACGTTGTTGTTGTTGACATAGTTGTTGTCGTTGTTTATTTGACGTTGTTGTTTTTGTTGTTTATTTGACGTTGTTGTTATTGACGTTGTTGTTGTTTATTTGACGTTTTTGTTGTTGTTGATGTTGTTCTTGTTATTGTTTTTTATTTGACGTTGTTGTTGTTGTTTATTTGACGTTGTTGTTGTTTATTTGACGTTGTTGTTGTTGTTTATTAGACGTTGTTGTTGTTATTTATTTGACGTTGTTGTTGTTGTTGTTTATTTGACGTTGTTGTTGTTTATTTGACGTTGTTGTTGTTATTTGAAGTTGTTGTTGTTGTATTTGTTGTTGTTGTTGTTGTTTATTTGACGGTGTTGTTGTTGGTTATTGACGTTATTGTTGTTGTTTATTTGACGTTGTTGTTGTTGTTGTTGTTGTTGTTTATTTGACGTTGTTGTTGTTATTTGACGTTGTTGTTGTTGTTGTTGTTGTATTTGTTGTTGTTGTTGTTGTTTATTTGACGTTGTTGTTGTTGTTTATTTGACGTTATTGCTGTTGTTTATTTGACGTTGTTATTGTTGTTGTTGTTGTTTATTTGACGTTGTTGTTGTTTTTGACGTTGTTGTTGTTGTTGTTTATTTGGCGTTGTTGTTGTTTTTATTGTTTATTTGACGTTGTTAATGTTGTTGAAATTGTTGTTGTTGTTTTTGTTGTTTATTTGACATTGTTGTTGTTGTTGTTGTTGTTTTTGTTGTTGTTATTGTTCATGTTGTTGTTGTTTATTTGATGTTGTTGTTGTTGTTGTTTATTTGACGTTGTTGTTGTTGTTGTTGTTTATTTGACGTTGTTGTTGTTGTTGTTAATTTGACATTGTTGTTGTTGTTATTTATTTGACGTTGTTGTTGTTGTTTATTTGACATTGTTGTTGTTGTTGTTGTTGTTGACGTTGTTGTTGTTGTTGTTTATTTGACATTGTTGTTTTTGTTGTTGTTGTTTACTTGATGTTGTTTTAGTTGTTGTTGTTTATTTGACGTTGTTCTTATTTTTTATTTGACGTTGTTGTTGTTGACATTGTTGTTGTTGTTTATTTGACGTTGTTGTTGTTGTTTATTTGACGTAGTTGTTGTTATTGACGTTGTTGTTGTTGTTGTTGTTGTTGTTGTTGTTGTTGTTGTTGTTTATTTGACGTTTTTGTTGTTGTTGATGTTGTTGTTGTTGTTGTTTTTTATTTGACGTTGTTGTTGTTTTTTGACATTGTTGTTATTGTTGTTGTTTATTTAATGTTCTTTTAGTTGTTGTTGTTGTTTATTTGACGTTGTTGTTGTTTTTTATTTGACGTTGTTGTTGTTGACATTGTTGATGTTGTTGTTGTTTATTTGACGTTTTTGTTGATGTTGATGTTGTTGTTGTTGTTGTTTTTTATTTGACGTTGTTGTTGTTGTTGTTGTTTATTTGACGTTGTTGTTGTTGTTGTTTATTTGACGTTGTTGTTGTTGTTGTTGTTGTTAATTTGACGTTGTTGTTGTTGTTGTTGTTGTTTATTTGACGTTGTTGTTGTTGTTTATTTAACGTTGTTGTTGTTGTTGTTTATTTGACGTTGTTGTTGTTGTTGTTTATTTGACGTTGTTGTTGTTGTTATTATTGTTGTTGTTGTTGTTTATTTAACATTGTTGTTGTTGTTGTTGTTGTTTATTTGACGTTGTTGTTGTTGTTTATTTGACGTTGTTGTTGTTGTTGTTGTTTATTTGACGTTGTTGTTGTTGTTATTTATTTGACGTTGTTGTTGTTATTATTGTTTATTTGACGTTGTTGTTGTTGTTGTTTATTTGACGTTATTGTTATTTTTTATTTGACGTTGTTGTTGTTGTTGACATTGTTGTTGTTGTTGTTGTTTATTTGACGTTGTAGTTGTTGTTTATTTGACGTAGTTGTTGTTATTGACGTTGTTGTTGTTGTTGTTGTTGTTTATTTGACGTTTTTGTTGTTGTTGATGTTGTTGTTGTTGTTTTTTTTTATTTGACGTTGTTGTTGTCTTTTGACATTGTTGTTAT
>OX451735.1:1209346390-1209371390 GCA_948472305.1 Vicia faba
TTGACGGTGTTGTTGTTGGTTATTGACGTTATTGTTGTTGTTTATTTGACGTTGTTGTTGTTGTTGTTGTTGTTGTTTATTTGACGTTGTTGTTGTTATTTGACGTTGTTGTTGTTGTTGTTGTTGTATTTGTTGTTGTTGTTGTTGTTTATTTGACGTTGTTGTTGTTGTTTATTTGACGTTATTGCTGTTGTTTATTTGACGTTGTTATTGTTGTTGTTGTTGTTTATTTGACGTTGTTGTTGTTTTTGACGTTGTTGTTGTTGTTGTTTATTTGGCGTTGTTGTTGTTTTTATTGTTTATTTGACGTTGTTAATGTTGTTGAAATTGTTGTTGTTGTTTTTGTTGTTTATTTGACATTGTTGTTGTTGTTGTTGTTGTTTTTGTTGTTGTTATTGTTCATGTTGTTGTTGTTTATTTGATGTTGTTGTTGTTGTTGTTTATTTGACGTTGTTGTTGTTGTTGTTGTTTATTTGACGTTGTTGTTGTTGTTGTTAATTTGACATTGTTGTTGTTGTTATTTATTTGACGTTGTTGTTGTTGTTTATTTGACATTGTTGTTGTTGTTGTTGTTGTTGACGTTGTTGTTGTTGTTGTTTATTTGACATTGTTGTTTTTGTTGTTGTTGTTTACTTGATGTTGTTTTAGTTGTTGTTGTTTATTTGACGTTGTTCTTATTTTTTATTTGACGTTGTTGTTGTTGACATTGTTGTTGTTGTTTATTTGACGTTGTTGTTGTTGTTTATTTGACGTAGTTGTTGTTATTGACGTTGTTGTTGTTGTTGTTGTTGTTGTTGTTGTTGTTGTTGTTGTTTATTTGACGTTTTTGTTGTTGTTGATGTTGTTGTTGTTGTTGTTTTTTATTTGACGTTGTTGTTGTTTTTTGACATTGTTGTTATTGTTGTTGTTTATTTAATGTTCTTTTAGTTGTTGTTGTTGTTTATTTGACGTTGTTGTTGTTTTTTATTTGACGTTGTTGTTGTTGACATTGTTGATGTTGTTGTTGTTTATTTGACGTTTTTGTTGATGTTGATGTTGTTGTTGTTGTTGTTTTTTATTTGACGTTGTTGTTGTTGTTGTTGTTTATTTGACGTTGTTGTTGTTGTTGTTTATTTGACGTTGTTGTTGTTGTTGTTGTTGTTAATTTGACGTTGTTGTTGTTGTTGTTGTTGTTTATTTGACGTTGTTGTTGTTGTTTATTTAACGTTGTTGTTGTTGTTGTTTATTTGACGTTGTTGTTGTTGTTGTTTATTTGACGTTGTTGTTGTTGTTATTATTGTTGTTGTTGTTGTTTATTTAACATTGTTGTTGTTGTTGTTGTTGTTTATTTGACGTTGTTGTTGTTGTTTATTTGACGTTGTTGTTGTTGTTGTTGTTTATTTGACGTTGTTGTTGTTGTTATTTATTTGACGTTGTTGTTGTTATTATTGTTTATTTGACGTTGTTGTTGTTGTTGTTTATTTGACGTTATTGTTATTTTTTATTTGACGTTGTTGTTGTTGTTGACATTGTTGTTGTTGTTGTTGTTTATTTGACGTTGTAGTTGTTGTTTATTTGACGTAGTTGTTGTTATTGACGTTGTTGTTGTTGTTGTTGTTGTTTATTTGACGTTTTTGTTGTTGTTGATGTTGTTGTTGTTGTTTTTTTTTATTTGACGTTGTTGTTGTCTTTTGACATTGTTGTTATTGTTGTTGTTGTTTATTTGATGTTGTTTTAGTTGTTGTTGTTTATTTGACGTTGTTGTTGTTTTTTATTTGACGTTGTTGTTGTTGAAATTGTTTATGTTGTTGTTGTTGTTTATTTGACGTTGTTGTTGTTGTTGTTTATTTGACGTAGTTGTTTTTATTGACGTTGTTGTTGTTGTCGTTGTTGTTTATTTGACGTTTTTGTTGTTGTTGTTGTTGTTGTTTTTTATTTGACGTTGTTGTTGTTGTTGTTGTTGTTGTTGTTGTTGTTAATTTGACGTTGTTGTTGTTGTTGTTTATTTGACGTTGTTGTTGTTGTTTATTTGACGTTGTTGTTGTTGTTGTTTATTTGACGTTGTTGTTGTTGTTGTTTTTTTGACGTTGTTGTTGTTGTTGTTATTGTTGTTGTTGTTGTTGTTGTTTATTTGACGTTGTTGTTGTTGTTGTTTATTTGACGTTGTTGTTGTTGTTGTTTATTTGACGTTGTTGTTGTTGTTGTTTATTTGACGTTGTTGTTGTTGTTATTGTTTATTTGACGTTGTTGTTGTTGTTGTTGTTGTTTATTTGACGTTGTTTTTGTTATTTGACGTTGTTGTTGTTGTTGTTGTTGTTGTATCTGTTGTTGTTGTTGATGTTGTTGTTGTTGTTGCTTATTTGACGTTGTTGTTATTGTTGCTATTTATTTGACGTTGTTGTTGTTGTTGTTGTTGTTGTTTATTTGATGTTGTTGTTGTTGTTGTTGTTTATTTGACGTTGTTGTTGTATTTGTTATTGTTGATATTGTTGTTGCTTATTTGACGTTGTTGTTATTGTTGTTGTTTATTTGACGTTGTTATTGTTGTTATTCATTTGACGTTGTTGTTGTTGTTGTTGTTTATTTGACGTTGTTGTTGTTGTTGTTGTTGTTTATTTGACGTTGTTGTTGTTTATTTGACGTTGTTGTTGTTGTTGTTTATTTGACGTTGTTGTTGTTGTTGTTTATTTGACGTTGTTGTCGTTGTTATTGTTGTTGTTGTTGTTGTTTATTTGACGTTGTTGTTGTTGTTGTTGTTTATTTGACGTTGTTGTTGTTGTTTATTTGACGTTGTTGTTGTTGTTGTTTATTTGACGTTGTTGTTGTTGTTATTTATTTGACGTTGTTGTTGTTGTTATTGTTTATTTGACGTTGTTGTTGTTGTTGTTTATTTGACGTTGTTGTTATTTTTTATTTGACGTTGTTGTTGTTGACATTGTCGTTGTTGTTGTTTATTTGACGTTGTCGTTGTTGTTTATTTGACGTAGTTGTTGTTATTGACGTTGTTGTTGTTGTTGTTGTTTATTTGACGTTTTTGTTGTTGTTGATGTTGTTGTTGTTGTTGTTTTTTTTAATTTGACGTTGTTGTTGTCTTTTGACATTGTTGTTATTGTTGTTGTTGTTTATTTGATGTTGTTTTTGTTGTTGTTGTTTATTTGACGTTGTTGTTGTTGTTGTTAATTTGACATTGTTGTTGTTGTTATTTATTTGACGTTGTTGTTGTTGTTTATTTGACATTGTTGTTGTTGTTGTTGTTGTTGTTGACGTTGTTGTTGTTGTTGTTTATTTGACATTGTTGTTTTTGTTGTTGTTGTTTACTTGATGTTGTTTTAGTTGTTGTTGTTTATTTGACGTTGTTCTTATTTTTTATTTGACGTTGTTGTTGTTGACATTGTTGTTGTTGTTTATTTGACGTTGTTGTTGTTGTTTATTTGACGTAGTTGTTGTTATTGACGTTGTTGTTGTTGTTGTTGTTGTTGTTGTTGTTTATTTGACGTTTTTGTTGTTGTTGATGTTGTTGTTGTTGTTGTTTTTTATTTGACGTTGTTGTTGTTTTTTGACATTGTTGTTATTGTTGTTGTTTATTTAATGTTGTTTTAGTTGTTGTTGTTGTTTATTTGACGTTGTTGTTGTTTTTTATTTGACGTTGTTGTTGTTGACATTGTTGATGTTGTTGTTGTTTATTTGACGTTTTTGTTGATGTTGATGTTGTTGTTGTTGTTGTTTTTTATTTGACGTTGTTGTTGTTGTTGTTGTTTATTTGACGTTGTTGTTGTTGTTGTTTATTTGACGTTGTTGTTGTTGTTGTTGTTGTTAATTTGACGTTGTTGTTGTTGTTGTTGTTGTTTATTTGACGTTGTTGTTGTTGTTTATTTAACGTTGTTGTTGTTGTTGTTTATTTGACGTTGTTGTTGTTGTTGTTTATTTGACGTTGTTGTTGTTGTTATTATTGTTGTTGTTGTTGTTTATTTAACATTGTTGTTGTTGTTGTTGTTGTTTATTTGACGTTGTTGTTGTTGTTTATTTGACGTTGTTGTTGTTGTTGTTGTTTATTTGACGTTGTTGTTGTTGTTATTTATTTGACGTTGTTGTTGTTATTATTGTTTATTTGACGTTGTTGTTGTTGTTGTTTATTTGACGTTATTGTTATTTTTTATTTGACGTTGTTGTTGTTGTTGACATTGTTGTTGTTGTTGTTGTTTATTTGACGTTGTTGTTGTTGTTTATTTGACGTAGTTGTTGTTATTGACGTTGTTGTTGTTGTTGTTGTTGTTTATTTGACGTTTTTGTTGTTGTTGATGTTGTTGTTGTTGTTTTTTTTTATTTGACGTTGTTGTTGTCTTTTGACATTGTTGTTATTGTTGTTGTTGTTTATTTGATGTTGTTTTAGTTGTTGTTGTTTATTTGACGTTGTTGTTGTTTTTTATTTGACGTTGTTGTTGTTGAAATTGTTTATGTTGTTGTTGTTGTTTATTTGACGTTGTTGTTGTTGTTGTTTATTTGACGTAGTTGTTTTTATTGACGTTGTTGTTGTTGTCGTTGTTGTTTATTTGACGTTTTTGTTGTTGTTGTTGTTGTTGTTTTTTATTTGACGTTGTTGTTGTTGTTGTTGTTGTTGTTAATTTGACGTTGTTGTTGTTGTTGTTGTTTATTTGACGTTGTTGTTGTTGTTTATTTGACGTTGTTGTTGTTGTTGTTTATTTGACGTTGTTGTTGTTGTTGTTTTTTTGACGTTGTTGTTGTTGTTGTTATTGTTGTTGTTGTTGTTGTTGTTTATTTGACGTTGTTGTTGTTGTTGTTTATTTGACGTTGTTGTTGTTGTTGTTTATTTGACGTTGTTGTTGTTGTTATTGTTTATTTGACGTTGTTGTTGTTGTTGTTGTTGTTGTTTATTTGACGTTGTTTTTGTTATTTGACGTTGTTGTTGTTGTTGTTGTTGTATCTGTTGTTGTTGTTGATGTTGTTGTTGTTGTTGCTTATTTGACGTTGT
The DNA here is from genome assembly GCA_948472305.1 of Vicia faba. Classification (NCBI taxonomy): domain Eukaryota; kingdom Viridiplantae; phylum Streptophyta; class Magnoliopsida; order Fabales; family Fabaceae; genus Vicia; species Vicia faba. The sequence goes on from OX451735.1 coordinate 1,209,351,360, forward strand.
TGTTATTGTTGCTATTTATTTGACGTTGTTGTTGTTGTTGTTGTTGTTGTTTATTTGATGTTGTTGTTGTTGTTGTTTATTTGACGTTGTTGTTGTATTTGTTATTGTTGATATTGTTGTTGCTTATTTGACGTTGTTGTTATTGTTGTTGTTTATTTGACGTTGTTATTGTTGTTATTCATTTGACGTTGTTGTTGTTGTTGTTGTTTATTTGACGTTGTTGTTGTTGTTGTTGTTTATTTGACGTTGTTGTTGTTTATTTGACGTTGTTGTTGTTGTTGTTTATTTGACGTTGTTGTTGTTGTTGTTTATTTGACGTTGTTGTCGTTGTTATTGTTGTTGTTGTTGTTGTTTATTTGACGTTGTTGTTGTTGTTGTTGTTTATTTGACGTTGTTGTTGTTGTTTATTTGACGTTGTTGTTGTTGTTGTTTATTTGACGTTGTTGTTGTTGTTATTTATTTGACGTTGTTGTTGTTGTTATTGTTTATTTGACGTTGTTGTTGTTGTTGTTGTTTATTTGACGTTGTTGTTATTTTTTATTTGACGTTGTTGTTGTTGACATTGTCGTTGTTGTTGTTTATTTGACGTTGTCGTTGTTGTTTATTTGACGTAGTTGTTGTTATTGACGTTGTTGTTGTTGTTGTTGTTTATTTGACGTTTTTGTTGTTGTTGATGTTGTTGTTGTTGTTGTTTTTTTTAATTTGACGTTGTTGTTGTCTTTTGACATTATTGTTATTGTTGTTGTTGTTTATTTGATGTTGTTTTTGTTGTTGTTGTTTATTTGACGTTGTTGTTGTTTTTTATTTGACGTTGTTATTATTGAAATTGTATATCTTGTTGTTGTTTATTTGACGTTGTTGTTGTTGTTGTTGTTTATTTGACGTAGTTGTTTTTATTGACGTTGTTGTTGTTGTTGTTGTTGTTTATTTGACGTTTTTGTTGTTGTTGATGTTGTTGTTTTTTATTTGACGTTGTTGTTGTTGTTGTTGTTTATTTCACGTTGTTGTTGTTGTTGTTGTTGTTGTTGTTGTTAATTTGACGTTGTTGTTGTTGTTGTTGTTTATTTGACGTTGTTGTTGTTGTTTATTTGACGTTGTTGTTGTTGTTGTTTATTTGACGTTGTTGTTGTTGTTGTTTATTTGACGTTGTTGTTGTTGTTATTGTTTATTTGACGTTGTTGTTGTTGTTGTTGTTTATTTGACGTTGTTTTTGTTATTTGAAGTTGTTGTTGTTGTTGTTGTATCTGTTGTTGTTGTTGTTGTTGTTGTTGTTGTTGCTTATTTGACGTTGTTGTTATTGTTGCTATTTATTTGACGTTGTTGTTGTTGTTGTTGTTGTTGTTTATTTGACGTTGTTGTTGTATTTGTTATTGTTGATATTGTTGTTGCTTATTTGACGTTGTTGTTATTGTTGTTCTTTATTTGACGTTGTTATTCATTTGACGTTGTTGTTGTTGTTGTTGTTGTTTATTTGACGTTGTTGTTGTTGTTGTTGTTTATTTGACGTTGTTGTTGTCGTTGTTTTTGTTGTTTATTTGACGTTGTTGTTGTTATTTATTTGACGTTGTTGTTGTTGTTTATTTTTCATTGTTGTTGACGTTGTTGTTGTTGTTGTTATTTATCTGACGTTGTTGTTGTTGTTGTTTATTTGACGTTGTTGTTGTTGTTGACGTTGTTGTTGTTGTTGTTTATTTGATGTTGTTGTTATTGTTGTTGACATAGTTGTTGTTGTTTATTTGACGTTGTTGTTGTTGTTGATGTTGTTGTTTATTTGACGTTGTTGTTGATGTTGTTGTTTATTTGACGTTATTGTTGTTGTTTATTTGACGTTGTTGTTGTTGTTGTTGATGTTGTTGTCGTTGTTTATTGGACGTTGTTGTTTTTGTTGTTTATTTGACATTGTTGTTGTTATTGACGGTGTTGTTGTTGTTGTTGTTGTTTATTTGACGTTGTTGTTGTTTATTTGACGTTGTTGTTGTTGTTGTTTATTTGACGTTGTTGTTGTTGTTGTTTATTTTACGTTGTTGTTGTTGTTATTGTTGTTGTTGTTGTTGTTTATTTGACGTTTTTGTTGTTGTTGATGTTGTTGTTGTTGTTTTTTATTTGACGTTGTTGTTGTGGTTGTTGTTTATTTGACGTTGTTGTTGTTGTTGTTGTTAATTTGACGTTGTTGTTGTTGTTGTTTATTTGACGTTGTTGTTGTTGTTTATTTGACGTTGTTGTTGTTGTTGTTTATTTGACGTTGTTGTTGTTTATTTGACGTTGTTATTGTTGTTATTGTTGTTGTTGTTGTTGTTGTTTATTTGACGTTGTTGTTGTTGTTGTTGTTTATTTGACGTTGTTGTTGTTGTTTATTTGACGTTGTTGTTGTTGTTGTTTATTTGACGTTGTTGTTGTTGTTATTTATTTGACGTTGTTGTTGTTATTATTGTTTATTTGACGTTGTTGTTGTTGTTGTTGTTGTTGTTGTTTATTTGACGTTGTTTTTGTTATTTGACGTTGTTGTTGTTGTTGTATCTGTTGTTGTTGTTGTTGTTGTTGCTTATTTGACGTTGTTGTTATTGTTGCTATTTATTTGACGTTGTTGTTGTTGTTGTTGTTTATTTGACGTTGTTGTTGTTGTTGTTGTTGTTTATTTGACGTTGTTGTTGAATTTGTTATTGTTGATATTGTTGTTGCTTATTTGACGTTGTTGTTATTGTTGTTGTTTATTTGACGTTGTTATTGTTGTTATTCATTTGACGTTGTTGTTGTTGTTGTTGTTGTTTATTTGACGTTGTTGTTGTTGTTGTTCTTTATTTGACGTTGTTGTTGTTGTTTATTTGACATTGTTGTTGACGTTGTTGTTGTTGTTTTTATTTATCTGACGTTGTTGTTGTTGTTGTTTATTTGACGTTGTTGTTGTTGTTGACGTTGTTGTTGTTGTTGTTTATTTGATGTTGTTGTTATTGTTGTTGACATAGTTGTTGTTGTTTATTTGACGTTGTTGTTGTTGTTGTTGTTGATGTTGTTGTTTATTTGACATTGTTGTTGTTATTGTTGATGTTGTTGTTTAGTTGACGTTATTGTTGTTGTTTATTTGACGTTGTTGTTGTTGTTGTTGATGTTGTTGTCGTTGTTTATTGGACGTTGTTGTTGTTGTTGTTTATTTGACATTGTTGTTGTTATTGACGGTGTTGTTGTTGTTGTTGTTTATTTGACATTGTTTTTGTTGTTTTTTTTTTGTTGACGTTGTTGTTGTTGTTTATTTGACGTTGTTGTTGTTGTTGTTTATTTGACGTTGTTGTTTATTTGATGTTGTTGTTTATTTGACGTTGTTGTTGTTGTTTATTTGACGTTGTTATTGTTGTTGTTGTTGTTTATTTGACGTTGTTGTTGTTGTTGTTTATTTGACGTTGTTGTTGTTGTTATTTATTTGACGTTGTTGTTGTTGTTATTGTTTATTTGACGTTGTTGTTGTTGTTTATTTGACGTTGTTTTTGTTATTTGACGTTGTTGTTGTTGTTGTTGTATCTGTTGTTGTTGTTGTTGTTGTTGTTGTTGCTTATTTGACGTTGTTGTTATTGTTGCTATTTATTTGACGTTGTTGTTGTTGTTGTTGTTGTTTATTTGACGTTGTTGTTGTTGTTGTTGTTGTTGTTTATTTGACGTTGTTGTTGTATTTGTTATTGTTGATATTGTTGTTGCTTATTTGTCGTTGTTGTTATTGTTGTTGTTTATTTGACGTTGTTATTGTTGTTATTCATTTGACGTTGTTGTTGTTGTTGTTTATTTGACGTTGTTGTTGTCGTTGTTTTTGTTGTTTATTTGACGTTGTTGTTGTTATTTATTTGACGTTGTTGTTGTTGTTTATTTGACATTGTTGTTGACGTTGTTGTTGTTGTTGTTATTTATCTGACGTTGTTGTTGTTGTTGTTTATTTGACGTTGTTGTTGTTGTTGACGTTGTTGTTGTTGTTGTTTATTTGATGTTGTTGTTATTGTTGTTGACATAGTTGTTGTTGTTTATTTCACGTTGTTGTTGTTGTTGATGTTGTTGTTTATTTGACATTGTTGTTGTTGTTGTTGATGTTGTTGTTTATTTGACATTATTGTTGTTGTTTATTTGACGTTGTTGTTGTTGTTGTTGATGTTGTTGTCGTTGTTTATTGGACGTTGTTGTTGTTGTTGTTTATTTGACATTGTTGTTGTTATTGACGGTGTTGTTGTTGTTGTTGTTTATTTGACATTGTTTTTGTTTTTTTTTTTTTTGTTGACGTTGTTGTTGTTGTTTATTTGACGTTGTTGTTGTTGTTGTTGTTGTTTATTTGACGTTGTTGTTTATTTGATGTTGTTGTTTATTTGACGTTGTTGTTGTTGTTTATTTGACGTTGTTATTGTTGTTGTTGTTGTTGTTTATTTGACGTTGTTGTTGTTGTTGTTTATTTGACGTTGTTGTTGTTGTTGTTTATTTGACGTTGTTGTTGTTGTTGTTGTTGTTTATTTGACGTTGTTGTTGTTTATTTGACGTTGTTGTTGTTGTTGTTTATTTGACGTTGTTGTTGTTGTTGTTTATTTGACGTTGTTGTCGTTGTTATTGTTGTTGTTGTTGTTGTTTATTTGACGTTGTTGTTGTTGTTGTTGTTTATTTGACGTTGTTGTTGTTGTTTATTTGACGTTGTTGTTGTTGTTGTTTATTTGACGTTGTTGTTGTTGTTATTTATTTGACGTTGTTGTTGTTGTTATTGTTTATTTGACGTTGTTGTTGTTGTTGTTGTTTATTTGACGTTGTTGTTATTTTTTATTTGACGTTGTTGTTGTTGACATTGTCGTTGTTGTTGTTTATTTGACGTTGTCGTTGTTGTTTATTTGACGTAGTTGTTGTTATTGACGTTGTTGTTGTTGTTGTTGTTTATTTGACGTTTTTGTTGTTGTTGATGTTGTTGTTGTTGTTGTTTTTTTTAATTTGACGTTGTTGTTGTCTTTTGACATTATTGTTATTGTTGTTGTTGTTTATTTGATGTTGTTTTTGTTGTTGTTGTTTATTTGACGTTGTTGTTGTTTTTTATTTGACGTTGTTATTATTGAAATTGTATATCTTGTTGTTGTTTATTTGACGTTGTTGTTGTTGTTGTTGTTTATTTGACGTAGTTGTTTTTATTGACGTTGTTGTTGTTGTTGTTGTTGTTTATTTGACGTTTTTGTTGTTGTTGATGTTGTTGTTTTTTATTTGACGTTGTTGTTGTTGTTGTTGTTTATTTCACGTTGTTGTTGTTGTTGTTGTTGTTGTTGTTGTTAATTTGACGTTGTTGTTGTTGTTGTTGTTGTTGTTGTTAATTTGACGTTGTTGTTGTTGTTGTTGTTTATTTGACGTTGTTGTTGTTGTTTATTTGACGTTGTTGTTGTTGTTGTTTATTTGACGTTGTTGTTGTTGTTGTTTATTTGACGTTGTTGTTGTTGTTATTGTTTATTTGACGTTGTTGTTGTTGTTGTTGTTTATTTGACGTTGTTTTTGTTATTTGAAGTTGTTGTTGTTGTTGTTGTATCTGTTGTTGTTGTTGTTGTTGTTGTTGTTGTTGCTTATTTGACGTTGTTGTTATTGTTGCTATTTATTTGACGTTGTTGTTGTTGTTGTTGTTGTTGTTTATTTGACGTTGTTGTTGTATTTGTTATTGTTGATATTGTTGTTGCTTATTTGACGTTGTTGTTATTGTTGTTCTTTATTTGACGTTGTTATTCATTTGACGTTGTTGTTGTTGTTGTTGTTGTTTATTTGACGTTGTTGTTGTTGTTGTTGTTTATTTGACGTTGTTGTTGTCGTTGTTTTTGTTGTTTATTTGACGTTGTTGTTGTTATTTATTTGACGTTGTTGTTGTTGTTTATTTTTCATTGTTGTTGACGTTGTTGTTGTTGTTGTTATTTATCTGACGTTGTTGTTGTTGTTGTTTATTTGACGTTGTTGTTGTTGTTGACGTTGTTGTTGTTGTTGTTTATTTGATGTTGTTGTTATTGTTGTTGACATAGTTGTTGTTGTTTATTTGACGTTGTTGTTGTTGTTGATGTTGTTGTTTATTTGACGTTGTTGTTGATGTTGTTGTTTATTTGACGTTATTGTTGTTGTTTATTTGACGTTGTTGTTGTTGTTGTTGATGTTGTTGTCGTTGTTTATTGGACGTTGTTGTTTTTGTTGTTTATTTGACATTGTTGTTGTTATTGACGGTGTTGTTGTTGTTGTTGTTGTTTATTTGACGTTGTTGTTGTTTATTTGACGTTGTTGTTGTTGTTGTTTATTTGACGTTGTTGTTGTTGTTGTTTATTTGACGTTGTTGTTGTTGTTATTGTTGTTGTTGTTGTTGTTTATTTGACGTTTTTGTTGTTGTTGATGTTGTTGTTGTTGTTTTTTATTTGACGTTGTTGTTGTGGTTGTTGTTTATTTGACGTTGTTGTTGTTGTTGTTAATTTGACGTTGTTGTTGTTGTTGTTTATTTGACGTTGTTGTTGTTGTTTATTTGACGTTGTTGTTGTTGTTGTTTATTTGACGTTGTTGTTGTTTATTTGACGTTGTTATTGTTGTTATTGTTGTTGTTGTTGTTGTTGTTTATTTGACGTTGTTGTTGTTGTTGTTGTTGTTTATTTGACGTTGTTGTTGTTGTTTATTTGACGTTGTTGTTGTTGTTGTTTATTTGACGTTGTTGTTGTTGTTATTTATTTGACGTTGTTGTTGTTATTATTGTTTATTTGACGTTGTTGTTGTTGTTGTTGTTGTTGTTGTTGTTTATTTGACGTTGTTTTTGTTATTTGACGTTGTTGTTGTTGTTGTATCTGTTGTTGTTGTTGTTGTTGTTGCTTATTTGACGTTGTTGTTATTGTTGCTATTTATTTGACGTTGTTGTTGTTGTTGTTGTTGTTTATTTGACGTTGTTGTTGTTGTTGTTGTTTATTTGACGTTGTTGTTGAATTTGTTATTGTTGATATTGTTGTTGCTTATTTGACGTTGTTGTTATTGTTGTTGTTTATTTGACGTTGTTATTGTTGTTATTCATTTGACGTTGTTGTTGTTGTTGTTGTTGTTTATTTGACGTTGTTGTTGTTGTTGTTCTTTATTTGACGTTGTTGTTGTTGTTTATTTGACATTGTTGTTGACGTTGTTGTTGTTGTTTTTATTTATCTGACGTTGTTGTTGTTGTTGTTTATTTGACGTTGTTGTTGTTGTTGACGTTGTTGTTGTTGTTGTTTATTTGATGTTGTTGTTATTGTTGTTGACATAGTTGTTGTTGTTTATTTGACGTTGTTGTTGTTGTTGTTGTTGATGTTGTTGTTTATTTGACATTGTTGTTGTTATTGTTGATGTTGTTGTTTAGTTGACGTTATTGTTGTTGTTTATTTGACGTTGTTGTTGTTGTTGTTGATGTTGTTGTCGTTGTTTATTGGACGTTGTTGTTGTTGTTGTTTATTTGACATTGTTGTTGTTATTGACGGTGTTGTTGTTGTTGTTGTTTATTTGACATTGTTTTTGTTGTTTTTTTTTTGTTGACGTTGTTGTTGTTGTTTATTTGACGTTGTTGTTGTTGTTGTTTATTTGACGTTGTTGTTTATTTGATGTTGTTGTTTATTTGACGTTGTTGTTGTTGTTTATTTGACGTTGTTATTGTTGTTGTTGTTGTTTATTTGACGTTGTTGTTGTTGTTGTTTATTTGACGTTGTTGTTGTTGTTATTTATTTGACGTTGTTGTTGTTGTTATTGTTTATTTGACGTTGTTGTTGTTGTTTATTTGACGTTGTTTTTGTTATTTGACGTTGTTGTTGTTGTTGTTGTATCTGTTGTTGTTGTTGTTGTTGTTGTTGTTGCTTATTTGACGTTGTTGTTATTGTTGCTATTTATTTGACGTTGTTGTTGTTGTTGTTGTTGTTTATTTGACGTTGTTGTTGTTGTTGTTGTTGTTGTTTATTTGACGTTGTTGTTGTATTTGTTATTGTTGATATTGTTGTTGCTTATTTGTCGTTGTTGTTATTGTTGTTGTTTATTTGACGTTGTTATTGTTGTTATTCATTTGACGTTGTTGTTGTTGTTGTTTATTTGACGTTGTTGTTGTCGTTGTTTTTGTTGTTTATTTGACGTTGTTGTTGTTATTTATTTGACGTTGTTGTTGTTGTTTATTTGACATTGTTGTTGACGTTGTTGTTGTTGTTGTTATTTATCTGACGTTGTTGTTGTTGTTGTTTATTTGACGTTGTTGTTGTTGTTGACGTTGTTGTTGTTGTTGTTTATTTGATGTTGTTGTTATTGTTGTTGACATAGTTGTTGTTGTTTATTTCACGTTGTTGTTGTTGTTGATGTTGTTGTTTATTTGACATTGTTGTTGTTGTTGTTGATGTTGTTGTTTATTTGACATTATTGTTGTTGTTTATTTGACGTTGTTGTTGTTGTTGTTGATGTTGTTGTCGTTGTTTATTGGACGTTGTTGTTGTTGTTGTTTATTTGACATTGTTGTTGTTATTGACGGTGTTGTTGTTGTTGTTGTTTATTTGACATTGTTTTTGTTGTTTTTTTTTTGTTGACGTTGTTGTTGTTGTTTATTTGACGTTGTTGTTGTTGTTGTTTATTTGACGTTGTTGTTTATTTGATGTTGTTGTTTATTTGACGTTGTTGTTGTTGTTTATTTGACGTTGTTATTGTTGTTGTTGTTGTTTATTTGACGTTGTTGTTGTTGTTGTTTATTTGACGTTGTTGTTGTTGTTATTTATTTGACGTTGTTGTTGTTGTTATTGTTTATTTGACGTTGTTGTTGTTGTTTATTTGACGTTGTTTTTGTTATTTGACGTTGTTGTTGTTGTTGTTGTATCTGTTGTTGTTGTTGTTGTTGTTGTTGTTGCTTATTTGACGTTGTTGTTATTGTTGCTATTTATTTGACGTTGTTGTTGTTGTTGTTGTTGTTTATTTGACGTTGTTGTTGTTGTTGTTGTTGTTGTTTATTTGACGTTGTTGTTGTATTTGTTATTGTTGATATTGTTGTTGCTTATTTGTCGTTGTTGTTATTGTTGTTGTTTATTTGACGTTGTTATTGTTGTTATTCATTTGACGTTGTTGTTGTTGTTGTTTATTTGACGTTGTTGTTGTCGTTGTTTTTGTTGTTTATTTGACGTTGTTGTTGTTATTTATTTGACGTTGTTGTTGTTGTTTATTTGACATTGTTGTTGACGTTGTTGTTGTTGTTGTTATTTATCTGACGTTGTTGTTGTTGTTGTTTATTTGACGTTGTTGTTGTTGTTGACGTTGTTGTTGTTGTTGTTTATTTGATGTTGTTGTTATTGTTGTTGACATAGTTGTTGTTGTTTATTTCACGTTGTTGTTGTTGTTGATGTTGTTGTTTATTTGACATTGTTGTTGTTGTTGTTGATGTTGTTGTTTATTTGACATTATTGTTGTTGTTTATTTGACGTTGTTGTTGTTGTTGTTGATGTTGTTGTCGTTGTTTATTGGACGTTGTTGTTGTTGTTGTTTATTTGACATTGTTGTTGTTATTGACGGTGTTGTTGTTGTTGTTGTTTATTTGACATTGTTTTTGTTTTTTTTTTTTTGTTGACGTTGTTGTTGTTGTTTATTTGACGTTGTTGTTGTTGTTGTTGTTGTTTATTTGACGTTGTTGTTTATTTGATGTTGTTGTTTATTTGACGTTGTTGTTGTTGTTTATTTGACGTTGTTATTGTTGTTGTTGTTGTTGTTTATTTGACGTTGTTGTTGTTGTTGTTTATTTGACGTTGTTGTTGTTGTTGTTTATTTGACGTTGTTAATGTTGTTGACATAGTTGTTGTTGTTTTTGTTGTTTATTTGACGTTGTTGTTGTTGTTTTTGTTGTTGTTATTGTTGGTGTTGGTGTTGTTTATTTGACGTTGTTGTTGTTGTTGTTTATTTGACGTTGTTGTTGTTCTTGTTTATTTGACGCTGTTGTTGTTGTTATTATTGTTGTTGTTGTTGTTTATTTAACGTTGTTATTGTTGTTGTTGTTGTTTATTTGACGTTGTTGTTGTTGTTTATTTGACGTTGTTGTTGTTGTTGTTTATTTGACGTTGTTGTTGTTGTTATTTATTTGACGTTGTTGTTGTTGTTATTGTTTATTTGACGTTGTTGTTGTTGTTGTTGTTGTTTATTTGACGTTGTTTTTGTTATTTGTCGTTGTTGTTGTTGTTGTTGTTGTATCTGTTGTTGTTGTTGTTGTTGTTGTTGCTTATTTGACGTTGTTGTTATTGTTGCTATTTATTTGACGTTGTTGTTGTTGTTGTTGTTGTTTATTTGACGTTGTTGTTGTTGTTGTTGTTTATTTGACGTTGTTGTTGTATTTGTTATTGTTGATATTGTTGTTGCTTATTTGACGTTGTCGTTATTGTTGTTGTTTATTTGACATTGTTATTGTTGTTATTCATTTGACGTTGTTGTTGTTGTTGTTTATTTGACGTTGTTGTTGTTGTTGTTCTTTATTTGACGTTGTTGTTGTTGTTGTTCTTTATTTGACGTTGTTGTTGTCGTTGTTTTTGTTGTTTATTTGATGATGTTGTTGTTATTTATTTGACGTTGTTGTTGTTGTTTATTTGATATTGTTGTTGACGTTGTTGTTGTTGTTGTTATTTATCTGACGTTGTTGTCGTTGTTGTTTATTTGACGTTGTTGTTGTTGTTGTTTATTTGATGTTGTTGTTATTGTTGTTGACATAGTTGTTGTTGTTTATTTGACATTGTTGTTGTTGTTGATGTTGTTGTTTATTTGACATTGTTGTTGTTGTTGTTGATGTTGTTGTTTATTTGACGTTATTGTTGTTGTTTATTTGACGTTGTTGTTGTTGTTGTTGATGTTGTTGTCGTTGTTTATTGGACGTTGTTGTTGTTGTTGTTTATTTGACATTGTTGTTGTTATTGACGGTGTTGTTGTTGTTGTTGTTGTTGTTGTTTATTTGACATTGTTGTTGTTGTTGTTTATTTGACGTTGTTGTTTATTTAACGTTGTTGTTTATTTGACGTTGTTGTTTATTTGACGTTGTTGTTGTTGTTTATTTGACGTTGTTATTGTTGTTGTTGTTGTTTATTTGACGTTGTTGTTGTTGTTGTTTATTTGACGTTGTTGTTGTTGTTGTTTATTTGACGTTGTTAATGTTGTTGACATAGTTGTTGTTGTTTTTGTTGTTTATTTGACGTTGTTGTTGTTGTTTTTGTTGTTGTTATTGTTGGTGTTGGTGTTGTTTATTTGACGTTGTTGTTGTTGTTGTTGTTTATTTGACGTTGTTGTTGTTCTTGTTTATTTGACGTTGTTGTTGTTGTTTATTTGACGTTGTTGTTGTTGTTGTTTATTTGACGTTGTTATTGTTGTTGTTGTTGTTGTTTATTTGACATTGTGTTGTTGTTATTGACGTTGTTGTTGTAGTTATTTATTTGACGTTGTTGTTGTTGTTGTTGTTGTTTATTTGATGTTGTTTTAGTTGTTGTTGTTTATTGGACGTTGTTGTTGTTTTTTATTTGACGTTGTTGTTGTTGACATTGTTGTTGTTGTTGTTTATTTGACGTTGTTGTTCTTGTTTTTTATTTGACGTTGTTGTTGTTGACATTGTTGTTGTCGTTGTTGATTTGACGTTGTTGTTTTTGTTGTTTATTTGACGTAGTTCTTGTTATTGACGTTGTTGTTGTTTATTTGACGTTTTTGTTGTTGTTGATGTTGTTCTTGTTGTTGTTTTTTATTTGATGTTGTTGTTGTTGTTTATTTGACGTTGTTGTTGTTGTTGTTTTTTATTAGACGTTGTTGTTGTTATTTATTTGACGTTGTTGTTGTTGTTTATTTGACATTGTTGTTTATTTGACGTTGTTGTTTATTTGACGTTGTTGTTTATTTGACGTTGTTGTTGTTGGTTATTTGACGTTGTTGTTGTTGTTGTTGATGTTGTTGTTTATTTGACATTGTTGTTATTGTTGTTGTTGTTTATTTGATGTTGTTTTAGTTGTTGTGTTTTATTTGACGTTGTTGTTGTTTTTTATTTGACGTTGTTGTTGTTGAAATTGTTTATGTTGTTGTTGTTTATTTGACGTTGTTGTTGTTGTTGTTGTTTATTTGACGTAGTTGTTTTTATTGACGTTATTGTTGTTGTTGTTGTTGTTGTTTATTTGACGTTTTTGTTGTTGTTGATGTTGTTGTTGTTGTTGGTTTTTATTTGACGTTGTTGTTGTTTATTTGACGTTGTTGTTGTTGTTGTTGTTGTTGTTGTTGTTGTTGTTAATTTGACGTTGTTGTTGTTGTTGTTGTTTATTTGACGTTGTTGTTGTTGTTTATTTGACGTTGTTGTTGTTGTTGTTGTTTATTTGAGGTTGTTGTTGTTGTTGTTTATTTGACGTTGTTGTTGTTGTTATTGTTGTTGTTGTTGTTGTTGTTGTTTATTTGACGTTGTTGTTGATGTTGTTGTTTATTTGACGTTGTTGTTGTTGTTTATTTGACGTTGTTGTTGTTGTTGTTTATTTGACGTTGTTGTTGTTGTTATTTATTTGACGTTGTTGTTGTTGTTATTGTTTATTTGACGTTATTGTTGTTGTTGTTTATTTGACGTTGTTATTGTTGTTTATTTGACGTTGTTTTTGTTATTTGACGTTGTTGTTGTTGTTGTTGTTGTATCTGTTGTTGTTGTTGTTGTTGTTGTTGCTTATTTGACGTTGTTGTTATTGTTGCTATTTATTTGACGTTGTTGTTGTTGTTGTTGTATCTGTTGTTGTTGTTGTTGTTGTTGTTGCTTATTTGACGTTGTTGTTATTGTTGCTATTTATTTGACGTTGTTGTTGTTGTTGTTGTTTATTTGACGTTGTTGTTGTTGTTGTTTATTTGACGTTGTTGTTGTTGTTGTTGTATTTGTTATTGTTGATATTGTTGTTGCTTATTTGACGTTGTTGTTATTGTTGTTGTTTATTTGACGTTGTTGTTGTTGTTATTCATTTGACGTTGTTGTTGTTGTTGTTTATTTGACGTTGTTGTTATTGTTCTTTATTTGACGTTGTTGTTGTCGTTGTTTTTGTTGTTTATTTGACGTTGTTGTTGTTATTTATTTGACGTTGTTGTTGTTGTTTATTTGACATTGTTGTTGACGTTGTTGTTGTTGTTGTTTATTTGACGTTGTTGTTGTTGTTTATTTGACGTTGTTGTTGTTGACGTTGTTGTTGTTGTTGACGTTGTTGTTGTTGTTGTTTATTTGATGTTGTTGTTATTGTTGTTGACATAGTTGTTGTTGTTTATTTGACGTTGTTGTTGTTGTTGATGTTGTTGTTTATTTGACGTTGTTGTTGTTGTTGTTGTTGATGTTGTTGTTTATTTGACATTGTTGTTGTTGTTGTTGTTTATTTGACGTTGTTGTTGTTGTTGATGTTGTTGTTGTTGTTTATTGGACGTCGTTGTTGTTGTTGTTTATTTGACATTGTTGTTGTTATTGACGGTGTTGTTGTTGTTGTTGTTGTTGTTTTTTGTTGACGTTGTTGTTGTTGTTGTTGTTTATTTGACGTTGTTGTTGTTGTTGTTTATTTGACGTTGTTGTTTATTTGACGTTGTTGTTGTTGTTTATTTGACGTTGTTATTGTTGTTGTTGTTGTTTATTTGACGTTGTTGTTGACGTTGTTGTTGTTGTTGTTTATTTGACGTTGTTGTTGTTGTTGTTGTTTATTTGACGTTGTTAATGTTGTTGACATAGTTGTTGTTGTTTTTGTTGTTTATTTGACATTGTTGTTGTTGTTTTTGTTGTTGTTATTATTGGTGTTGGTGTTGTTTATTTGACGTTGTTGTTGTTGTGGTTGTTTATTTGACGTTGTTGTTGTTCTTGTTTATTTGATGTTGTTGTTATTGTTTATTTGACGTTGTTGTTGTTGTTGTTGTTGTTGTTTATTTGACGTTGTTGTTGTTGTTTATTTGACATTGTTGTTGTTGTTGTTGACGTTGTTGTTGTAGTTGTTTATTTGACGTTGTTGTTGTTGTTGTTGTTGTTGTTTATTTGATGTTGTTTTAGTTGTTGTTGTTTATTTGACGTTGTTGTTGTTTTTTATTTGACGTTGTTGTTGTTGACATTGTTGTTGTTGTTTATTTGACGTTGTTGTTGTTGTTTTTTATTTGACGTTGTTGTTGTTGACATTGTTGTTGTCGTTGTTTATTTGACGTTGTTGTTGTTGACATTGTTGTTGTTGTTGTTTATTTGACGTTTTTGTTGTTGTTGATGTTGTTCTTGTTGTTGTTTTTTATTTGACGTTGTTGTTGTTTATTTGACGTTGTTGTTGTTATTATTGTTGTTGTTGTTGTTATTTATTTGACGTTGTTGTTGTTGTTTATTTGACATTGTTGTTTATTTGATGGTGTTGTTTATTTGACGTTGTTGTTGTTGTTGTTTATTTGACGTTGTTGTTGTTATTTGAAGTTGCTGTATTTGTTGTTATTGTTGTTGTTGTTGTTGTTGTTTATTTGACATTGTTGTTGTTGTTTATTTGACGTTATTATTGTTGTTTATTTGACGTTGTTGGTGTTGTTGTTGTTTATTTGACGTTGTTGTTGTTGTTGTTGTTTATTTGACGTTGTTGTTGTTGTATTTGTTGTTGTTGTTGTTGTTTATTTGACGTTATTGTTGTTGTTGTTGTTTATTTGACGTTATTGTTGTTGTTTATTTTACGTTGTTATTGTTGTTGTTGTTGTTGTTGTTTATTTGACGTCGTTGTTGTTGTTGACGTTGTTGTTGTTGTTGTTTATTTGACGTTGTTGTTGTTTTTGTTTTTTATTTGACGTTGTTAATGTTGTTGACATTGTTGTTGTTGTTTTTGTTGTTTATTTGACATTGTTGTTGTTGTTGTTGTTTTTGTTGTTGTTATTGTTGGTGTTGTTGTTGTTTATTTGACGTTGTTGTTGGTGTTGTTTATTTGACGTTGTTGTTATTGTTGTTGTTTATTTGACGTTGTTGTTGTTATTTATTTGACGTTGTTGTTGTTTATTTGACATTGTTGTTGACGTTGTTGTTGTTGTTGTTTATTTGACGTTGTTGTTGTTGTTTATTTGACGTTGTTGTTGTTGTTGACGTTGTTGTTGTTGTTGTTTATTTGATGTTGTTGTTATTGTTGTTGACATAGTTGTTGTTGTTTATTTGACGTTGTTGTTGTTGATGTTGTTGTTTATTTGACGTTGTTGTTGTTGTTGTTGATGTTGTTGTTTATTTGACGTTGTTGTTGTTGTTGTTGTTGTTTATTTGACGTTGTTGTTGTTGTTGATGTTGTTGTTATTGTTTATTGGACGTCGTTGTTGTTGTTGTTTATTTGACATTGTTGTTGTTATTGACGGTGTTGTTGTTGTTGTTGTTGTTTTTTGTTGACGTTGTTGTTGTTGTTGTTTTTTTGACGTTGTTGTTGTTATTTATTTGACGTTGTTGTTTATTTGCCGTTGTTGTTGATTTGACGTTGTTGTTGTTGTTTATTTGACGTTGTTATTGTTGTTGTTGTTGTTTATTTGACGTTGTTGTTGACGTTGTTGTTGTTGTTGTTTATTTGACGTTGTTGTTGTTGTTGTTGTTTATTTGACGTTGTTAATGTTGTTGACATAGTTGTTGTTGTTTTTGTTGTTTATTTGACATTGTTGTTGTTGTTTTTGTTGTTGTTATTGTTGGTGTTGGTGTTGTTTATTTGACGTTGTTGTTGTTGTGGTTGTTTATTTGACATTGTTGTTGTTCTTGTTTATTTGATGTTGTTGTTGTTGTTTATTTGACGTTTTTGTTGTTGTTGTTGTTGTTGTTTATTTGACGTTGTTGTTGTTGTTGTTGTTGTTGTTTATTTGACATTGTTGTTGTTGTTGTTGTTGACGTTGTTGTTGTAGTTGTTTATTTGACGTTGTTGTTGTTGTTGTTGTTGTTGTTGTTTATTTGATGTTGTTTTAGTTGTTGTTGTTTATTTGACGTTGTTGTTGTTTTTTATTTGACGTTGTTGTTGTTGACATTGTTGTTGTTGTTGTTTATTTGACGTTGTTGTTGTTGTTTATTATTTGACGTTGTTGTTGTTGACATTGTTGTTGTCGTTGTTTATTTGACGTTGTTGTTGTTGACATTGTTGTTGTTGTTGTTTATTTGACGTTTTTGTTGTTGTAGATGTTGTTCTTGTTGTTGTTTTTTATTTGACGTTGTTGTTGTTTATTTGACGTTGTTGTAGTTATTATTGTTGTTGTTGTTGTTGTTAATTTGACGTTGTTGTTGTTTATTTGATGTTGTTGTTGTTGTTTATTTGACTTTGTTGTTCTTGTTGTTTATTAGACGTTGTTGTTGTTGTTATTTATTTGACGTTGTTGTTGTTGTTTATTTGACATTGTTGTTTATTTGACGTTGTTGTTTATTTGACGTTGTTGTTGTTGTTGTTGTTTATTTGACGTTATTGTTGTTATTTGAAGTTGTTGTATTTGTTGTTATTGTTGTTGTTGTTGTTGTTGTTTATTTGACGTTGTTGGTGTTGTTGTTGTTTATTTGACGTTGTTGTTGTTGTTGTTTATTTGACGTTGTTGTTGTTGTTGTATTTGTTGTTGTTGTTGTTGTTGTTGTTTATTTGACGTTATTATTGTTGTTGTTGTTGTTTATTTGACGTTATTGTTGTTGTTTATTTTACGTTGTTATTGTTGTTGTTGTTGTTGTTGTTTATTTGACGTCGTTGTTGTTGTTGACGTTGTTGTTGTTGTTGTTTATTTGACGTTGTTGTTGTTTTTGTTGTTTATTTGACGTTGTTAATGTTGTTGACATTGTTGTTGTTGTTTTTGTTGTTTATTTGACATTGTTGTTGTTGTTGTTGTTTTTGTTGTTGTTATTGTTGGTGTTGTTGTTGTTTATTTGACGTTGTTGTTGGTGTTGTTTATTTGACGTTGTTGTTATTGTTGTTGTTTATTTGACGTTGTTGTTGTTGTTGTTAATTTGACGTTGTTGTTGTTGTTGTTGTTTATTTGACGTTGTTGTTGTTGTTGTTTATTTGACATTGTTGTTGTTGTTGACGTTGTTGTTGTTGTAGTTGTTGTTTATTTGACATTGTTGTTGTTGTTGTTGTTTATTTGATGTTGTTTTAGTTGTTGTTGTTAATTTGACGTTGTTGTTGTTGTTGTTGTTGTTTATTAGACGTTGTTGTTGTTGTTGTTTATTTGACGTTGTTGTTGTTGTTGTTTATTAGACGTTGTTGTTGTTGTTATTTATTTGACGATGTTGTTGTTGTTTATTTGACATTGTTGTTGTTGTTGTTGACGTTGTTGTTGTTGTAGTTGTTGTTTATTTGACATTGTTGTTGTTGTTGTTGTTTATTTGATGTTGTTTTAGTTGTTGTTGTTTATTTGACGTTGTTGTTGTTGTTTATTTGATGTTGTTGTTGTTGTTTATTTGACGTAGTTGTTGTTATTGACGGTGTTGTTGTTGTTGTTGTTGTTGTTTATTTGACGTTTTTGTTGTTGTTGATGTTGTTGTTGTTGTTGTTTTTTATTTGACGTTGTTGTTGTTTTTGTTTGACGTTGTTGTTGTTGTTGTTGTTTATTTGATGTTGTTTTAGTTGTTGTTGTTTATTTGACATTTTTGTTGTTTTTTATTTGACGTTGTTGTTGTTGACATTGTTGTTGACATTGTTGTTGTTGTTGTTTTTGTTTATTTGACGTTGTTGTTGTTATTGTTTATTTGACGTAGTTGTTGTTATTGACGTTGTTGTTGTTGTTGTTGTTTATTTGAGGTTTTTGTTGTTGTTGATGTTGTTGTTGTTGTTGTTTTTTATTTGACGTTGTTGTTGTTGTTTATTTGACGTTGTTGTTGTTGTTGATGTTGTTGTTATTGTTTATTGGACGTCGTTGTTGTTGTTGTTTATTTGACATTGTTGTTGTTATTGACGGTGTTGTTGTTGTTGTTGTTGTTTTTTGTTGACGTTGTTGTTGTTGTTGTTTTTTTGACGTTGTTGTTGTTATTTATTTGACGTTGTTGTTTATTTGCCGTTGTTGTTGATTTGACGTTGTTGTTGTTGTTTATTTGACGTTGTTATTATTGTTGTTGTTGTTTATTTGACGTTGTTGTTGACGTTGTTGTTGTTGTTGTTGTTTATTTGACGTTGTTGTTGTTGTTGTTGTTGTTTATTTGACGTTGTTAATGTTGTTGACATAGTTGTTGTTGTTTTTGTTGTTTATTTGACATTGTTGTTGTTGTTTTTGTTGTTGTTATTGTTGGTGTTGGTGTTGTTTATTTGACGTTGTTGTTGTTGTGGTTGTTTATTTGACATTGTTGTTGTTCTTGTTATTTGATGTTGTTGTTGTTGTTTATTTGACGTTGTTGTTGTTGTTGTTGTTGTTTATTTGACGTTGTTGTTGTTGTTGTTGTTGTTGTTTATTTGACATTGTTGTTGTTATTGTTGTTGACGTTGTTGTTGTAGTTGTTTATTTGACGTTGTTGTTGTTGTTGTTGTTGTTGTTGTTGTTTATTTGATGTTGTTTTAGTTGTTGTTGTTTATTTGACGTTGTTGTTGTTTTTTATTTGACGTTGTTGTTGTTGACATTGTTGTTGTTGTTGTTTATTTGACGTTGTTGTTGTTGTTGTTTATTTGACATTGTTGTTGTTGTTGACGTTGTTGTTGTTGTAGTTGTTGTTTATTTGACATTGTTGTTGTTGTTGTTGTTTATTTGATGTTGTTTTAGTTGTTGTTGTTAATTTGACGTTGTTGTTGTTGTTGTTGTTGTTTATTAGACGTTGTTGTTGTTGTTGTTTATTTGACGTTGTTGTTGTTGTTGTTTATTAGACGTTGTTGTTGTTGTTATTTATTTGACGATGTTGTTGTTGTTTATTTGACATTGTTGTTGTTGTTGTTGACGTTGTTGTTGTTCTAGTTGTTGTTTATTTGACATTGTTGTTGTTGTTGTTGTTTATTTGATGTTGTTTTAGTTGTTGTTGTTTATTTGACGTTGTTGTTGTTGTTTATTTGATGTTGTTGTTGTTGTTTATTTGACGTAGTTGTTGTTATTGACGGTGTTGTTGTTGTTGTTGTTGTTGTTTATTTGACGTTTTTGTTGTTGTTGATGTTGTTGTTGTTGTTGTTTTTTATTTGACGTTGTTGTTGTTTTTGTTTGACGTTGTTGTTGTTGTTGTTGTTTATTTGATGTTGTTTTAGTTGTTGTTGTTTATTTGACATTTTTGTTGTTTTTTATTTGACGTTGTTGTTGTTGACATTGTTGTTGACATTGTTGTTGTTGTTGTTTTTGTTTATTTGACGTTGTTGTTGTTATTGTTTATTTGACGTAGTTGTTGTTATTGACGTTGTTGTTGTTGTTGTTGTTTATTTGAGGTTTTTGTTGTTGTTGATGTTGTTGTTGTTGTTGTTTTTTATTTGACGTTGTTGTTGTTGTTTATTTGACGTTGTTGTTGTTGTTGATGTTGTTGTTATTGTTTATTGGACGTCGTTGTTGTTGTTGTTTATTTGACATTGTTGTTGTTATTGACGGTGTTGTTGTTGTTGTTGTTGTTTTTTGTTGACGTTGTTGTTGTTGTTGTTTTTTTGTCGTTGTTGTTGTTATTTATTTGACGTTGTTGTTTATTTGCCGTTGTTGTTGATTTGACGTTGTTGTTGTTGTTTATTTGACGTTGTTATTGTTGTTGTTGTTGTTTATTTGACGTTGTTGTTGACGTTGTTGTTGTTGTTGTTGTTTATTTGACGTTGTTGTTGTTGTTGTTGTTGTTTATTTGACGTTGTTAATGTTGTTGACATAGTTGTTGTTGTTTTTGTTGTTTATTTGACATTGTTGTTGTTGTTTTTGTTGTTGTTATTGTTGGTGTTGGTGTTGTTTATTTGACGTTGTTGTTGTTGTGGTTGTTTATTTGACATTGTTGTTGTTCTTCTTTATTTGATGTTGTTGTTGTTGTTTATTTGACGTTGTTGTTGTTGTTGTTGTTGTTGTTGTTTATTTGACGTTGTTGTTGTTGTTGTTGTTGTTTATTTGACATTGTTGTTGTTGTTGTTGACGTTGTTGTTGTAGTTGTTTATTTGACGTTGTTGTTGTTGTTGTTGTTGTTGTTGTTGTTGT
>OX451735.1:1209376390-1209381390 GCA_948472305.1 Vicia faba
GTTGTTGTTTATTTGACGTTGTTAATGTTGTTGACATAGTTGTTGTTGTTTTTGTTGTTTATTTGACGTTGTTGTTGTTGTTTTTGTTGTTGTTATTGTTGGTGTTGGTGTTGTTTATTTGACGTTGTTGTTGTTGTTGTTGTTTATTTGACGTTGTTGTTGTTCTTGTTTATTTGACGCTGTTGTTGTTATTATTGTTGTTGTTGTTGTTTATTTAACGTTGTTATTGTTGTTGTTGTTGTTTATTTGACGTTGTTGTTGTTGTTTATTTGACGTTGTTGTTGTTGTTGTTTATTTGACGTTGTTGTTGTTGTTATTTATTTGACGTTGTTGTTGTTGTTATTGTTTATTTGACGTTGTTGTTGTTGTTGTTTATTTGACGTTGTTTTTGTTATTTGACGTTGTTGTTGTTGTTGTTGTTGTATCTGTTGTTGTTGTTGTTGTTGTTGTTGTTGTTGCTTATTTGACGTTGTTGTTATTGTTGCTATTTATTTGACGTTGTTGTTGTTGTTGTTGTTGTTGTTGTTTATTTGACGTTGTTGTTGTTGTTGTTTATTTGACGTTGTTGTTGTATTTGTTATTGTTGATATTGTTGTTGCTTATTTGACGTTGTCGTTATTGTTGTTGTTTATTTGACATTGTTATTGTTGTTATTCATTTGACGTTGTTGTTGTTGTTGTTTATTTGACGTTGTTGTTGTTGTTGTTCTTTATTTGACGTTGTTGTTGTCGTTGTTTTTGTTGTTTATTTGACGTTGTTGTTGTTATTTATTTGACGTTGTTGTCGTTGTTTATTTGACATTGTTGTTGACGTTGTTGTTGTTGTTGTTATTTATCTGACGTTGTTGTTGTTGTTGTTTATTTGACGTTGTTGTTGTTGTTGACGTTGTTGTTGTTGTTGTTTATTTGATGTTGTTGTTATTGTTGTTGACATAGTTGTTGTTGTTTATTTGACGTTGTTGTTGTTGTTGATGTTGTTGTTTATTTGACATTGTTGTTGTTGTTGTTGATGTTGTTGTTTATTTGACGTTATTGTTGTTGTTTATTTGACGTTGTTGTTGTTGTTGTTGTTGATGTTGTTGTCGTTGTTTATTGGACGTTGTTGTTGTTGTTGTTTATTTGACATTGTTGTTGTTATTGACGGTGTTGTTGTTGTTGTTGTTGTTGTTGTTTATTTGACATTGTTGTTGTTGTTGTTTATTTGACGTTGTTGTTTATTTAACGTTGTTGTTTATTTGACGTTGTTGTTTATTTGACGTTGTTGTTGTTGTTTATTTGACGTTGTTATTGTTGTTGTTGTTGTTTATTTGACGTTGTTGTTGTTGTTGTTTATTTGACGTTGTTGTTGTTGTTGTTTATTTGACGTTGTTAATGTTGTTGACATAGTTGTTGTTGTTTTTGTTGTTTATTTGACGTTGTTGTTGTTGTTTTTGTTGTTGTTATTGTTGGTGTTGGTGTTGTTTATTTGACGTTGTTGTTGTTGTTGTTGTTTATTTGACGTTGTTGTTGTTCTTGTTTATTTGACGTTGTTGTTGTTGTTTATTTGACGTTGTTGTTGTTGTTGTTTATTTGACGTTGTTATTGTTGTTGTTGTTGTTTATTTGACATTGTGTTGTTGTTGTTGACGTTGTTGTTGTAGTTATTTATTTGACGTTGTTGTTGTTGTTGTTGTTTATTTGATGTTGTTTTAGTTGTTGTTGTTTATTGGACGTTGTTGTTGTTTTTTATTTGACGTTGTTGTTGTTGACATTGTTGTTGTTGTTGTTTATTTGACGTTGTTGTTCTTGTTTTTTATTTGACGTTGTTGTTGTTGACATTGTTGTTGTCGTTGTTGATTTGACGTTGTTGTTTTTGTTGTTTATTTGACGTAGTTGTTGTTATTGACGTTGTTGTTGTTTATTTGACGTTTTTGTTGTTGTTGATGTTGTTCTTGTTGTTGTTTTTTATTTGATGTTGTTGTTGTTGTTTATTTGACGTTGTTGTTGTTGTTGTTTTTTATTAGACGTTGTTGTTGTTATTTATTTGACGTTGTTGTTGTTGTTTATTTGACATTGTTGTTTATTTGACGTTGTTGTTTATTTGACGTTGTTGTTTATTTGACGTTGTTGTTGTTGGTTATTTGAAGTTGTTGTTGTTGTTGATGTTGTTGTTTATTTGACATTGTTGTTATTGTTGTTGTTGTTTATTTGATGTTGTTTTAGTTGTTGTGTTTTATTTGACGTTGTTGTTGTTTTTTATTTGACGTTGTTGTTGTTGAAATTGTTTATGTTGTTGTTGTTTATTTGACGTTGTTGTTGTTGTTGTTGTTGTTTATTTGACGTAGTTGTTTTTATTGACGTTGTTGTTGTTGTTGTTGTTGTTTATTTGACGTTTTTGTTGTTGTTGATGTTGTTGTTGTTGTTGGTTTTTATTTGACGTTGTTGTTGTTTATTTGACGTTGTTGTTGTTGTTGTTGTTGTTGTTGTTGTTGTTGTTAATTTGACGTTGTTGTTGTTGTTGTTGTTTATTTGACGTTGTTGTTGTTGTTTATTTGACGTTGTTGTTGTTGTTGTTGTTTATTTGAGGTTGTTGTTGTTGTTGTTTATTTGACGTTGTTGTTGTTGTTATTGTTGTTGTTGTTGTTGTTGTTGTTGTTTATTTGACGTTGTTGTTGATGTTGTTGTTTATTTGACGTTGTTGTTGTTGTTTATTTGACGTTGTTGTTGTTGTTGTTTATTTGACGTTGTTGTTGTTGTTATTTATTTGACGTTGTTGTTGTTGTTATTGTTTATTTGACGTTATTGTTGTTGTTGTTTATTTGACGTTGTTATTGTTGTTTATTTGACGTTGTTTTTGTTATTTGACGTTGTTGTTGTTGTTGTTGTATCTGTTGTTGTTGTTGTTGTTGTTGTTGTTGTTGCTTATTTGACGTTGTTGTTATTGTTGCTATTTATTTGACGTTGTTGTTGTTGTTGTTGTTTATTTGACGTTGTTGTTGTTGTTGTTTATTTGACGTTGTTGTTGTTGTTGTTGTATTTGTTATTGTTGATATTGTTGTTGCTTATTTGACGTTGTTGTTATTGTTGTTGTTTATTTGACGTTGTTGTTGTTATTCATTTGACGTTGTTGTTGTTGTTGTTGTTGTTTATTTGACGTTGTTGTTATTGTTCTTTATTTGACGTTGTTGTTGTCGTTGTTTTTGTTGTTTATTTGACGTTGTTGTTGTTATTTATTTGACGTTGTTGTTGTTGTTTATTTGACATTGTTGTTGACGTTGTTGTTGTTGTTTATTTGACGTTGTTGTTGTTGTTGTTTATTTGACGTTGTTGTTGTTGTTGACGTTGTTGTTGTTGTTGACGTTGTTGTTGTTGTTGTTTATTTGATGTTGTTGTTATTGTTGTTGACATAGTTGTTGTTGTTTATTTGACGTTGTTGTTGTTGATGTTGTTGTTTATTTGACGTTGTTGTTGTTGTTGTTGATGTTGTTGTTTATTTGACGTTGTTGTTGTTGTTGTTGTTTATTTGACGTTGTTGTTGTTGTTGATGTTGTTGTTGTTGTTTATTGGACGTCGTTGTTGTTGTTGTTTATTTGACATTGTTGTTGTTATTGACGGTGTTGTTGTTGTTGTTGTTGTTGTTGTTTTTTGTTGACGTTGTTGTTGTTGTTGTTTATTTGACGTTGTTGTTGTTGTTGTTTATTTGACGTTGTTGTTTATTTGACGTTGTTGTTTATTTGACGTTGTTGTTGTTGTTTATTTGACGTTGTTATTGTTGTTGTTGTTGTTTATTTGACGTTGTTGTTGACGTTGTTGTTGTTGTTGTTGTTTATTTGACGTTGTTGTTGTTGTTGTTTATTTGACGTTGTTAATGTTGTTGACATAGTTGTTGTTGTTTTTGTTGTTTATTTGACATTGTTGTTGTTGTTTTTGTTGTTGTTATTATTGGTGTTGGTGTTGTTTATTTGACGTTGTTGTTGTTGTGGTTGTTTATTTGACGTTGTTGTTGTTCTTGTTTATTTGATGTTGTTGTTATTGTTTATTTGGCGTTGTTGTTGTTGTTGTTGTTGTTTATTTGACGTTGTTGTTGTTGTTTATTTGACATTGTTGTTGTTGTTGTTGACGTTGTTGTTGTAGTTGTTTATTTGACGTTGTTGTTGTTGTTGTTGTTGTTTATTTGATGTTGTTTTAGTTGTTGTTGTTTATTTGACGTTGTTGTTGTTTTTTATTTGACGTTGTTGTTGTTGACATTGTTGTTGTTGTTGTTTATTTGACGTTGTTGTTGTTGTTTTTTATTTGACGTTGTTGTTGTTGACATTGTTGTTGTCGTTGTTTATTTGACGTTGTTGTTGTTGACATTGTTGTTGTTGTTGTTTATTTGACGTTTTTGTTGTTGTTGATGTTGTTCTTGTTGTTGTTTTTTATTTGACGTTGTTGTTGTTTATTTGACGTTGTTGTTGTTATTATTGTTGTTGTTGTTGTTGTTAATTTGACGTTGTTGTTGTTTATTTGATGTTGTTGTTGTTGTTTATTTGACTTTGTTGTTCTTGTTGTTTATTAGACGTTGTTGTTGTTGTTGTTATTTATTTGACGTTGTTGTTGTTGTTTATTTGACATTGTTGTTTATTTGACGTTGTTGTTTATTTGACGTTGTTGTTGTTGTTGTTTATTTGACGTTGTTGTTGTTATTTGAAGTTGCTGTATTTGTTGTTATTGTTGTTGTTGTTGTTGTTGTTGTTTATTTGACATTGTTGTTGTTGTTTATTTGACGTTATTATTGTTGTTTATTTGACGTTGTTGGTGTTGTTGTTGTTTATTTGACGTTGTTGTTGTTGTTGTTGTTTATTTGACGTTGTTGTTGTTGTTGTATTTGTTGTTGTTGTTGTTGTTTATTTGACGTTATTGTTGTTGTTGTTGTTGTTTATTTGACGTTATTGTTGTTGTTTATTTTACGTTGTTATTGTTGTTGTTGTTGTTGTTTATTTGACGTCGTTGTTGTTGTTGACGTTGTTGTTGTTGTTGTTTA
>OX451735.1:1209386390-1209388890 GCA_948472305.1 Vicia faba
TGTTGTTGTTGTTGTTAATTTAACGTTGTTGTTGTTTATTTGATGTTGTTGTTGTTGTTTATTTGACGTTGTTGTTGTTGTTGTTTTTTATTAGACGTTGTTGTTGTTATTTATTTGACGTTGTTGTTGTTGTTTATTTGACATTGTTGTTTATTTGATGTTGTTGTTTATTTGACGTTGTTGTTTATTTGACGTTGTTGTTGTTGGTTATTTGACGTTGTTGTTGTTGTTGATGTTGTTGTTTATTTGATATTGTTGTTATTGTTGTTGTTGTTTATTTGATGTTGTTTTAGTTGTTGTTGTTTATTTGACGTTGTTGTTGTTTTTTATTTGACGTTGTTGTTGTTGAAATTGTTTATGTTGTTGTTGTTTATTTGACGTTGTTGTTGTTGTTGTTTATTTGACGTAGTTGTTTTTATTGACGTTGTTGTTGTTGTTGTTTATTTGACGTTTTTGTTGTTATTGATGTTGTTGTTGTTGTTGGTTTTTATTTGACGTTGTTGTTGTTGTTGTTGTTTATTTGACGTTGTTGTTGTTGTTGTTGTTGTTGTTGTTAATTTGACGTTGTTGTTGTTGTTGTTGTTTAATTGACGTTGTTGTTGTTGTTGTTGTTGTTGTTGTTGTTTATTTGACGTTGTTGTTGTTGTTTATTTGACGTTGTTGTTGTTGTTTATTTGAGGTTGTTGTTGTTATTGTTGTTGTTGTTGTTGTTGTTGTTTATTTGACGTTGTTGTTGTTGTTGCTGTTTATTTGACGTTGTTGTTGTTGTTTATTTGACGTTGTTGTTGTTGTTGTTTATTTGACGTTGTTGTTGTTGTTATTTATTTGACGTTGTTGTTGTTGTTATTGTTTATTTGACGTTGTTGTTGTTGTTGTTTATTTGACGTTGTTATTGTTGTTTATTTGACGTTGTTTTTGTTATTTGACGTTGTTGTTGTTGTTGTTGTATCTGTTGTTGTTGTTGTTGTTGTTGCTTATTTGACGTTGTTGTTATTGTTGCTATTTATTTGACGTTGTTGTTGTTGTTGTTTATTTGACGTTGTTGTTGTTGTTGTTTATTTGACGTTGTTGTTGTTGTTGTATTTGTTATTGTGGATATTGTTGTTGCTTATTTGACGTTGTTGTTATTGTTGTTGTTTATTTGACGTTGTTGTTGTTGTTATTCATTTGACGTTGTTGTTGTTGTTGTTTATTTGACGTTGTTGTTGTTGTTGTTCTTTATTTGACGTTGTTGTTGTCGTTGTTTTTGTTGTTTATTTGACGTTGTTGTTGTTATTTAATTGACGTTGTTGTTGTTGTTTATTTGACATTGTTGTTGACGTTGTTGTTGTTGTTGTTTATTTGACGTTGTTGTTGTTGTTGTTTATTTGACGTTGTTGTTGTTGTTGACGTTGTTGTTGTTGTTGTTTATTTGATGTTGTTGTTATTGTTGTTGACATAGTTGTTGTTGTTTATTTCACGTTGTTGTTGTTGTTGATGTTGTTGTTTATTTGACGTTGTTGTTGTTGTTGTTGATGTTGTTGTTTATTTGACGTTGTTGTTGTTGTTGTTTATTTGACGTTGTTGTTGTTGTTGTTGATGTTGTTGTTGTTGTTTATTGGACGTCGTTGTTGTTGTTGTTTATTTGACATTGTTGTTGTTATTGACGGTGTTGTTGTTGTTGTTGTTGTTTTTTGTTGACGTTGTTGTTGTTGTTTATTTGACGTTGTTGACGTTGTTGTTTATTTGACGTTGTTGTTTATTTGACGTTGTTGTTGTTGTTTATTTGATGTTGTTATTGTTGTTGTTGTTGTTTATTTGACGTTGTTGTTGACGTTGTTGTTGTTGTTGTTGTTTATTTGACGTTGTTGTTGTTGTTGTTTATTTGACATTGTTAATGTTGTTGACATAGTTGTTGTTGTTTTTGTTGTTTATTTGACATTGTTGTTGTTGTTTTTGTTGTTGTTATTGTTGGTGTTGGTGTTGTTTATTTGACGTTGTTGTTGTTGTGGTTGTTTATTTGACGTTGTTGTTGTTCTTGTTTATTTGACGTTGTTGTTGTTGTTTATTCGACGTTGTTGTTGTTGTTGTTGTTGTTGTTTATTTGACGTTGTTGTTGTTGTTGTTGTTGTTGTTGTTGTTTATTTGACGTTGTTGTTGTTGTTGTTTATTTGACATTGTTGTTGTTGTTGTTGACGTTGTTGTTGTAGTTGTTTATTTGACGTTGTTGTTGTTGTTGTTGTTGTTTATTTGATGTTGTTTTAGTTGTTGTTGTTTTTTATTTGACGTTGTTGTTGTTGTTGACATTGTTGTTGTTGTTGTTGTTTATTTGACGTTGTTGTTGTTGTTTTTTATTTGACGTTGTTGTTGTTGACATTGTTGTTGTCGTTGTTTATTTGACGTTGTTGTTGTTGACATTGTTGTTGTTGTTGTTTATTTGACGTTGTTGTTGTTGTTGATGTTGTTGTTTATTTGACATTGTTGTTATTGTTGTTGTTGTTTATTTGATGTTGTTTTAGTT
>OX451735.1:1209391390-1209393890 GCA_948472305.1 Vicia faba
GTTGTAGTTATTTATTTGACGTTGTTGTTGTTGTTGTTGTTTATTTGATGTTGTTTTAGTTGTTGTTGTTTATTTGACGTTGTTGTTGTTTTTTATTTGACGTTGTTGTTGTTGACATTGTTGTTGTTGTTGTTTATTTGACGTTGTTGTTGTTGTTTTTTATTTGACGTTGTTGTTGTTGACATTGTTGTTGTCGTTGTTTATTTGACGTTGTTGTTTTTGTTGTTTATTTGACGTAGTTGTTGTTATTGACGTTGTTGTTGTTTATTTGTCGTTTTTGTGGTTGTTGATGTTGTTGTTGTTGTTGTTTTTTATTTGACGTTGTTGTTGTTGTTTACTTGACGTTGTTGTTGTTATTATTGTTGTTGTTGTTGTTAATTTAACGTTGTTGTTGTTTATTTGATGTTGTTGTTGTTGTTTATTTGACGTTGTTGTTGTTGTTGTTTTTTATTAGACGTTGTTGTTGTTATTTATTTGACGTTGTTGTTGTTGTTTATTTGACATTGTTGTTTATTTGATGTTGTTGTTTATTTGACGTTGTTGTTTATTTGACGTTGTTGTTGTTGGTTATTTGACGTTGTTGTTGTTGTTGTTGATGTTGTTGTTTATTTGATATTGTTGTTATTGTTGTTGTTGTTTATTTGATGTTGTTTTAGTTGTTGTTGTTTATTTGACGTTGTTGTTGTTTTTTATTTGACGTTGTTGTTGTTGAAATTGTTTATGTTGTTGTTGTTTATTTGACGTTGTTGTTGTTGTTGTTTATTTGACGTAGTTGTTTTTATTAACGTTGTTGTTGTTGTTGTTTATTTGACGTTTTTGTTGTTGTTGATGTTGTTGTTGTTGTTGGTTTTTATTTAACATTGTTGTTGTTGTTGTTGTTTATTTGACGTTGTTGTTGTTGTTGTTGTTGTTGTTGTTAATTTGACGTTGTTGTTGTTGTTGTTGTTTAATTGACGTTGTTGTTGTTGGTGTTGTTGTTTATTTGGCGTTGTTGTTGTTGTTTATTTGACGTTGTTGTTGTTGTTGTTTATTTGAGGTTGTTGTTGTTATTGTTGTTGTTGTTGTTGTTGTTGTTGTTTATTTGACGTTGTTGTTGTTGTTGCTGTTTATTTGACGTTGTTGTTGTTGTTTATTTGACGTTGTTGTTGTTGTTGTTTATTTGACGTTGTTGTTGTTGTTATTTATTTGACGTTGTTGTTGTTGTTATTGTTTATTTGACGTTGTTGTTGTTGTTGTTTATTTGACGTTGTTATTGTTGTTTATTTGACGTTGTTTTTGTTATTTGACGTTGTTGTTGTTGATGTTGTATCTGTTGTTGTTGTTGTTGTTGTTGCTTATTTGACGTTGTTGTTATTGTTGCTATTTATTTGACGTTGTTGTTGTTGTTGTTTATTTGACGTTGTTGTTGTTGTTGTTTATTTGACGTTGTTGTTGTTGTTGTATTTGTTATTGTGGATATTGTTGTTGCTTATTTGACGTTGTTGTTATTGTTGTTGTTTATTTGACGTTGTTGTTGTTGTTATTCATTTGACGTTGTTGTTGTTGTTGTTTATTTGACGTTGTTGTTGTTGTTGTTCTTTATTTGACGATGTTGTTGTCGTTGTTTTTGTTGTTTATTTGACGTTGTTGTTGTTATTTAATTGACGTTGTTGTTGTTGTTTATTTGACATTGTTGTTGACGTTGTTGTTGTTGTTGTTGTTTATTTGACGTTGTTGTTGTTGTTGTTTATTTGACATTGTTGTTGTTGTTGTTGTTGACGTTGTTGTTGTTGTTGTTTATTTGATGTTGTTGTTATTGTTGTTGACATAGTTGTTGTTGTTTATTTCACGTTGTTGTTGTTGTTGATGTTGTTGTTTATTTGACGTTGTTGTTGTTGTTGTTGATGTTGTTGTTTATTTGACGTTGTTGTTGTTGTTGTTGTTGTTTATTTGACGTTGTTGTTGTTGTTGTTGATGTTGTTGTTGTTGTTTATTGGACGTCGTTGTTGTTGTTGTTTATTTGACACTGTTGTTGTTATTGACGGTGTTGTTGTTGTTGTTGTTGTTTTTTGTTGACGTTGTTGTTGTTGTTTATTTGACATTGTTGTTGTTGTTGTTTATTTGACGTTGTTGTTTATTTGACGTTGTTGTTTATTTGACGTTGTTGTTGTTGTTTATTTGATGTTGTTATTGTTGTTGTTGTTGTTTATTTGACGTTGTTGTTGACGTTGTTGTTGTTGTTGTTGTTTATTTGACGTTGTTGTTGTTGTTGTTTATTTGACGTTGTTAATGTTGTTGACATAGTTGTTGTTGTTTTTGTTGTTTATTTGACATTGTTGTTGTTGTTTTTGTTGTTGTTATTGTTGGTGTTGGTGTTGTTTATTTGACGTTGTTGTTGTTGTGGTTGTTTATTTGACGTTGTTGTTGTTCTTGTTTATTTGACGTTGTTGTTGTTGTTTATTCGACGTTGTTGTTGTTGTTGTTGTTGTTGTTGTTTATTTGACGTTGTTGTTGTTGTTGT
>OX451735.1:1209398890-1209401390 GCA_948472305.1 Vicia faba
GTTGTTATTGTTGTTTATTTGACGTTGTTATTGTTGTTTATTTGACGTTGTTTTTGTTATTTGACGTTGTTGTTGTTGTTTTTGTATCTGTTGTTGTTGTTGTTGTTGTTGTTGCTTATTTGACGTTGTTGTTATTGTTGCTATTTATTTGACGTTGTTGTTGTTGTTGTTTATTTGACGTTGTTGTTGTTGTTGTTGTTTATTTGACGTTGTTGTTGTTGTTGTTGTATTTGTTATTGTTGATATTGTTGTTGCTTATTTGACGTTGTTGTTATTGTTGTTGTTTATTTGACGTTGTTGTTGTTGTTGTTATTCATTTGACGTTGTTGTTGTTGTTGTTTATTTGACGTTGTTGTTGTTGTTGTTCTTTATTTGACGTTGTTGTTGTCGTTGTTTTTGTTGTTTATTTGACGTTGTTGTTGTTATTTATTTGACGTTGTTGTTGTTGTTTCTTTGACATTATTGTTGACGTTGTTGTTGTTGTTGTTTATTTGACGTTGTTGTTGTTGTTGTTTATTTGACGTTGTTGTTGTTGTTGTTTATTTGACGTTGTTGTTGTTGTTGACGTTGTTGTTGTTGTTGTTTATTTGACGTTGTTGTTTTTGTTGTTTATTTGACGTAGTTGTTGTTATTGACGTTGTTGTTGTTGTAGTTTATTTGACGTTTTTGTTGTTGTTGATGTTGTTCTTGTTGTTGTTTTTTATTTGACGTTGTTGTTGTTGTTTATTTGACGTTGTTGTTGTTATTATTGTTGTTGTTGTTGTTAATTTGATGTTGTTGTTGTTGTTGTATTTGTTGTTGTTGTTGTTGTTGTTGCTTATTTGACGTTGTTGTTATTGTTGCTATTTATTTGACGTTGTTGTTGTTGTTGTTGTTTATTTGACGTTGTTGTTGTTGTTTATTTGACGTTGTTGTTGTTGTTGTATTTGTTATTGTTGATATTGTTATTGCTTATTTGACGTTGTTGTTATTGTTGTTGTTTATTTGACGTTGTTGTTGTTGTTATTCATTTGACGTTGTTGTTGTTGTTTATTTGACGCTGTTGTTGTTGTTGTTCTTTATTTGACGTTGTTGTTGTCGTTGTTTTTGTTGTTTATTTGACGTTGTTGTTGTTATTTATTTGACGTTGTTGTTGTTGTTTATTTGACATTGTTGTTGACGTTGTTGTTGTTATTTATTTGACGTTGTTGTTGTTGTTATTTATTTGACGTTGTTGTTGTTGTTGACGTTGTTGTTGTTGTTGTTTATTTGATGTTGTTGTTATTGTTGGTGACATAGTTGTTGTTGTTTATTTGACGTTGTTGTTGTTGTTGATGTTGTTGTTTATTTGACGTTGTTGTTGTTGTTTATTTGACGTTGTTGTTGTTGTTTATTTGACGTTGTTGTTGTTGTTGTTGACATTGTTGTTGTTGTTGTTTATTGGACGTTGCTGTTGTTGTTTATTTGACATTGTTGTTGTTATTGACGGCGTTGTTGTTGTTGTTGTTTATTTGACATTGTTGTTGTTGTTGTTGTTTTTTGTTGACGTTGTTGTTGTTGTTGTTTATATGACGTTGTTGTTGTTGTTGTTTATTTGACGTTGTTGTTTATTTGACATTGTTGTTGTTGTTTATTTGTGGTTGTTGTTGTTATTTGAAGTTGTTGTTGTTGTTGTTGTTTATTTGACGTTGTTGTTGTTGTTTATTTGAAGTTATTGTTGTTGTTTATTTGACGTTGTTATTATTGTTGTTGTTGTTTATTTGACATTGTTGTTGTTTATTTGACGTTGTTAATGTTGTTGACATAGTTGTTGTTGTTTTTGTTGTTTATTTTACGTTGTTGTTGTTGTTTTTGTTGTTGTTATTGTTGTTGTTGTTGTTGTTGTTGTTTATTTAACGTTGTTGTTGTTGTTGTTGTTTATTTGACGTTGTTGTTGTTCTTGTTTATTTGACGTTTTTGTTGTTGTTTATTTGACGTTGTTGTTGTTGTTTTTTATTTGACGTTGTTGTTGTTGACATTGTTGTTGTTGTTGTTTATTTGACGTTGTTGTTGTTGTTTTTTATTTGTCGTTGTTGTTGTTGGCATTGTTATTGTTGTTGTTTATTTGACGTTGTTGTTTTTGTTGTTTATTTGACATAGTTGTTGTTATCGACGTTGTTGTTGTTGTTGTTGTTTATTTGACGTTTTTGTTGTTGTTGATGTTGTTCTTGTTGTTGTTTTTTATTTGACGTTGTTGTTGTTGTTTATTTGACGTTGTTGTTGTTATTATTGTTGTTGTTGTTGTTGTTGTTAATTTGACGTTGTTGTTGTTTATTTGATGTTGTTGTTGTTGTTTATTTGACATTGTTGTTTTTTTGACGTTGTTATTTATTTGACATTATTGTTTATTTGACGTTGTTGTTGTTGTTGTTTATTTGACGTTGTTGTTGTTATTTGAAGTTGTTGTATTTGTTGTTGTTGTTGTTGTTTATTTGACATTGTTGTTGTTGTTTATTTGACGTTATTGTTGTTGTTTATTTGA
>OX451735.1:1209403890-1209406390 GCA_948472305.1 Vicia faba
TTTATTTGACGCTGTTGTTGTTGTTTATTAGACGTTGTTGTTGTTATTTATATGACGTTGTTGTTGTTGTTTATTTGACGTTGTTGTTTATTTGACGTTGTTGTTGTTGTTTATTTGACGTTGTTGTTGTTATTTGAAGTTGTTGTTGTTATTGTATTTGTTGTTGTTGTTGTTGTTTATTTGACGTTGTTGTTGTTATTTATTTGACGTTATTGTTGTTGTTTATTTGACGTTGTTGTTGTTTATTTGACATTGTTGTTATTGTTGTTTATTTGACGTTGTTGTTGTTATTTGACGTTGTTGTTGTTGTTGTTTATTTGACATTGTTATTATTGTTGTTTATTTGACGTTGTTGTTGTTATTTGACGTTGTTGTTGTTGTTGTTGTATTTGTTGTTGTTGTTGTTGTTGTTTATTTGACGTTATTGTTGTTGTTTATTTGACGTTATTGTTGTTGTTTATTTGACGTTGTTATTGTTGTTGTTTATTTGACGTTGTTGTTGTTTATGTTGTTCATTTGACCTTGTTAATGTTGTTGACATTGTTGTTGTTGTTTTTGTTGTTTATATGACATTGTTGTTGTTGTTGTTGTTTTTGTTGGTGTTATTGTTGGTGTTGTTATTGTTTATTTGACATTGTTATTGTTGGTGTTGTTTATTTGACGTTGTTGTTGTTGTTTATTTGACGTTGTTGTTGTTGTTGTTAATTTGACATTGTTGTTGTTGTTGTTTATTTGACGTTGTTGGTTTTGTTGTTGTTTATTTGACATTGTTGTTGTTGTTTATTTGATGGTGTTTTAGTTGTTGTTGTTTATTTGACGTTGTTGTTGTTTTTTATTTGACGTGGTTTTTGTTGACATTGTTGTTGTTGTTGTTTATTTGACGTTGTTGTTGTTGTTTATTTGACGTAGTTGTTGTTATTGACGTTGTTGTTGTTGTTGTTGTTGTTTATTTGACATTTTTGTTGTTGTTGATGTTGTTGTTGTTGTTGTTTTTTATTTGACGTTGTTCTTGTTTTTTGACATTGTTGTTGTTGTTGTTTATTTGATGTTGTTTTAGTTGTTGTTGTTTATTTGATGTTGTTTTAGTTGTTGTTGTTTATTTGACATTGTTGTTGTTTTTTATTTGACGTTGTTGTTGTTGACATTGTTGTTGTTGTTGTTGTTTATTTGACGTTGTTGTTGTTGTTGTTGTTTATTTGACGTAGTTGTTGTTATTGACGTTGTTGTTGTTGTTGTTATTGTTGTTGTTTATTTGACGTTTTTGTTGTTGTTGATGTTGTTGTTGTTGTTGTTTTTTATTTGACGTTGTTGTTGTTGTTGTTTATTTGAGGTTGTTGTTGTTGTTTATTTGACGTTGTTGTTGTTGTTGTTTATTTGACGTTGTTGTTGTTGTTATTTATTTGACATTGTTGTTGTTGTTGTTATTGTTTATTTGACGTTGTTGTTTTATGTTGTTGTTTATTTGACATTGTTATTGTTGTTTATTTGACGTTGTTTTTGTTATTTGACGTTGTTGTTGTTGTATTTGTTGTTGTTGTTGTTGCTTATTTGACGTTGTTGTTATTATTGCTATTTATTTGACGTTGTTGTTGTTGTTGTTGTTTATTTGACGTTGTTATTGTTGTTTATTTGACGTTGTTGTTGTTGTTTATTTGATGTTGTTGTTGTTGTTGTATTTGTTGTTGTTGATATTGTGGTTGCTTATTTGACGTTGTTGTTATTGTTGTTGTTTATTTGACGTTGTTGCTGTTGTTATTCATTTGACGTTGTTGTTGTTGTTGTTTATTTGACGTTGTTGTTGTTGTTGTTGTTTATTTGATGTTGTTTTAGTTGTTGTTGACATAGTTGTTGTTGTTAATTTGACGTTGTTGTTGTTGTTGACGTTGTTGTTTATTTGACGTTGTTGTTGTTATTTATTTGACGTTGTTGTTGTTGTTGACGTTGTTGTTGTTGTTTATTAGACGTTGTTGTTGTTATTTATTTGACGTTGTTGTTGTTGTTTATTTGACGTTGTTGTTGTTTATTTGACGTTGTTGTTGTTGTTATTTATTAGATGTTGTTGTTGTTATTTATATGACGTTGTTGTTGTTGTTTATTTGACGTTGTTGTTTATTTGACGTTGTTGTTCTTGTTTATTTGACGTTGTTGTTGTTGTTTATTTGACGTTGTTGTTGTTATTTGAAGTTGTTGTTGTTGTTGTATTTGTTGTTGTTGTTGTTGTTGTTTATTTGACGTTGTTGTTGTTGTTTATTTGACGTTATTGTTGTTGTTTATTTGACGTTGTTGTTGTTGTTGTTTATTTGACATTGTTGTTGTTGTTTATTTGACGTTGTTGTTGTTATTTGACGTTGTTGTTGTTGTTGTATTTGTTGTTGTTGTTGTTGTTATTTATTTGACGTTGTTGTTGTTGTTGTTTATTTGACGTTGTTATTGTTGTTGTTGTTGTTTATTTGACGTAGTTGTTGTTGTTGACGTTGTTGTTGTTGTTGTTTATTTGACG
>OX451735.1:1209416390-1209418890 GCA_948472305.1 Vicia faba
GTTTATTTGACGTTGTTGTTGTTGTTGACGTTGTTGTTGTTGTTGTTTATTTGACGTTGTTGTTGTTTATGTTGTTCATTTGACGTTGTTAATGTTGTTGACATTGTTGTTGTTGTTTTTGTTGTTTATTTGACATTGTTGTTGTTGTTGTTGTTGTTTTTGTTGGTGTTATTGTTGGTGTTGTTGTTGTTTATTTGACGTTGTTGTTGTTGGTGTTGTTTATTTGACGTTGTTGTTGTTGTTGTTTATTTGACGTTGTTGTTGTTGTTGTTAATTTGACGTTGTTGTTGTTGTTGTTGTTTATTTGACGTTGTTGTTGTTGTTGTTTATTTGACATTGTTGTTGTTGTTGTTGACGTTGTTGGTTTTGTGGTTGTTTATTTGACATTGTTGTTGTTGTTGTTATTGTTGTTTATTTGATGTTGTTTTAGTTGTTGTTGTTTATTTGACGTTGTTGTTGTTTTTTATTTGACGTTGTTGTTGTTCACATTGTTGTTGTTGTTGTTTATTTGACGTTGTTGTTGTTGTTTAGTTGACGTAGTTGTTGTTATTGACGTTGTTGTTGTTGTTGTTTATTTGACATTTTTGTTGTTGTTGATGTTGTTGTTGTTGTTTTTTATTTGACGTTGTTGTTGTTTTTTAACATTGTTGTTGTTGTTGTTTATTTGATGTTGTTTTAGTTGTTGTTGTTTATTTGACGTTGTTGTTGTTTTTTATTTGACATTGTTGTTGTTGTTTATTTGAAGTTGTTGTTGTTGTTTATTTGAC
The DNA here is from genome assembly GCA_948472305.1 of Vicia faba. Taxonomy (NCBI): domain Eukaryota; kingdom Viridiplantae; phylum Streptophyta; class Magnoliopsida; order Fabales; family Fabaceae; genus Vicia; species Vicia faba. The sequence continues at coordinate 1,209,417,158 of OX451735.1, forward strand.
GTTGTTAATGTTGTTGACATAGTTGTTGTTGTTTTTGTTGTTTATTTTACGTTGTTGTTGTTGTTTTTGTTGTTGTTATTGTTGGTGTTGTTGTTGTTTATTTGACGTTGTTGTTGTTGTTGTTGTTGTTTATTTGTCGTTGTTATTGTTCTTGTTTATTTGACGTTGTTGTTGTTGTTGTTTATTTGACGTTGTTGTTGTTTATTTGACGTTGTTGTTGTTGTTGTTTATTTGACAATTTTGTTGTTGTTGTTGACGTTGTTGTTGTAGTTGTTTATTTGACGTTGTTGTTGTTTATTTGACGTTGTTGTTGTTTATTTGATGTTGTTGTTGTTGTTGTTGTTGTTGTTGTATTTGTTGTTGTTGTATTTGTTGTTTATTTGATGTTGTACTTGTTGTAGTTGTAGTTGTTTATTTGACGTTGTTGTTGTTTATTTGATGTTGTTGTTGTTGTTGTATTTGTTGTTGTTGTATTTGTTGTTGTTGATATTGTGGTTGCTTATTTGACGTTGTTGTTATTGTTGTTGTTTATTTGACGTTGTTGTTGTTGTTATTCATTTGACGTTGTTGTTGTTGTTGTTTATTTGACGTTGTTGTTGTTGTTGTTGTTGTTTATTTGATGTTGTTTTAGTTGTTGTTGACATAGTTGTTGTTGTTAATTTGACGTTGTTGTTGTTGTTGACGTTGTTGTTTATTTGACGTTGTTGTTATTTATTTGACATTGTTGTTGTTGACGTTGTTGTTGTTGTTTATTAGACGTTGTTGTTGTTATTTATTTGACGTTGTTGTTGTTGTTTATTTGACGTTGTTGTTATTTATTTGACGTTGTTGTTGTTGTTGTTTATTAGACGTTGTTGTTGTTATTTATATGACGTTGTTGTTGTTGTTTATTTGACGTTGTTGTTGTTGTTTATTTGACATTGTTATTGTTGTTTATTTGACGTTGTTGTTATTATTTGAAGTTGTTGTTGTTGTTGTATTTGTTGTTGTTGTTGTTGTTTATTTGACGTTGTTGTTGTTGTTTATTTGACGTTATTGTTGTTGTTTATTTGACGTTGTTGTTGTTGTTGTTTATTTGACATTGTTGTTGTTGTTTATTTGACGTTGTTGTTGTTATTTGACGTTGTTGTTGTTGTTGTATTTGTTGTTGTTGTTGTTGTTTATTTGACGTTGTTGTTGTTGTTGTTGTTTATTTGACGTTATTGTTGTTGTTTATTTGACGTTGTTATTGTTGTTGTTGTTGTTGTTTATTTGACGTTGTTGTTGTTGTTGACGTTGTTGTTGTTGTTGTTGTTTATTTGACGTTGTTGTTGTTGATGTTGTTCATTTGACGTTGTTAATGTTGTTGACATTGTTGTTGTTGTTTTTGTTGTTTATTTGACATTGTTGTTGTTGTTGTTGTTGTTTTTGTTGGTGTTATTGTTGGTGTTGTTGTTGTTGTTTATTTGACGTTGTTGTTGTTGGTGTTGTTTATTTGACGTTGTTATTGTTGTTGTTTATTTGACGTTGTTGTTGTTGTTGTTGTTAATTTGACGTTGTTGTTGTTGTTTATTTGACGTTGTTGTTGTTGTTGTTTAGTTGACATTGTTGTTGTTGTTGTTGACGTTGTTGGTTTTGTTGTTGTTTATTTGACATTGTTGTTGTTGTTGTTGTTTATTTGATGTTGTTTTAGTTGTTGTTGTTTATTTGACGTTGTTGTTGTTTTTTATTTGACGTTGTTGTTGTTGACATTG
>OX451735.1:1209421390-1209423890 GCA_948472305.1 Vicia faba
TGTTTATTTGATGTTGTTGTTTATTTGAAGTTGTTGTTGTTGTTTATTTGACGTTGTTGTTGTTGTTTATTTGACGTTGTTGTTGTTATTTGAAGTTGTTGTTGTTGTTGTATTTGTTGTTGTTGTTGTTGTTTATTTGACGTTGTTGTTGTTGTTTATTTGACATTATTGTTGTTGTTTATTTGACGTTGTTGTTGTTGTTGTTTATTTGACATTGTTCTTGTTGTTTATTTGACGTTGTTGTTGTTATTTGACGTTGTTGTTGTTGTTGTATTTGTTGTTGTTGTTGTTGTTTATTTGACGTTGTTGTTGTTGTTGTTTATTTGACGTTATTGTTGTTGTTATTTGACGTTGTTATTGTTGTTGTTGTTGTTGTTTATTTGATGTTGTTGTTGTTGTTGACGTTGTTGTTGTTGTTTTTTTTGTTTATTTGACATTGTTGTTGTTGTTGTTGTTGTTTTTATTGGTGTTATTGTTGGTGTTGTTGTTGTTTATTAGACGTTGTTGTTGTTGGTGTTGTTTATTTGACGTTGTTGTTGTTGTTGTTGTTTATTTGACGTTGTTGTTGTTGTTGTTGTTAATTTGACGGTGTTGTTGTTGTTGTTTATTTGACGTTGTTGTTGTTGTTGTTTATTTGACATTGTTGTTGTTGTTGTTGACGTTGTTGGTTTTGTTGTTGTTTATTTGACATTGTTGTTGTTGTTGTTTATTTGATGTTGTTTTAGTTGTTGTTGTTTATTTGACGTTGTTGTTGTTTTTTATTTGACGTTGTTGTTGTTGACATTGTTGTTGTTGTTGTTTATTTGACGTTGTTGTTGTTGTTTATTTGACGTAGTTGTTGTTATTGACGTTGTTGTTGTTGTTGTTGTTTATTTGACATTTTTGTTGTTGTTGATGTTGTTGTTGTTGTTGTTTTTTATTTAACGTTGTTGTTGTTTTTTGACATTGTTGTTGTTGTTGTTTATTTGATGTTGTTTTAGTTGTTGTTGTTTATTTGACGTTGTTGTTGTTTTTTATTTGACATTGTTGTTGTTGTTTATTTGAAGTTGTTGTTGTTGTTTATTTGACGTTGTTAATGTTGTTGACATAGTTGTTGTTGTTTTTGTTGTTTATTTTACATTGTTGTTGTTGTTGTTTTTGTTGTTCTTATTGTTGGTGTTGTTGTTGTTTATTTGACGTTGTTGTTGTTGTTGTTGTTGTTGTTTATTTGACGTTGTTCTTGTTCTTGTTTATTTGACGTTGTTGTTGTCGTTGTTGTTGTTTATTTGACGTTGTTGTTGTTGTTGTTGTTATTTATTTGACATTGTTGTTGTTGTTGACGTTGTTGTTGTAGTTGTTTATTTGACGTTGTTGTTATTGTTGTTGTTGTTTATTTGATGTTGTTTTTGTTGTTGTTGTATTTGTTGTTGTTGACATTGTGGTTGCTTATTTGACGTTGTTGTTATTGTTGTTGTTTATTTGACGTTGTTGTTGTTGTTATTCATTTGACGTTGTTGTTGTTGTTGTTGTTTATTTGATGTTGTTGTTGTTGTTGTTGTTTATTTGATGTTGTTTTAGTTGTTGTTGACATAGTTGTTATTGTTAATTTGACGTTGTTGTTGTTGATGATGTTGTTGTTTATTTGACGTTGTTGTTGTTATTTATTTGACGTTGTTGTTGTTGTTGACGTTGTTGTTGTTGTTTATTAGACGTTGTTGTTGTTATTTATTTGACGTTGCTGTTGTTGTTTATTTGACGTTGTTGTTGTTGTTTATTTGACGTTGTTGTTGTTGTTGTTGTTTATTAGACGTTGTTGTTGTTATTTATATGACGTTGTTGTTGTTGTTTAATTGACGTTGTTGTTGTTGTTTATTTGACGTTGTTGTTGTTGTTTATTTAACGTTGTTGTTGTTATTTGAAGTTGTTGTTGTTGTTTTATTTGTTGTTGTTGTTGTTTATTTGACGTTGTTGTTGTTGTTTATTTGACGTCATTGTTGTTGTTTATTTGACGTTGTTGTTGTTGTTGTTGTTCTTTTGACATTGTTGTTGTTGTTTATTTGACGTTGTTGTTGTTATTTGACGTTGTTGTTGTTGTATTTGTTGTTGTTGTTGTTGTTGTTGTTTATTTGAAGTTGTTGTTGTTGTTGTTTATTTGACGTTATTGTTGTTGTTTATTTGACGTTATTATTGTTGTTGTTGTTGTTGTTTATTTGACGTTGTTGTTGTTGTTGACGTTGTTGTTGTTGTTGTTTATTTGACGTTGTTGTTGTTTATGTTGTTCATTTGACGTTGTTAATGTTGTTGACATTGTTGTTGTTGTTTTTGTTGTTTATTTGACATTGTTGTTGTTGTTGTTGTTGTTTTTGTTGGTGTTATTGTTGGTGTTGTTGTTGTTTATTTGACGTTGTTGTTGTTGGTGTTGTTTATTTGACGTTGTTGTTGTTGTTGTTTATTTGACGTTGTTGTTGTTGTTGTTAATTTGACGTTGTTGTTGTTGTTGTTGTTTATTTGACGTTGTTGT
>OX451735.1:1209433890-1209438890 GCA_948472305.1 Vicia faba
TATTTGATGTTGTTTTAGTTGTTGTTGTTTATTTGACGTTGTTGTTGTTTTTTATTTGACGTTGTTGTTGTTCACATTGTTGTTGTTGTTGTTTATTTGACGTTGTTGTTGTTGTTTAGTTGACGTAGTTGTTGTTATTGACGTTGTTGTTGTTGTTGTTGTTTATTTGACATTTTTGTTGTTGTTGATGTTGTTGTTGTTGTTTTTTATTTGACGTTGTTGTTGTTTTTTAACATTGTTGTTGTTGTTGTTGTTTATTTGATGTTGTTTTAGTTGTTGTTGTTTATTTGACGTTGCTGTTGTTTTTTATTTGACATTGTTGTTGTTGTTTATTTGAAGTTGTTGTTGTTGTTTATTTGACGTTGTTAATGTTGTTGACATAGTTGTTGTTGTTTTTGTTGTTTATTTTACGTTGTTGTTGTTGTTTTTGTTGTTGTTATTGTTGGTGTTGTTGTTGTTTATTTGACGTTGTTGTTGTTGTTGTTTATTTGTCGTTGTTATTGTTCTTGTTTATTTGACGTTGTTGTTGTTGTTGTTGTTGTTTATTTGACGTTGTTGTTGTTGTTTATTTGACGTTGTTGTTGTTGACGGTGTTGTTGTTGATGTTGTTTATTTGACATTGTTGTTGTTGTTGTTGTTGACGGTGTTGTTGTTGTTGTTGTTTATTTGACAATTTTGTTGTTGTTATTGTTGTTGACGTTGTTGTTGTTTATTTGACGTTGTTGTTGTTATTGTTGTTGTTGTTTATTTGACGTTGTTGTTGTTGTTTATTTGACGTTGTTGTTGTTGACATAGTTGTTGTTGTTATTGTTTATTTGACGTTGTTGTTGTTGTTTATTTGACGTTGTTGTTGTTGTTATTCATTTGACGTTGTTGTTGTTGTTGTTTATTTGACGTTGTTGTTGTTGTTTATTTGATGTTGTTTTAGTTGTTGTTGACATAGTTGTTGTTGTTAATTTGACGTTGTTGTTGTTGTTGACGTTGTTGTTTATTTGACGTTGTTGTTGTTATTTATTTGACATTGTTGTTGTTGACGTTGTTGTTGTTGTTTATTAGACGTTGTTGTTGTTATTTATTTGACGTTGTTGTTGTTGTTTATTTGACGTTGTTGTTATTTATTTGACGTTGTTGTTGTTGTTGTTTATTAGACGTTGTTGTTGTTATTTATATGACGTTGTTGTTGTTGTTTATTTGACGTTGTTGTTGTTGTTTATTTGACATTGTTATTGTTGTTTATTTGACGTTGTTGTTGTTATTTGAAGTTGTTGTTGTTGTTGTATTTGTTGTTGTTGTTGTTGTTTATTTGACGTTGTTGTTGTTGTTTATTTGACGTTATTGTTGTTGTTTATTTGATGTTGTTGTTGTTGTTGTTTATTTGACATTGTTGTTGTTGTTTATTTGACGTTGTTGTTGTTATTTGACGTTGTTGTTGTTGTTGTATTTGTTGTTGTTGTTCTTGTTTATTTGACGTTGTTGTTGTTGTTGTTGTTTATTTGACGTTATTGTTGTTGTTTATTTGACGTTGTTATTGTTGTTGTTGTTGTTGTTTATTTGACGTTGTTGTTGTTGTTGACGTTGTTGTTGTTGTTGTTTATTTGACGTTGTTGTTGTTGATGTTGTTCATTTGACGTTGTTAATGTTGTTGACATTGTTGTTGTTGTTTTTGTTGTTTATTTGACATTGTTGTTGTTGTTGTTGTTGTTTTTGTTGGTGTTATTGTTGGTGTTGTTGTTGTTGTTTATTTGACGTTGTTGTTGTTGGTGTTGTTTATTTGACGTTGTTATTGTTGTTGTTTATTTGACGTTGTTGTTGTTGTTGTTGTTAATTTGACGTTGTTGTTGTTGTTTATTTGACGTTGTTGTTGTTGTTGTTTATTTGACATTGTTGTTGTTGTTGTTGACGTTGTTGGTTTTGTTGTTGTTTATTTGACATTGTTGTTGTTGTTGTTGTTTATTTGATGTTGTTTTAGTTGTTGTTGTTTATTTGACGTTGTTGTTGTTTTTTATTTGACGTTGTTGTTGTTGACATTGTTGTTGTTGTTGTTTATTTGACGTTGTTGTTGTTGACATTGTTGTTGTTGTTGTTTATTTGACGTTGTTGTTGTTGTTTATTTGACGTAGTTGTTGTTATTGACGTTGTTGTTGTTGTTGTTGTTTATTTGACATTTTTGTTGTTGTTGATGTTGTTGTTGTTGTTGTTTTTTATTTAACGTTGTTGTTGTTTTTTGACATTGTTGTTGTTGTTGTTGTTTATTTGATGTTGTTTTAGTTGTTGTTGTTTATTTGACGTTGTTGTTGTTTTTTATTTGACATTGTTGTTGTTGTTTATTTGAAGTTGTTGTTGTTGTTGTTTATTTGACGTTGTTAATGTTGTTGACATAGTTGTTGTTGTTTTTGTTGTTTATTTTACATTGTTGTTGTTGTTGTTTTTGTTGTTCTTATTGTTGGTGTTGTTGTTGTTTATTTGACGTTGTTGTTGTTTATTTGACGTTGTTGTTGTTCTTGTTTATTTGACATTGTTGTTGTTGTTGTTGTTGTTTATTTGACGTTGTTGTTGTTTATTTGACGTTGTTGTTGTTGTTGTTGTTATTTATTTGACATTGTTGTTGTTGTTGACGTTGTTGTTGTAGTTGTTTATTTGACGTTGTTGTTATTGTTGTTGTTGTTTATTTGATGTTGTTTTTGTTGTTGTTGTATTTGTTGTTGTTGACATTGTGGTTGCTTATTTGACGTTGTTGTTATTGTTGTTATTTATTTGACGTTGTTGTTGTTGTTATTCATTTGACGTTGTTGTTGTTGTTGTTGTTTATTTGATGTTGTTGTTGTTGTTGTTGTTTATTTGATGTTGTTTTAGTTGTTGTTGACATAGTTGTTATTGTTAATTTGACGTTGTTGTTGTTGATGATGTTGTTGTTTATTTGACGTTGTTGTTGTTATTTATTTGACGTTGTTGTTGTTGTTGACGTTGTTGTTGTTGTTTATTAGACGTTGTTGTTGTTATTTATTTGACGTTGCTGTTGTTGTTTATTTGACGTTGTTGTTGTTGTTTATTTGACGTTGTTGTTGTTGTTGTTTATTAGACGTTGTTGTTGTTATTTATATGACGTTGTTGTTGTTGTTTAATTGACGTTGTTGTTGTTGTTTATTTGACGTTGTTGTTGTTGTTGTTTATTTCACGTTGTTGTTGTTATTTGAAGTTGTTGTTGTTGTTTTATTTGTTGTTGTTGTTGTTTATTTGACGTTGTTGTTGTTGTTTATTTGACGTCATTGTTGTTGTTTATTTGACGTTGTTGTTGTTGTTGTTGTTCTTTTGACATTGTTGTTGTTGTTTATTTGACGTTGTTGTTGTTATTTGACGTTGTTGTTGTTGTATTTGTTGTTGTTGTTGTTGTTGTTTATTTGACGTTGTTGTTGTTGTTGTTTATTTGACGTTATTATTGTTGTTTATTTGACGTTATTATTGTTGTTGTTGTTGTTGTTTATTTGACGTTGTTGTTGTTGTTGACGTTGTTGTTGTTGTTGTTTATTTGACATTGTTGTTGTTGTTGTTGTTATTTATTTGACATTGTTGTTGTTGTTGACGTTGTTGTTGTAGTTGTTTATTTGACGTTGTTGTTATTGTTGTTGTTGTTTATTTGATGTTGTTTTTGTTGTTGTTGTATTTGTTGTTGTTGACATTGTGGTTGCTTATTTGACGTTGTTGTTATTGTTGTTGTTTATTTGACGTTGTTGTTGTTGTTATTCATTTGACGTTGTTGTTGTTGTTGTTGTTTATTTGATGTTGTTGTTGTTGTTGTTGTTTATTTGATGTTGTTTTAGTTGTTGTTGACATAGTTGTTATTGTTAATTTGACGTTGTTGTTGTTGATGATGTTGTTGTTTATTTGACGTTGTTGTTGTTATTTATTTGACGTTGTTGTTGTTGTTGACGTTGTTGTTGTTGTTTATTAGACGTTGTTGTTGTTATTTATTTGACGTTGCTGTTGTTGTTTATTTGACGTTGTTGTTGTTGTTTATTTGACGTTGTTGTTGTTGTTGTTTATTAGACGTTGTTGTTGTTATTTATATGACGTTGTTGTTGTTGTTTAATTGACGTTGTTGTTGTTGTTTATTTGACGTTGTTGTTGTTGTTGTTTATTTCACGTTGTTGTTGTTATTTGAAGTTGTTGTTGTTGTTTTATTTGTTGTTGTTGTTGTTTATTTGACGTTGTTGTTGTTGTTTATTTGACGTCATTGTTGTTGTTTATTTGACGTTGTTGTTGTTGTTGTTGTTCTTTTGACATTGTTGTTGTTGTTTATTTGACGTTGTTGTTGTTATTTGACGTTGTTGTTGTTGTATTTGTTGTTGTTGTTGTTGTTGTTGTTTATTTGACGTTGTTGTTGTTGTTGTTTATTTGACGTTATTGTTGTTGTTTATTTGACGTTATTATTATTGTTGTTGTTGTTGTTTATTTGACGTTGTTGTTGTTGTTGACGTTGTTGTTGTTGTTGTTTATTTGACGTTGTTGTTGTTTATGTTGTTCATTTGACGTTGTTAATGTTGTTGACATTGTTGTTGTTGTTTTTGTTGTTTATTTGACATTGTTGTTGTTGTTGTTGTTGTTTTTGTTGGTGTTATTGTTGGTGTTGTTGTTGTTTATTTGACGTTGTTGTTGTTGGTGTTGTTTATTTGACGTTGTTGTTGTTGTTGTTTATTTGACGTTGTTGTTTCTGTTGTTAATTTGACGTTGTTGTTGTTGTTGTTGTTTATTTGACGTTGTTGTTGTTGTTGTTTATTTGACATTGTTGTTGTTGTTGTTGACGTTGTTGGTTTTGTGGTTGTTTATTTGACATTGTTGTTGTTGTTGTTATTGTTGTTTATTTGATGTTGTTTTAGTTGTTGTTGTTTATTTGACGTTGTTGTTGTTTTTTATTTGACGTTGTTGTTGTTCACATTGTTGTTGTTGTTGTTTATTTGACGTTGTTGTTGTTGTTTAGTTGACGTAGTTGTTGTTATTGACGT
>OX451735.1:1209443890-1209458890 GCA_948472305.1 Vicia faba
TGTTGTTATTTATATGACGTTGTTGTTGTTGTTTATTTGACGTTGTTGTTGTTGTTTATTTGACATTGTTATTGTTGTTTATTTGACGTTGTTGTTGTTATTTGAAGTTGTTGTTGTTGTTGTATTTGTTGATGTTGTTGTTGTTTATTTGACGTTGTTGTTGTTGTTTATTTGACGTTATTGTTGTTGTTTATTTGACGTTGTTGTTGTTGTTATTTATTTGACATTGTTGTTGTTGTTTATTTGACGTTGTTGTTGTTATTTGACGTTGTTGTTGTTGTTGTTGTATTTGTTGTTGTTGTTGTTGTTGTTGTTGTTGTTGTTGTTTATTTGACGTTGTTGTTGTTGTTGTTGTTTATTTGACGTTATTGTTGTTGTTTATTTGACGTTGTTATTATTGTTGTTGTTGTTGTTGTTTATTTGACGTTGTTGTTGTTGTTGACGTTGTTGTTGTTGTTGTTTATTTGACGTTGTTGTTGTTGATGTTGTTCATTTGACGTTGTTAATGTTGTTGACATTGTTGTTGTTGTTTTTGTTGTTTATTTGACATTGTTGTTGTTGTTGTTGTTGTTTTTGTTGGTGTTATTGTTGGTGTTGTTGTTGTTGTTTATTTGACGTTGTTGTTGTTGGTGTTGTTTATTTGACGTTGTTATTGTTGTTGTTTATTTGACGTTGTTGTTGTTGTTGTTGTTAATTTGACGTTGTTGTTGTTGTTGTTTATTTGACGTTGTTATTGTTGTTGTTGTTTATTTGACATTGTTGTTGTTGTTGTTGACGTTGTTGGTTTTGTTGTTGTTTATTTGACATTGTTGTTGTTGTTGTTGTTTATTTGATGTTGTTTTAGTTGTTGTTGTTTATTTGACGTTGTTGTTGTTTTTTATTTGACGTTGTTGTTGTTGACATTGTTGTTGTTGTTGTTTATTTGACGTTGTTGTTGTTGTTTATTTGACGTAGTTGTTGTTATTGACGTTGTTGTTGTTGTTGTTGTTGTTTATTTGACATTTTTGTGGTTGTTGATGTTGTTGTTGTTGTTGTTTTTTATTTGACGTTGTTGTTGTTTTTTAACATTGTTGTTGTTGTTGTTTATTTGATGTTGTTTTAGTTGTTGTTGTTTATTTGAAGTTGTTGTTGTTTTTTATTTGACATTGTTGTTGTTGTTTATTTGAAGTTGTTGTTGTTGTTTATTTTCGTTGTTAATGTTGTTGACATAGTTGTTGTTGTTTTTGTTGTTTATTTTACGTTGTTGTTGTTTTTTTGTTGTTGTTATTGTTGGTGTTGTTGTTGTTTATTTGACGTTGTTGTTGTTGTTGTTGTTGTTTATTTGTCGTTGTTGTTGTTCTTGTTTATTTGACGTTGTTGTTGTTGTTGTTGTTTATTTGACGTTGTTGTTGTTTATTTGATGTTGTTGTTGTTGTTGTTTATTTGACATTGTTGTTGTTATTGTTGACGTTGTTGTTGTAGTTGTTTATTTGACATTGTTGTTGTTGTTTATTTGACGTTGTTGTTGTTGTTGTTTATTTGATGTTGTTGTTGTTGTATTTGTTGTTGTTGATATTGTGGTTGCTTATTTGACGTTGTTGTTATTGTTATTGTTTATTTGACGTTGTTGTTGTTGTTTATTTGACGTTGTTGTTGTTGTTGTTGTTGTTGTTGTTGTTTATTTTATGTTGTTTTAGATGTTGCTGACATAGTTGTTGTTGTTAATTTGACGTTGTTGTTGTTGTTGACGTTGTTGTTTATTTGACGTTGTTGTTGTTATTTATTTGACGTTGTTGTTGTTGACGTTGTTGTTGTTGTTTATTAGACGTTGTTGTTGTTATTTATTTGACGTTGCTGTTGTTGTTTATTTGACGTTGTTGTTGTTTATTTGACGTTGTTGTTGTTGTTTATTAGACGTTGTTGTTGTTATTTATATGACGTTGTTGTTGTTGTTTATTTGACGTTGTTGTTTATTTGACGTTGTTGTTGTTGTTTATTTGACGTTGTTGTTGTTGTTTATTTGACGTTGTTGTTGTTATTTGAAGTTGTTGTTGTTGTCGTATTTGTTGTTATTGTTGTTGTTTATTTGACGTTGTTGTTGTTTATTTGACGTTATTGTTGTTGTTTATTTGACGTTGTTGTTGTTGTTGTTGTTGTTTATTTGACATTGTTGTTGTTGTTTATTTGACGTTGTTGTTTTTATTTGACGTTGTTGTTGTTGTTGTTGTATTTGTTGTTGTTGTTGTTGTTGTTTATTTGACGTTGTTGTTGTTGTTGTTTATTTGACGTTATTGTTGTTGTTTATTTGACGTTGTTATTGTTGTTGTTGTTGTTTATTTGACGTTGTTGTTGTTGTTGTTGTTGACGTTGTTGTTGTTGTTGTTGTTTATTTGACGTTGTTGTGGTTTATGTTGTTCATTTGACGTTGTTAATGTTGTTGACATTGTTGTTGTTGTTTTTGTTGTTTATTTGACATTGTTGTTGTTGTTGTTGTTTTTGTTGGTGTTATTGTTGGTGTTGTTGTTGTTTATTCGACGTTGTTGTTGTTGGTGTTGTTTATATGACGTTGTTGTTGTTGTTGTTTATTTGACGTTGTTCTTGTTGTTGTTAATTTGACGTTGTTGTTGTTGTTGTTTATTTGACGTTGTTGTTGTTGTTGTTTATTTGACATTGTTGTTGTTGTTGTTGACGTTGTTGGTTTTGTTGTTGTTTATTTGACATTGTTGTTGTTGTTGTTGTTTATTTGATGTTGTTTTAGTTGTTGTTGTTTATTTGACGTTGTTGTTGTTTTTTATTTGACGTTGTTGTTGTTGACATTGTTGTTGTTGTTGTTTATTTGACGTTGTTGTTGTTGTTTATTTGACGTAGTTGTTGTTATTGACGTTGTTGTGGTTATTGTTGTTGTTTATTTGACATTTTTGTTGTTGTTGATGTTGTTGTTGTTGTTTTTTATTTGACGTTGTTGTTGTTTTTTGACATTGTTGTTGTTGTTGTTGTTGTTTATTTGATGTTGTTTTAGTTGTTGTTGTTTATTTGACGTTGTTGTTGTTTTTTATTTGACATTGTTGTTGTTGTTTATTTGAAGTTGTTGTTGTTGTTGTTTATTTGACGTTGTTAATGTTGTTGACATAGTTGTTGTTGTTTTTGTTGTTTATTTTACGTCGTTGTTGTTGTTTTTGTTGTTGTTATTGTTGGTGTTGTTGTTGTTTATTTGACGTTGTTGTGGTTGTTGTTTATTTGACGTTGTTGTTGTTGTTGTTGTTTATTTGACGTTGTTGTTGTTCTTGTTTATTTGACGTTGTTGTTGTTTATTTGACGTTGTTGTTGTTGTTGTTTATTTGACATTGTTGTTGTTGTTGTTGACGTTGTTGTTGTAGTTGTTTATTTGACGTTGTTGATGTTGTTGTTGTTGTTTATTTGATGTTGTTGTTGTTGTTGTATTTGTTGTTGTTGATATTGTGGTTGCTTATTTGACGTTGTTGTTATTGTTGTTGTTTATTTGACGTTGTTGTTGTTGTTATTCATTTGACGTTGTTGTTGTTGTTGTTTATTTGACGTTGTTGTTGTTGTTGTTTATTTGATGTTGTTTTAGTTGTTGTTGACATAGTTTTTGTTGTTGTTAATTTGATGTTGTTATTGTTGTTGACATTGTTGTTTATTTGACGTTGTTGTTGTTATTTATTTGACGTTGTTGTTGTTGTTTATTAGACGTTGTTGTTGTTATTTATTTGACGTTGCTGTTGTTGTTTATTTGACGTTGTTGTTGTTTATTTGACGTTGTTATTGTTGTTATTTATATGACGTTGTTGTTGTTATTTATATGACGTTGTTGTTGTTGTTTATTTGACGTTGTTGTTGTTGTTTATTTGACGTTGTTGTTGTTGTTTATTTGACGTTGTTGTTGTTGTTTATTTGACGTTGTTGTTGTTGTTTATTTGACGTTGTTGTTGTTGTTGTTTATTTGACGTTGTTGTTGTTGTTTATTTGACGTTGTTGTTGTTATTTGAAGTTGTTGTTGTTGTTGTATTTGTTGTTGTTGTTGTTGTTTATTTGACGTTGTTGTTGTTGTTTATTTGACGTTATTGTTGTTGTTTATTTGACGTTGTTGTTGTTGTTTATTTGACATTGTTGTTGTTGTTTATTTGACGTTGTTGTTGTTATTTGACGTTGTTGTTGTTGTTTATTTGACGTTGTTGTTATTTATATGACGTTGTTGTTGTTTTTTATTTGACGTTGTTGTTTATTTGACGTTGTTGTTGTTGTTTATTTGACGTTGTTGTTGTTATTTGAAGTTGTTGTTGTTGTTGTATTAGTTATTGTTGTTGTTGTTTATTTGACGTTGTTGTTGTTGTTTATTTGACGTTATTGTTGTTGTTTATTTGACGTTGTTGTTGTTGTTGTTGTTTATTTGACATTGTTGTTGTTGTTTATTTGACGTTGTTGTTGTTATTTGACGTTGTTGTTGTTGTATTTGTTGTTGTTGTTGTTATTGTTTATTTGACGTTGTTGTTGTTGTTGTTTATTTGACGTTATTGTTATTGTTTATTTGACGTTGTTATTGTTGTTGTTGTTGTTGTTTATTTGACGTTGTTGTTGTTGTTGACGTTGTTGTTGTTGTTGTTGTTTATTTGACGTTGTTGTTGTTTATGTTGTTCATTTGACGTTGTTAATGTTGTTGACATTGTTGTTGTTGTTTTTGTTGTTTATTTGACATTGTTGTTGTTGTTGTTGTTGTTTTTGTTGGTGTTTATGTTGGTGTTGTTGTTGTTTATTTGACGTTGTTGTTGTTGGTGTTGTTGGTGTTGTTTGACGTTGTTGTTGTTTTGTTTATTTGACGTTGCTGTTGTTGTTAATTTGACGTTGTTGTTGTTGTTGTTGTTTATTTGACGTTGTTGTTGTTGTTTATTTGACATTGTTGTTGTTGTTGTTGACGTTGTTGGTTTTGTTGTTGTTTATTTGACATTGTTGTTGTTGTTGTTGTTTATTTGACGTTATTGTTATTGTTTATTTGACGTTGTTATTGTTGTTGTTGTTGTTGTTTATTTGACGTTGTTGTTGTTGTTGACGTTGTTGTTGTTGTTGTTTATTTGACGTTGTTGTTGTTTATGTTGTTCATTTGACGTTGTTAATGTTGTTGACATTGTTGTTGTTGTTTTTGTTGTTTATTTGACATTGTTGTTGTTGTTGTTGTTTTTGTTGGTGTTATTGTTGGTGTTGTTGTTGTTTATTTGACGTTGTTGTTGTTGGTGTTGTTTGACGTTGTTGTTGTTTTGTTTATTTGACGTTGTTGTTGTTGTTAATTTGACGTTGTTGTTGTTGTTGTTTATTTGACGTTGTTGTTGTTGTTGTTTATTTGACATTGTTGTTGTTGTTGTTGACGTTGTTGGTTTTGTTGTTGTTTATTTGACATTGTTGTTGTTGTTGTTGTTTATTTGATGTTGTTTTAGTTGTTGTTGTTTATTTGACGTTGTTGTTGTTTTTTATTTGACGTTGTTGTTGTTGACATTGTTGTTGTTGTTGTTTATTTGACGTTGTTGTTGTTGTTGTTTATTTGACCTAGTTGTTGTTATTGACGTTGTTGTTGTTGTTGTTGTTGTTGTTTATTTGACATTTTTGTTGTTGTTGATGTTGTTGTTGTTGTTGTTTTTTATTTGACGTTGTTGTTGTTTTTTGACATTGTTGTTGTTGTTGTTGTTTATTTGATGTTGTTTTAGTTGTTGTTGTTTATTTGACGTTGTTGTTGTTTTTTATTGACATTGTTGTTGTTGTTTATTTGAAGTTGTTGTTGTTGTTGTTTATTTGACGTTGTTAATGTTGTTGACATAGTTGTTGTTGTTTTTGTTGTTTATTTTACGTTGTTGTTGTTGTTTTTGTTGTTATTATTGTTGGTGTTGTTGTTGTTTATTTGACGTTGTTGTTGTTGTTGTTTATTTAACGTTGTTGTTGTTCTTGTTTATTTGACGTTGTTGTTGTTGTTGTTTATTTGACGTTGTTGTTGTTTATTTGACGTTGTTGTTGTTGTTGTTTATTTGACATTGTTGTTGTTGTTGTTGACGTTGTTGTTGTAGTTGTTTATTTGACGTTGTTGTTGTTGTTTATTTGACGTTGTTGTTGTTGTTGTTGTTGTTTATTTGATGTTATTGTTGTTGTTGTTGTATTTGTTGTGGTTGATATTGTGGTTGCTTATTTGACGTTGTTGTTATTGTTGTTGTTTATTTGACGTTGTTGTTGTTGTTATTCATTTGACGTTGTTGTTGTTGTTGTTGTTGTTGTTTATTTGACGTTGTTGTTGTTGTTGTTGTTGTTGTTTATTTGATGTTGTTTTAGTTGTTGTTGACATAGTTGTTGTTGTTAATTTGACGTTGTTATTGTTGTTGACGTTGTTGTTTATTTGACGTTGTTTTTATATTTATTTGACGTTGTTGTTGTTGTTGTTGTTGACGTTGTTGTTGTTGTTTATTAGACGTTGTTGTTGTTATTTATTTGACGTTGCTGTTGTTGTTTATGTGACGTTGTTGTTGTTTATTTGACGTTGTTGTTGTTGTTGTTTATTAGACGTTGTTGTTGTTATTTATATGACGTTGTGGTTGTTATTTATTTGACGTTGTTGTTTATTTGACGTTGTTGTTGTTGTTTATTTGACGTTGTTGTTGTTGTTGTTTATTTGACGTTATTGTTGTTGTTTATTTGACGTTGTTGTTGTTGTTGTTTATTTGACATTGTTGTTGTTATTTGACGTTGATGTTGTTGTTTATTTGACGTTGTTGTTATTTATATGACGTTGTTGTTGTTGTTTATTTGACGTTGTTGTTTATTTGACGTTGTTGTTGTTTATTTGACGTTGTTGTTGTTGTTTATTTGACGTTATTGTTGTTGTTTATTTGACGTTGTTGTTGTTGTTGTTTATTTGACATTGTTGTTGTTGTTTATTTGACGTTGTTGTTGTTATTTGACGTTGTTGTTGTTATATTTGTTGTTGTTGTTGTTGTTTATTTGACGTTGTTGTTGTTGTTGTTGTTTATTTGACGTTATTGTTGTTGTTTATTTGACGTTGTTATTGTTGTTGTTGTTGTTGTTGTTGTTTATTTGACGTTGTTGTTGTTGTTGTTGACGTTGTTGTTGTTGTTGTTGTTTATTTGACGTTGTTGTTGTTTATGTTGTTCATTTGACGTTGTTAATGTTGTTGACATTGTTGTTGTTGTTTTTGTTGTTTATTTGACATTGTTGTTGTTGTTGTTGTTTTTGTTGGTGTTATTGTTGGTGTTGTTGTTGTTTATTTGACGTTGTTGTTGTTTGTGTTGTTTATTTGACGTTGTTGTTGTTGTTGTTGTTTATTTGACGTTGTTGTTGTTGTTGTTAATTTGACGTTGTTATTGTAGTTGTTTAATTGACGTTGTCGTTGTTGTTGTTTATTTGACATTGTTGTTGTTGTTGTTGACGTTGTTGGTTTTGTTGTTGTTTATTTGACATTGTTGTTGTTGTTGTTGTTTATTTGATGTTGTTTTAGTTGTTGTTGTTTATTTGACGTTGTTGTTGTTTTTTATTTGACGTTGTTGTTGTTGACATTGTTGTTGTTGTTGTTGTTGTTTATTTGACGTTGTTGTTGTTGTTTATTTGACGTAGTTGTTGTTATTGACGTTGTTGTTGTTGTTGTTGTTTATTTGACATTTTTGTTGTTGTTGATGTTGTTGTTGTTGTTGTTTTTTATTTGACGTTGTTGTTGTTTTTTGACATTGCTATTGTTGTTGTTGTTGTTTATTTGATGTTGTTTTAGTTGTTGTTGTTTATTTGATGTTGTTGTTGTTTTTTATTTGACGTTGTTGTTGTTGTTTATTTGAAGTTGTTGTTGTTGTTGTTTATTTGACGTTGTTAATGTTATTGACATAGTTGTTGTTGTTTTTGTTGTTTATTTTACGTTGTTGTTGTTTTTGTTGTTGTTATTGTTGGTGTTGTTGTTGTTTATTTGACGTTGTTGTTGTTGTTGTTATTTATTTGACGTTGTTGTTGTTCTTGTTTATTTGACGTTGTTGTTGTTGTTGTTGTTTATTTGACGTTGTTGTTGTTTATTTGACGTTGTTGTTGTTGTTGTTTATTTGACATTGTTGTTGTTGTTGTTGTTGACGTTGTTGTTGTAGTTGTTTAATTGACGTTGTTGTTGTTGTTTATTTGACGTTGTAGTTGTTGTTGTTTATTTGATGTTGTTGTTGTTGTATTTGTTGTTGTTGATATTGTGGTTGCTTATTTGACGTTGTTGTTATTGTTGTTGTTTATTCGACATTGTTGTTGTTGTTATTCATTTGACATTGTTGTTGTTGTTTATTTGACGTTGTTGTTGTTGTTGTTGTTTATTTGATGTTGTTTTAATTGTTGTTGACATAGTTGTTGTTGTTAATTTGACGTTGTTATTGTTGTTGAAGTTGTTGTTTATTTGACGTTGTTGTTGTTATTTATTTGACGTTGTTGTTATTGTTGTTGACGTTGTTGTTGTTGTTGTTTATTAGACGTTGTTGTTGTTATTTATTTGACGTTGCTGTTGTTGTTTATTTGACGTTGTTGTTGTTTATTTGACGTTGTTGTTGTTGTTGTTTATTAGACGTTGTTGTTGTTATTTATATGACGTTGTTGTTGTTGTTTTTTTGACGTTGTTGTTTATTTGACGTTGTCGTTGTTGTTTATTTGACGTTGTTGTTGTTGTTTATTTGACGTTGTTGTTGTTATTTGAAGTTGTTGTTGTTGTTGTATTTGTTGTTGTTGTAGTTGTTTATTTGACGTTGTTGTTGTTGTTTATTTGACGTTATTGTTGTTGTTTATTTGACGTTGTTGTTGTTGTTGTTGTTTATTTGACATTGTTGTTGTTGTTTATTTGACGTTGTTGTTGTTATTTGACGTTGTTGTTGTTGTATTTGTTGTTGTTGTTGTTGTTGTTTATTTGACGTTGTTGTTGTTGTTGTTGTTTATTTGACGTTATTGTTGTTGTTTATTTGACGTTGTTATTGTTGTTGTTGTTGTTTTTTATTTGACGTTGTTGTTGTTTTTTGACATTGTTGTTGTTGTTGTTGTTTATTTGATGTTGTTTTAGTTGTTGTTGTTTATTTGACGTTGTTGTTGTTTTTTATTTGACATTGTTGTTGTTGTTTATTTGACGTTGTTAATGTTGTTGACATAGTTGTTGTTGTTTTTGTTGTTTATTTTACGTTGTTGTTGTTGTTTTTGTTGTTGTTATTGTTGGTGTTGTTGTTGTTTATTTGACGTTGTTGTTGTTGTTGTTGTTTATTTAACGTTGTTGTTGTTCTTGTTTATTTGACGTTGTTGTTGTTGTTTATTTGACGTTGTTGTTGTTGTTGTTTATTTGACATGTTGTTGTTGTTGTTGACGTTGTTGTTGTAGTTGTTTATTTGACGTTGTTGTTGTTGTTTATTTGACGTTGTTGTTGTTGTTGTTTATTTGATGTTATTGTTGTTGTTGTTGTATTTGTTGTTGTTGATATTGTGGTTGCTTATTTGACGTTGTTGTTATTGTTGTTGTTTATTTGACGTTGTTGTTGTTGTTATTCATTTGACGTTGTTGTTGTTGTTGTTGTTTATTTGACGTTGTTGTTGTTGATGTTTATTTGATGTTGTTTTAGTTGTTGTTGACATAGTTGTTGTTGTTAATTTGACGTTGTTATTGTTGTTGACGTTGTTGTTTATTTGACGTTGTTTTTGTATTTCTTTGACGTTGTTGTTGTTGTTGTTGACGTTGTTGTTGTTGTTTATTAGACGTTGTTGTTGTTATTTATTTGACGTTGCTGTTGTTGTTTATTTGACGTTGTTGTTGTTTATTAGACGTTGTTGTTGTTATTTATATGACGTTGTTGTTGTTGTTTATTTGACGTTATTGTTTATTTGACGTTGTTGTTTATTTGACGTTGTTGTTGTTGTTTATTTGACGTTGTTGTTGTTGTTTATTTGACGTTGTTGTTGTTGTTTATTTGACGTTATTGTTGTTGTTTATTTGACGTTGTTGTTGTTGTTGTTTATTTGACATTGTTGTTGTTGTTTATTTGACGTTGTTGTTGTTATTTGACGTTGCTGTTGTTGTGTATTTGACGTTGTTGTTATTTATATGACGTTGTTGTTGTTGTTTATTTGACGTTGTTGTTTATTTGACGTTGTTGTTGTTGTTTATTTGACGTTGTTGTTGTTGTTTATTTGATGTTATTGTTGTTGTTTATTTGACGTTGTTGTTGTTGTTGTTTATTTGACATTGTTGTTGTTGTTTATTTGACGTTGTTGTTGTTATTTGACGTTGTTGTTGTTGTTGTATTTGTTGTTGTTGTTGTTGTTTATTTGACGTTGTTGTTGTTGTTGTTTATTTGACGTTATTGTTGTTGTTTATTTGACGTTGTTATTGTTGTTGTTGTTGTTGTTTATTTGACGTTGTTGTTGTTGTTGACGTTGTTGTTGTTGTTGTTTATTTGACGTTGTTGTTGTTTATGTTGTTCATTTGACGTTGTTAATGTTGTTGACATTGTTGTTGTTGTTTTTGTTGTTTATTTGACATTGTTGTTGTTGTTGTTGTTTTTGTTGGTGTTATTGTTGGTGTTGTTGTTGTTTATTTGACGTTGTTGTTGTTTGTGTTGTTTATTTGACGTTGTTGTTGTTGTTGTTGTTTATTTGACGTTGTTGTTGTTGTTGTTAATTTGACGTTGTTATTGTTGTTGTTTATTTGACGTTGTTGTTGTTGTTGTTTATTTGACATTGTTGTTGTTGTTGTTGACGTTGTTGGTTTTGTTGTTGTTTATTTGACATTGTTGTTGTTGTTGTTGTTTATTTGATGTTGTTTTAGTTGTTGTTGTTTATTTGACGTTGTTGTTGTTTTTTATTTGACGTTGTTGTTGTTGACATTGTTGTTGTTGTTGTTTATTTGACGTTGTTGTTGTTGTTTATTTGACGTAGTTGTTGTTATTGACGTTGTTGTTGTTGTTGTTGTTGTTTATTTGACATTTTTGTTGTTGTTGATGTTGTTGTTGTTGTTGTTTTTTATTTGACATTGTTGTTGTCTTTTGACATTGTTGTTGTTGTTGTTGTTTATTTGATGTTGTTTTAGTTGTTGTTGTTTATTTGACGTTGTTGTTGTTTTTTATTTGACATTGTTGTTGTTGTTTATTTGAAGTTGTTGTTGTTGTTGTTTATTTGACGTTGTAGTTGTTGTTGTTTATTTGATGTTGTTGTTGTTGTATTTGTTGTTGTTGATATTGTGGTTGCTTATTTGACGTTGTTGTTATTGTTGTTGTTTATTCGACATTGTTGTTGTTGTTATTCATTTGACGTTGTTGTTGTTGTTTATTTGACGTTGTTGTTGTTGTTGTTGTTTATTTGATGTTGTTTTAATTGTTGTTGACATAGTTGTTGTTGTTAATTTGACGTTGTTATTGTTGTTGAAGTTGTTGTTTATTTGACGTTGTTGTTGTTATTTATTTGACGTTGTTGTTATTGTTGTTGACGTTGTTGTTGTTGTTGTTGTTTATTAGACGTTGTTGTTGTTATTTATTTGACGTTGCTGTTGTTGTTTATTTGACGTTGTTGTTGTTTATTTGACGTTGTTGTTGTTGTTGTTTATTAGACGTTGTTGTTGTTATTTATATGACGTTGTTGTTGTTGTTTTTTTGACGTTGTTGTTTATTTGACGTTGTTGTTGTTGTTTATTTGACGTTGTTGTTGTTGTTTATTTGACGTTGTTGTTGTTATTTTAAGTTGTTGTTGTTGTTGTATTTGTTGTTGTTGTAGTTGTTTATTTGACGTTGTTGTTGTTGTTTATTTGACGTTATTGTTGTTGTTTATTTGACGTTGTTGTTGTTGTTGTTTATTTGACATTGTTGTTGTTGTTTATTTGACGTTGTTGTTGTTATTTGACGTTGTTGTTGTTGTATTTGTTGTTGTTGTTGTTGTTGTTTATTTGACGTTGTTGTTGTTGTTGTTGTTTATTTGACGTTATTGTTGTTGTTTATTTGACGTTGTTATTGTTGTTGTTGTTGTTTTTTATTTGACGTTGTTGTTGTTTTTTGACATTGTTGTTGTTGTTGTTGTTTATTTGATGTTGTTTTAGTTGTTGTTGTTTATTTGACGTTGTTGTTTATTAGACGTTGTTGTTGTTGTTTATTTGACGTTGTTATTGTTGTTGTTGTTGTTTTTTATTTGACGTTGTTGTTGTTTTTTGACATTGTTGTTGTTGTTGTTGTTGTTTATTTGATGTTGTTTTAGTTGTTGTTGTTTATTTGACGTTGTTGTTGTTTTTTATTTGACATTGTTGTTGTTGTTTATTTGAAGTTGTTGTTGTTGTTGTTTATTTAACGTTGTTAATGTTGTTGACATAGTTGTTGTTGATTTTGTTGTTTATTTTACGTTGTTGTTGTTGTTTTTGTTGTTGTTATTGTTGGTGTTGTTGTTGTTTATTTGACGTTGTTGTTGTTGTTGTTGTTGTTTATTTAACGTTGTTGTTGTTCTTGTTTATTTGACGTTGTTGTTGTTGTTTATTTGACGTTGTTGTTGTTGTTGTTTATTTGACATTGTTGTTGTTGTTGTTGACGTTGTTGTTGTAGTTGTTTATTTGACGTTGTTGTTATTGTTTAGTTGACGTTGTTGTTGTTGTTGTTGTTGTTTATTTGATGTTATTGTTGTTGTTGTTGTATTTGTTGTTGTTGATATTGTGGTTGCTTATTTGACGTTATTGTTATTGTTGTTGTTTATTTGATGTTGTTGTTGTTGTTATTCATTTGACGTTGTTGTTGTTGTTGTTGTTTATTTGACGTTGTTGTTGTTGATGTTTATTTGATGTTGTTTTAGTTGTTGTTGACATAGTTGTTGTTGTTAATTTGACGTTGTTATTGTTGTTGACGTTGTTGTTTATTTGACGTTGTTGTTGTTGTTGTTGTTGACGTTGTTGTTGTTGTTTATTAGACGTTGTTGTTGTTATTTATTTGACGTTGCTGTTGTTGTTTATTTGACGTTGTTGTTGTTTATTAGACGTTGTTGTTGTTATTTATATGACGTTGTTGTAGTTGTTGTTGTTTATTTGACGTTGTTGTTTATTTGACGTTGTTGTTGTTGTTTATTTGACGTTGTTGTTGTTGTTTATTTGACGTTGTTGTTGTTGTTTATTTGACGTTATTGTTGTTATTTATTTGACGTTGTTGTTGTTGTTGTTGTTTATTTGACATTGTTGTTGTTGTTTATTTGACGTTGTTGTTGTTATTTGATGTTGCTGTTGTTGTGTATTTGACGTTGTTGTTATTTATATGACGTTGTTGTTGTTGTTGTTTATTTGACGTTGTTGTTTATTTGACGTTGTTGTTGTTGTTTATTTGACGTTGTTGTTGTTGTTTATTTGATGTTATTGTTGTTGTTTATTTGACGTTGTTGTTGTTGTTGTTTATTTGACATTGTTGTTGTTGTTTATTTGACGTTGTTGTTGTTATTTGACGTTGTTGTTGTTGTTGTATTTGTTGTTGTTGTTGTTGTTGTTTATTTGATGTTGTTGTTGTTGTTGTTGTTGTTTATTTGACGTTATTGTTGTTGTTTATTTGACGTTGTTATTGTTGTTGTTGTTGTTGTTGTTTATTCGACGTTGTTGTTGTTGACGTTGTTGTTGTTGTTGTTTATTTGACGTTGTTGTTGTTTATGTTGTTCATTTGACGTTGTTAATGTTGTTGACATTGTTGTTGTTGTTTTTGTTGTTTATTTGACATTGTTGTTGTTGTTGTTGTTGTTTTTGTTGGTGTTATTGTTGGTGTTGTTGTTGTTTATTTGACGTTGTTGTTGTTTGTGTTATTTATTTGACGTTGTTGTTGTTGTTTATTTGACGTTGTTGTTGTTGTTGTTAATTTGACGTTGTTATTGTTGTTGTTTATTTGACGTTGTTGTTGTTGTTGTTTATTTGACATTGTTGTTGTTGTTGTTGACGTTGTTGGTTTTGTTGTTGTTTATTTGACATTGTTGTTGTTGTTGTTTATTTGATGTTGTTTTAGTTGTTGTTGTTTATTTGACGTTGTTGTTGTTTTTTATTTGACGTTGTTGTTGTTGACATTGTTGTTGTTGTTGTTTATTTGACGTTGTTGTTGTTGTTTATTTGACGTAGTTGTTGTTATTGACGTTGTTGTTGTTGTTGTTGTTTATTTGACATTTTTGTTGTTGTTGATGTTGTTGTTGTTGTTGTTTTTTATTTGACGTTGTTGTTGTTTTTTGACATTGTTGTTGTTGTTGTTGTTTATTTGATGTTGTTCTAGTTGTTGTTGTTTATTTGACGTTGTTGTTGTTGTTTATTTGACGTAGTTGTTGTTATTGACGTTGTTGTTGTTGTTGTTGTTGTTCATTTGACATTTTTGTTCTTGTTGATGTTGTTGTTGTTGTTGTTTTTTATTTGACGTTGTTGTTGTTTTTTGACATTGTTGTTGTTGTTGTTGTTTATTTGATGTTGTTCTAGTTGTTGTTGTTTATTTGACGTTGTTGTTGTTTTTTATTTGACATTGTTGTTGTTGTTTATTTGATGTTGTTCTAGTTGTTGTTGTTTATTTGACGTTGTTGTTGTTTTTTATTTGACATTGTTGTTGTTGTTTATTTGAAGTTGTTGTTGTTGTTGTTTATTTGACGTTGTTAATGTTGTTGACATAGTTGTTGTTGTTTTTGTTGTTTATTTTACATTGTTGTTATTGTTTTTGTTGTTGTTATTGTTGGTGTTGTTGTTGTTTATTTGACGTTGTTGTTGTTGTTGTTTATTTGACGTTGTTGTTGTTCTTGTTTATTTGACGTTGTTGTTGTTGTTGTTTATTTGACGTTGTTGTTGTTTATTTGACGTTGTTGTTGTTGTTTATTTGACATTGTTGTTGTTGTTGTTGTTGACGTTGTTGTTGTAGTTGTTTATTTGACGTTGTTGTTGTTGTTTATTTGACGTTGTTGTTGTTGTTGTTTATTTGATGTTGTTGTATTTGTTGTTGTTGATATTGTGGTTGCTTATTTGACGTTGTTGTTATTGTTGTTGTTTATT
>OX451735.1:1209461390-1209463890 GCA_948472305.1 Vicia faba
TTGCTTATTTGACATTGTTGTTGTTGTTGTTGTTATTTATTTGACGTTGTTGTTGTTGTTGTTTATTTGACGTTCTTGTTGTTGTTGTTTATTTGACGTTCTTGTTGTTGTTGTTTATTTGACGTTGTTGTTGTTGACGTTGTTGTTGTTGTTATTGCTTATTTGACATTGTTGTTGTTGTTTATTTGACGTTGTTGTTTTTGTTGTTGTTTATTTGACGTTGTTGTTGTTTATTTGATGTTGTTTTGGTTGTTGTTTATTTGACGTTCTTGTTGTTTTTTATTTGACGTTGTTGTTGTTGACATTGTTGTTGTTGTTTATTTGATGTTGTTGTTGTTGTTGTTGTTGTTGTTTATTTGACGTAGTTGTTGTTATTGACGTTGTTGTTGTTGTTGTTTATTTGACGTAGTTGTTGTTATTGACGTTGTTGTTGTTGTTGTTGTTGTTTATTTGACGTTTTTGTTGTTGTTGTTGTTGACGTTGTCGTTGTTTTTTATTTGACGTTGTTGTTGTTGTTGTTTATTTGACGTTGTTGTTGTTGTTATTGTTATTGTTGTTGTTGTTGTTTATTTGACGTTGTTGTTGTTGTTTATTTGATGTTGTTGTTGTTGTTTGTTTGACGTTTTTGTTGTTGTTGTTTATTTGACGTTGTTGTTGTTATTTATTTGACGTTGTTGTTGTTGTTATTGTTTATTTGACGCTGTTGGTGTTGTTTATTTGACGTTGTTGTTGTTTATTTGACGTTGTTGTTGTTGTTGTTTATTTGACGTTGTTGTTGTTGTTGTTTATTTAACGTTGTTGTTCTTGTTGTTATTTATTTGACGTTGTTGTTGTTGTTGTTGTTGTTTTTGTTATTTATTTGACATTGTTGTTGTTGTTGTTGTTGTGGTTGTTGTTGTTTTTGTTGTTGTTATTGTTGGTGTTGTTGTTGTTTATTTGATGTTGTTGTTGTTGGTGTTGTTTATTTGACGTTGTTGTTGTCGTTGTTTTTTTGACATTGTTGTTGTTGTTGTTGTTGTTAATTTGACGTTGTTGTTGTTGTTTATTTGACGTTGTTGTTGTTGTTGTCTATTTGACATTGTTGTTGTTGTTGTTGTTGTTGATGTTGTTGTTGTTGTTTATTTGACATTGTTGTTGTTGTTGTTGTTTATTTGATGTTGTTTTAGTTGTTGTTGTTTATTTGACGTTGTTGTTGTTTTTTATTTGACGTTGTTGTTTTTGACATTGTTGTTGTTGTTGTTTATTTGACGTTGTTGTTGTTGTTTATTTGACGTAGTTGTTGTTATTGACGTTGTTGTTGTTGTTGTTGTTGTTTATTTGACGTTTTTGTTGTTGTTGATGTTGTTGTTGTTATTTTTTATTTGACATTGTTGTTGTTGTTGTTGTTGTTGTTTATTTGATGTTGTTTTAGTTGTTGTTGTTTATTTGATGTTGTTGTTGTTTTTTATTTGACGTTGTTGTTGACATTGTTGTTGTTGTTGTTGTTTATTTGACGTTGTTGTTGTTGTTGTTGTTTATTTGACGTTGTTGTTTATTTGATGTTGTTGTTGTTGTTGTTCTTGTTGTTTTTGTTGTTTATTTGACGTTGTTGTTGTTATTTATTTGATGTTGTTGTTGTTTTTTATTTGACGTTGTTGTTGTTGACATTGTTGTTGTTGTTGTTTATTTGACGTTGTTGTTGTTGTTTATTTGACATTGTTAATGTTGTTGACATTGTTGTTGTTGTTTTTGTTGTTTATTTGGCGTTGTTGTTGATGTTGTTGTTAGTGATTATTGGTGTTGTTGTTGTTGTTGTTGTTTATTTGACGTTGTTGTTGTTGTTTATTTGACGTAGTTGTTGTTGTTGACGTTGTTGTTATTGTTGTTTGTTTATTTGATGATTTTGTCGTTGTTGATGTTGTTGTTGTGGTTTATTTGACGTTGTTGTTGTTTTTGTTTATTTGACGTTGTTGTTGTTGTGGTTTATTTGACGTTGTTGTTTTTTTTATTGTTGTTGTTATTGTTTATTTGACGTTGTTGTTGTTGTTTATTTGACGTTGTTGTTGTTGTTGTTTATTTGACATTGTTGTTGTTGTTGTTGTTGTTTATTTGACGTTGTTGTTGTTGTTTATTTAACGTTGTTGTTCTTGTTGTTATTTATTTAACGTTGTTGTTGTTGTTGTTGTTTTTGTTGTTTATTTGACGTTGTTGTTGTTATTCATTTGATGTTGTTGTTGTTGTTGTTTATTTGACGTTGTTGTTGTTGTTGTTGTTTATTTGATGTTATTGTTGTTGTTGACATAGTTGTTGTTGTTAATTTGACGTTGTTGTTGTTGTTGACGTTGTTGTTTATTTGACGTTGTTGTTGTTATTTATTTGACGTTGTTGTTGTTGTTGACGTTGTTGTTGTTGTTGTTGTTGTTGTTTATTGGACGTTGTTGTTGTTGCTTATTTGACATTGTTGTTGTTGTTGTTATTTATTTGACGTTGTTGTTGTTGTTGTTTATTTGACGTTCTTGTT
>OX451735.1:1209468890-1209473890 GCA_948472305.1 Vicia faba
TGTTGTTGTTGACGTTGTTGTTGTTTATTTGACATTGTTGTTATTGTTGTTGTTGTTTATTTGATGTTGTTTTAGTTGTTGTTGTTGTTGTTTATTTGACGTTGTTGTTGTTTTTTATTTGACGTTGTTGTTTTTGACATTGTTGTTGTTGTTGTTTATTTGACGTTGTTGTTGTTGTTTATTTGACGTAGTTGTTGTTATTGACGTTGTTGTTGTTGTTGTTGTTGTTGTTGTTTATTTGACGTTTTTGTTGTTGTTGATGTTGTTGTTGTTGTTTTTTATTTGACGTTGTTGTTGTTTATTTGACATTGTTGTTGTTGTTGTTTATTTGATGTTGTTTTAGTTGTTGTTGTTTATTTGATGTTGTTGTTGTTTTTTATTTGACGTTGTTGTTGACATTGTTGTTATTGTTGTTGTTGTTTATTTGACGTTGTTGTTGTTGTTGTTGTTTATTTGACGTTGTTGTTGTTGTTGTTGTTTATTTGATGTTGTTGTTGTTGTTGTTGTTTTTGTTGTTTATTTGACGTTGTTGTTGTTATTTATTTGATGTTGTTGTTGTTTTTTATTTGACGTTGTTGTTGTTGACGTTGTTGTTGTTGTTTATTTGACGTTGTTGTTGTTGTTTATTTGACGTTGTTAATGTTGTTGACATTGTTGTTGTTGTTTTTGTTGTTTATTTGGCGTTGTTGTTGATGTTGTTGTTAGTGATTATTGGTGTTGTTGTTGTTGTTGATTATTTGACGTTGTTGTTGTTGTTTATTTGACGTAGTTGTTGTTGTTGACGTTGTTGTTATTGTTGTTTGTTTATTTGATGATTTTGTCGTTGTTGATGTTGTTGTTGTTGTTTATTTGACGTTGTTGTTGTTTTTGTTTATTTGACGTTGTTGTTGTTGTGGTTTATTTGACGTTGTTGTTTTTGTTATTGTTGTTGTTATTGTTTATTTGACGTTGTTGTTGTTGTTTATTTGACGTTGTTGTTGTTGTTGTTTATTTGACATTGTTGTTGTTGTTGTTGTTGTTTATTTGACGTTGTTGTTGTTGTTTATTTAACGTTGTTGTTCTTGTTGTTATTTATTTAACGTTGTTGTTGTTGTTGTTGTTTTTGTTGTTTATTTGACGTTGTTGTTGTTATTCATTTGATGTTGTTGTTGTTGTTGTTTATTTGACGTTGTTGTTGTTGTTGTTGTTGTTTATTTGATGTTATTGTTGTTGTTGACATAGTTGTTGTTGTTAATTTGACGTTGTTGTTGTTGTTGACGTTGTTGTTTATTTGACGTTGTTGTTGTTATTTATTTGACGTTGTTGTTGTTGTTGACGTTGTTGTTGTTGTTGTTGTTGTTGTTTATTGGACGTTGTTGTTGTTGCTTATTTGACATTGTTGTTGTTGTTGTTATTTATTTGACGTTGTTGTTGTTGTTGTTTATTTGACGTTCTTGTTGTTGTTGTTTATTTGACGTTGTTGTGGTTGTTTATTTGACGTTGTTGTTGTTGACGTTGTTGTTGTTGTTATTGCTTATTTGACATTGTTGTTGTTGTTTATTTGACGTTGTTGTTTTTGTTGTTGTTTATTTGACGTTGTTGTTGTTTATTTGATGTTGTTTTAGTTGTTGTTGTTTATTTGATGTTCTTGTTGTTTTTTATTAGACGTTGTTGTTGTTGACATTGTTGTTGTTGTTTATTTGATGTTGTTGTTGTTGTTGTTGTTGTATATTTGACGTAGTTGTTGTTATTGACGTTGTTGTTGTTGTTGTTTATTTGACGTAGTTGTTGTTATTGACGTTGTTGTTGTTGTTGTTGTTGTTTATTTGACGTTTTTGTTGTTGTTGTTGTTGACGTTGTTGTTGTTTTTTATTTGACGTTGTTGTTGTTGTTGTTTATTTGACGTTGTTGTTGTTGTTATTGACATTGTTGTTGTTGTTGTTTATTTGACGTTGTTGTTGTTGTTTATTTGACGTTGTTAATGTTGTTGACATTGTTGTTGTTGTTTTTGTTGTTTATTTGGCGTTGTTGTTGATGTTGTTTTTAGTGATTATTGGTGTTGTTGTTGTTGTTGTTGTTATTGTTTATTTGACGTTGTTGTTGTTGTTTATTTGACGTAGTTGTTGTTGTTGACGTTGTTGTTATTGTTGTTTGTTTATTTGATGATTTTGTCGTTGTTGTTGTTGTTTATTTGACGTTGTTGTTGTTGTTGTTGTTTATTTGACGTTGTTGTTGTTGTGGTTTATTTGACGTTGTTGTTTTTGTTATTGTTGTTGTTATTGTTTATTTGACGTTGTTGTGGTTGTTTATTTGACGTTGTTGTTGTTGTTGTTTATTTGACATTGTTGTTGTTGTTGTTGTTTATTTGACGTTGTTGTTGTTGTTTATTTAACGTTGTTGTTCTTGTTGTTATTTATTTGACGTTGTTGTTGTTGTTGTTTTTGTTGTTTATTTGACGTTGTTGTTGTCATTCATTTGATGTTGTTGTTGTTGTTGTTTATTTGACGTTGTTGTTGTTGCTGTTGTTGTTTATTTGATGTTATTGTTGTTGTTGACATAGTTGTTGTTGTTAATTTGACGTTGTTGTTGTTGTTGACGTTGTTGTTTATTTGACGTTGTTGTTGTTATTTATTTGACGTTGTTGTTGTTGTTGACGTTGTTGTTGTTGTTGTTGTTGTTTATTGGACGTTGTTGTTGTTGTTGCTTATTTGACATTGTTGTTGTTGTTGTTGTTATTTATTTGACGTTGTTGTTGTTGTTGTTTATTTGACGTTCTTGTTGTTGTTGTTTATTTGACGTTCTTGTTGTTGTTGTTTATTTGACGTTGTTGTTGTTGACGTTGTTGTTGTTGTTATTGCTTATTTGACATTGTTGTTGTTGTTTATTTGACGTTGTTGTTTTTGTTGTTGTTTATTTGACGTTGTTGTTGTTTATTTGATGTTGTTTTGGTTGTTGTTTATTTGACGTTCTTGTTGTTTTTTATTTGACGTTGTTGTTGTTGACATTGTTGTTGTTGTTTATTTGATGTTGTTGTTGTTGTTGTTGTTGTTGTTTATTTGACGTAGTTGTTGTTATTGACGTTGTTGTTGTTGTTGTTTATTTGACGTAGTTGTTGTTATTGACGTTGTTGTTGTTGTTGTTGTTGTTTATTTGACGTTTTTGTTGTTGTTGTTGTTGACGTTGTCGTTGTTTTTTATTTGACGTTGTTGTTGTTGTTGTTTATTTGACGTTGTTGTTGTTGTTATTGTTATTGTTGTTGTTGTTGTTTATTTGACGTTGTTGTTGTTGTTTATTTGATGTTGTTGTTGTTGTTTGTTTGACGTTTTTGTTGTTGTTGTTTATTTGACGTTGTTGTTGTTATTTATTTGACGTTGTTGTTGTTGTTATTGTTTATTTGACGCTGTTGGTGTTGTTTATTTGACGTTGTTGTTGTTTATTTGACGTTGTTGTTGTTGTTGTTTATTTGACGTTGTTGTTGTTGTTGTTTATTTAACGTTGTTGTTCTTGTTGTTATTTATTTGACGTTGTTGTTGTTGTTGTTGTTGTTTTTGTTATTTATTTGACATTGTTGTTGTTGTTGTTGTTGTGGTTGTTGTTGTTTTTGTTGTTGTTATTGTTGGTGTTGTTGTTGTTTATTTGATGTTGTTGTTGTTGGTGTTGTTTATTTGACGTTGTTGTTGTCGTTGTTTTTTTGACATTGTTGTTGTTGTTGTTGTTGTTAATTTGACGTTGTTGTTGTTGTTTATTTGACGTTGTTGTTGTTGTTGTCTATTTGACATTGTTGTTGTTGTTGTTGTTGTTGATGTTGTTGTTGTTGTTTATTTGACATTGTTGTTGTTGTTGTTGTTTATTTGATGTTGTTTTAGTTGTTGTTGTTTATTTGACGTTGTTGTTGTTTTTTATTTGACGTTGTTGTTTTTGACATTGTTGTTGTTGTTGTTTATTTGACGTTGTTGTTGTTGTTTATTTGACGTAGTTGTTGTTATTGACGTTGTTGTTGTTGTTGTTGTTGTTTATTTGACGTTTTTGTTGTTGTTGATGTTGTTGTTGTTATTTTTTATTTGACATTGTTGTTGTTGTTGTTGTTGTTGTTTATTTGATGTTGTTTTAGTTGTTGTTGTTTATTTGATGTTGTTGTTGTTTTTTATTTGACGTTGTTGTTGACATTGTTGTTGTTGTTGTTGTTTATTTGACGTTGTTGTTGTTGTTGTTGTTTATTTGACGTTGTTGTTTATTTGATGTTGTTGTTGTTGTTGTTCTTGTTGTTTTTGTTGTTTATTTGACGTTGTTGTTGTTATTTATTTGATGTTGTTGTTGTTTTTTATTTGACGTTGTTGTTGTTGACATTGTTGTTGTTGTTGTTTATTTGACGTTGTTGTTGTTGTTTATTTGACATTGTTAATGTTGTTGACATTGTTGTTGTTGTTTTTGTTGTTTATTTGGCGTTGTTGTTGATGTTGTTGTTAGTGATTATTGGTGTTGTTGTTGTTGTTGTTGTTTATTTGACGTTGTTGTTGTTGTTTATTTGACGTAGTTGTTGTTGTTGACGTTGTTGTTATTGTTGTTTGTTTATTTGATGATTTTGTCGTTGTTGATGTTGTTGTTGTGGTTTATTTGACGTTGTTGTTGTTTTTGTTTATTTGACGTTGTTGTTGTTGTGGTTTATTTGACGTTGTTGTTTTTTTTATTGTTGTTGTTATTGTTTATTTGACGTTGTTGTTGTTGTTTATTTGACGTTGTTGTTGTTGTTGTTTATTTGACATTGTTGTTGTTGTTGTTGTTGTTTATTTGACGTTGTTGTTGTTGTTTATTTAACGTTGTTGTTCTTGTTGTTATTTATTTAACGTTGTTGTTGTTGTTGTTGTTTTTGTTGTTTATTTGACGTTGTTGTTGTTATTCATTTGATGTTGTTGTTGTTGTTGTTTATTTGACGTTGTTGTTGTTGTTGTTGTTTATTTGATGTTATTGTTGTTGTTGACATAGTTGTTGTTGTTAATTTGACGTTGTTGTTGTTGTTGACG
>OX451735.1:1209483890-1209486390 GCA_948472305.1 Vicia faba
ATTGTTTTATGTTGTTGTTTATTTGACGTTGTTATTATTGTTTATTTGACGTTGTTTTTGTTATTTGACGTTGTTGTTGTTGTTGACGTTGTTGTTGTTGTTGTTGTTTATTTGACGTTTTTGTTGTTGTTGATGTTGTTGTTGTTGTTGTTGTTTTTTGTTTGACGTTGTTGTTGTTGTTGTTGTTTATTTGACGTTGTTGTTATTGTTGTTGTTGTTGTTAATTTGACGTTGTTTTTGTTGCTGTTGTTGTTGTTTATTTGACGTTGTTGTTGTTGTTTATTTGACGTTGTTGTTGTTGTTGTTTATTTGACGTTGTTGTTGTTGTTATTTATTTGACATTGTTGTTGTTGTTATTATTGTTTATTTGACGTTTTTGTTTTATGTTGTTGTTTATTTGACGTTGTTATTGTTGTTTATTTGACGTTGTTTTTGTTATTTGACGTTGTTATTGTTGTATTTGTTATTGTTGTTGTTGTTGCTTATTTGACGTTGTTGTTATTGTTGCTATTTATTTGACGTTGTTGTTGTAGTTTATTTGACGTTGTTGTTGTTGTTTATTTGACGTTGTTGTTGTTGTTGTTTATTTGATGTTATTGTTGTTGTTGTTGTATTTGTTGTTGTTGTTATTGTTGTTGCTTATTTGACGTTGTTGTTATTGTTGTTGTTTATTTGACGTTGTTGTTGTTATTCATTTGATGTTGTTGTTGTTGTTGTTTATTTGACGTTGTTGTTGTTGTTGTTGTTTATTTGACGTTGTTGTTGTTGTTTATTTGACGTTGTTGTTGTTGTGGTTTATTTGACGTTGTTGTTTTTGTTATTGTTGTTGTTATTGTTTATTTGACGTTGTTGTTGTTGTTTATTTGACGTTGTTGTTGTTGTTTATTTGACGTTGTTGTTGTTGTTGTTTATTTGACGTTGTTGTTGTTGTTGTTTATTTAACGTTGTTGTTCTTGTTGTTATTTATTTGACGTTGTTGTTGTTGTTGTTGTTGTTTTTGTTTTTGTTGTTTTTGTTGTTTATTTGACATTGTTGTTGTTGTTGTTGATGTTGTTGTTGTTATTGTTGGTGTTGTTGTTGTTTATTTGACGTTGTTGTTGTTGGTGTTGTTTATTTGACGTTGTTGTTGTTGTTGTTTATTTGACATTGTTGTTGTTGTTGTTGTTAATTTGACGTTGTTGTTGTTGTTTATTTGACGTTGTTGTTGTTGTTGTCTATTTGACATCGTTGTTGTTGTTGTTGACGATGTTGTTGTTGTTTATTTGACATTGTTGTTGTTGTTGTTGTTTATTTGATGTTGTTTTAGTTGTTGTTGTTTATTTGACGTTGTTGTTGTTGTTGTTTATTTGACGTTGATATTGTTGTTTATTTAACGTTGTTGTTCTTGTTGTTATTTATTTGACATTGTTGTTGTTGTTGTTTTGTTTTTGTTGTTGTTATTGTTGGTGTTGTTGTTGTTTATTTGACGTTGTTGTTGTTGGTGTTGTTTATTTGACGTTGTTGTTGTCGTTGTTTTTTTGACATTGTTGTTGTTGTTGTTGTTAATTTGACGTTGTTGTTGGTGTTTATTTGACGTTGTTGTTGTTGTTGTCTATTTGACATTGTTGTTGTTGTTGTTGTTGTTGACGTTGTTGTTGTTTATTTGACATTGTTGTTGTTGTTGTTGTTGTTTATTTGATGTTGTTTTAGTTGTTGTTGTTGTTGTTTATTTGACGTTGTTGTTGTTTTTTATTTGACGTTGTTGTTTTTGACATTGTTGTTGTTGTTGTTTATTTGACGTTGTTGTTGTTGTTTATTTGACGTAGTTGTTGTTATTGACGTTGTTGTTGTTGTTGTTGTTGTTGTTTATTTGACGTTTTTGTTGTTGTTGATGTTGTTGTTCTTGTTTTTTATTTGACGTTGTTGTTGTTTATTTGACATTGTTGTTGTTGTTGTTGTTGTTTATTTGATGTTGTTTTAGTTGTTGTTGTTTATTTGATGTTGTTGTTGTTTTTTATTTGACGTTGTTGTTGACATTGTTGTTATTGTTGTTGTTGTTTATTTGACGTTGTTGTTGTTGTTGTTGTTTATTTGACGTTGTTGTTGTTGTTGTTGTTTATTTGATGTTGTTGTTGTTGTTGTTGTTTTTGTTGTTTATTTGACGTTGTTGTTGTTATTTATTTGATGTTGTTGTTGTTTTTTATTTGACGTTGTTGTTGTTGACGTTGTTGTTGTTGTTTATTTGACGTTGTTGTTGTTGTTTATTTGACGTTGTTAATGTTGTTGACATTGTTGTTGTTGTTTTTGTTGTTTATTTGGCGTTGTTGTTGATGTTGTTGTTAGTGATTATTGGTGTTGTTGTTGTTGTTGATTATTTGACGTTGTTGTTGTTGTTTATTTGACGTAGTTGTTGTTGTTGACGTTGTTGTTATTGTTGTTTGTTTATTTGATGATTTTGTCGTTGTTGATGTTGTTGTTGTTGTTTATTTGACGTTGTTGTTGTTTTTGTTTATTTGACGTT
>OX451735.1:1209491390-1209493890 GCA_948472305.1 Vicia faba
TTATTGTTGGTGTTGTTGTTGTTTATTTGACGTTGTTGTTGTTGGTGTTGTTTATTTGACGTTGTTGTTGTTGTTGTTTATTTGACATTGTTGTTGTTGTTGTTGTTAATTTGACGTTGTTGTTGTTGTTTATTTGACGTTGTTGTTGTTGTTGTCTATTTGACATCGTTGTTGTTGTTGTTGACGATGTTGTTGTTGTTTATTTGACATTGTTGTTGTTGTTGTTGTTTATTTGATGTTGTTTTAGTTGTTGTTGTTTATTTGACGTTGTTGTTGTTGTTGTTTATTTGACGTTGATATTGTTGTTTATTTAACGTTGTTGTTCTTGTTGTTATTTATTTGACATTGTTGTTGTTGTTGTTTTGTTTTTGTTGTTGTTATTGTTGGTGTTGTTGTTGTTTATTTGACGTTGTTGTTGTTGGTGTTGTTTATTTGACGTTGTTGTTGTCGTTGTTTTTTTGACATTGTTGTTGTTGTTGTTGTTAATTTGACGTTGTTGTTGGTGTTTATTTGACGTTGTTGTTGTTGTTGTCTATTTGACATTGTTGTTGTTGTTGTTGTTGTTGACGTTGTTGTTGTTTATTTGACATTGTTGTTGTTGTTGTTGTTGTTTATTTGATGTTGTTTTAGTTGTTGTTGTTGTTGTTTATTTGACGTTGTTGTTGTTTTTTATTTGACGTTGTTGTTTTTGACATTGTTGTTGTTGTTGTTTATTTGACGTTGTTGTTGTTGTTTATTTGACGTAGTTGTTGTTATTGACGTTGTTGTTGTTGTTGTTGTTGTTGTTGTTGTTTATTTGACGTTTTTGTTGTTGTTGATGTTGTTGTTGTTGTTTTTTATTTGACGTTGTTGTTGTTTATTTGACATTGTTGTTGTTGTTGTTGTTTATTTGATGTTGTTTTAGTTGTTGTTGTTTATTTGATGTTGTTGTTGTTTTTTATTTGACGTTGTTGTTGACATTGTTGTTATTGTTGTTGTTGTTTATTTGACGTTGTTGTTGTTGTTGTTGTTTATTTGACGTTGTTGTTGTTGTTGTTGTTGTTTATTTGATGTTGTTGTTGTTGTTGTTGTTTTTGTTGTTTATTTGACGTTGTTGTTGTTATTTATTTGATGTTGTTGTTGTTTTTTATTTGACGTTGTTGTTGTTGACGTTGTTGTTGTTGTTTATTTGACGTTGTTGTTGTTGTTTATTTGACGTTGTTAATGTTGTTGACATTGTTGTTGTTGTTTTTGTTGTTTATTTGGCGTTGTTGTTGATGTTGTTGTTAGTGATTATTGGTGTTGTTGTTGTTGTTGATTATTTGACGTTGTTGTTGTTGTTTATTTGACGTTGTTGTTGTTGTTGACGTTGTTGTTATTGTTGTTTGTTTATTTGATGATTTTGTCGTTGTTGATGTTGTTGTTGTTGTTTATTTGACGTTGTTGTTGTTTTTGTTTATTTGACGTTGTTGTTGTTGTGGTTTATTTGACGTTGTTGTTTTTGTTATTGTTGTTGTTATTGTTTATTTGACGTTGTTGTTGTTGTTTATTTGACGTTGTTGTTGTTGTTGTTTATTTGACATTGTTGTTGTTGTTGTTGTTGTTTATTTGACGTTGTTGTTGTTGTTTATTTAACGTTGTTGTTCTTGTTGTTATTTATTTGACGTTGTTGTTGTTGTTGTTGTTGTTTTTGTTGTTTATTTGACGTTGTTGTTGTTATTCATTTGATGTTGTTGTTTTTGTTGTTTATTTGACGTTGTTGTTGTTGTTGTTTATTTGATGTTATTGTTGTTGTTGACATAGTTGTTGTTGTTAATTTGACGTTGTTATTGTTGTTGACGTTGTTGTTGATTTGACGTTTTTGTTGTTATTTATTTGACATTGTTGTTGTTGTTGACGTTGTTGTTGTTGTTGTTGTTTATTGGACGTTGTTGTTGTTGTTGCTTATTTGACATTGTTGTTGTTGTTTATTTGACGTTGTTGTTGTTGTTGTTTATTTGACGTTCTTGTTGTTGTTATTTATTTGACGTTGTTGTTGTTGTTTATTTGACGTTGTTGTTGTTGACGTTGTTGTTGTTGTTATTGCTTATTTGACATTGTTGTTGTTGTTTATCTGACGTTGTTTTTTTTGTTGTTGTTTATTTGACGTTGTTGTTGTTTATTTGATGTTGTTTTAGTTGTTGTTGTTTATTTGATGTTCTTGTTGTTTTTTATTAGACGTTGTTGTTGTTGACATTGTTGTTGTTGTTTATTTGATGTTGTTGTTGTTGTTGTTTATTTGACGTAGTTGTTGTTATTGATGTTGTTGTTGTTGTTTATTTGACGTAGTTGTTGTTATTGACGTTGTTGTTGTTGTTGTTGTTGTTGTTGTTTATTTGACGTTTTTATTGTTGTTATTGTTGACATTGTTGTTGTTTTTTATTTGACGTTGTTGTTGTTGTTGTTTATTTGACGTTGTTGTTGTTGGTATTGTTATTGTTGTTGTTGTTGTTGTTTATTTGACGTTGTTGTTGTTGTTTAT
>OX451735.1:1209498890-1209501390 GCA_948472305.1 Vicia faba
TATTTGACGTTGTTGTTGTTGGTGTTGTTTATTTGACGTTGTTGTTGTTGTTGTTTATTTGACATTGTTGTTGTTGTTGTTGTTAATTTGACGTTGTTGTTGTTGTTTATTTGACGTTGTTGTTGTTGTTGTCTATTTGACATCGTTGTTGTTGTTGTTGACGATGTTGTTGTTGTTTATTTGACATTGTTGTTGTTGTTGTTGTTTATTTGATGTTGTTTTAGTTGTTGTTGTTTATTTGACGTTGTTGTTGTTGTTGTTTATTTGACGTTGATATTGTTGTTTATTTAACGTTGTTGTTCTTGTTGTTATTTATTTGACATTGTTGTTGTTGTTGTTTTGTTTTTGTTGTTGTTATTGTTGGTGTTGTTGTTGTTTATTTGACGTTGTTGTTGTTGGTGTTGTTTATTTGACGTTGTTGTTGTCGTTGTTTTTTTGACATTGTTGTTGTTGTTGTTGTTAATTTGACGTTGTTGTTGGTGTTTATTTGACGTTGTTGTTGTTGTTGTCTATTTGACATTGTTGTTGTTGTTGTTGTTGTTGACGTTGTTGTTGTTTATTTGACATTGTTGTTGTTGTTGTTGTTGTTTATTTGATGTTGTTTTAGTTGTTGTTGTTGTTGTTTATTTGACGTTGTTGTTGTTTTTTATTTGACGTTGTTGTTTTTGACATTGTTGTTGTTGTTGTTTATTTGACGTTGTTGTTGTTGTTTATTTGACGTAGTTGTTGTTATTGACGTTGTTGTTGTTGTTGTTGTTGTTGTTGTTGTTTATTTGACGTTTTTGTTGTTGTTGATGTTGTTGTTGTTGTTTTTTATTTGACGTTGTTGTTGTTTATTTGACATTGTTGTTGTTGTTGTTGTTTATTTGATGTTGTTTTAGTTGTTGTTGTTTATTTGATGTTGTTGTTGTTTTTTATTTGACGTTGTTGTTGACATTGTTGTTATTGTTGTTGTTGTTTATTTGACGTTGTTGTTGTTGTTGTTGTTTATTTGACGTTGTTGTTGTTGTTGTTGTTGTTTATTTGATGTTGTTGTTGTTGTTGTTGTTTTTCTTGTTTATTTGACGTTGTTGTTGTTATTTATTTGATGTTGTTGTTGTTTTTTATTTGACGTTGTTGTTGTTGACGTTGTTGTTGTTGTTTATTTGACGTTGTTGTTGTTGTTTATTTGACGTTGTTAATGTTGTTGACATTGTTGTTGTTGTTTTTGTTGTTTATTTGGCGTTGTTGTTGATGTTGTTGTTAGTGATTATTGGTGTTGTTGTTGTTGTTGATTATTTGACGTTGTTGTTGTTGTTTATTTGACGTTGTTGTTGTTGTTGACGTTGTTGTTATTGTTGTTTGTTTATTTGATGATTTTGTCGTTGTTGATGTTGTTGTTGTTGTTTATTTGACGTTGTTGTTGTTTTTGTTTATTTGACGTTGTTGTTGTTGTGGTTTATTTGACGTTGTTGTTTTTGTTATTGTTGTTGTTATTGTTTATTTGACGTTGTTGTTGTTGTTTATTTGACGTTGTTGTTGTTGTTGTTTATTTGACATTGTTGTTGTTGTTGTTGTTGTTTATTTGACGTTGTTGTTGTTGTTTATTTAACGTTGTTGTTCTTGTTGTTATTTATTTGACGTTGTTGTTGTTGTTGTTGTTTTTGTTGTTTATTTGACGTTGTTGTTGTTATTCATTTGATGTTGTTGTTTTTGTTGTTTATTTGACGTTGTTGTTGTTGTTGTTTATTTGATGTTATTGTTGTTGTTGACATAGTTGTTGTTGTTAATTTGACGTTGTTATTGTTGTTGACGTTGTTGTTTATTTGACGTTTTTGTTGTTATTTATTTGACATTGTTGTTGTTGTTGACGTTGTTGTTGTTGTTGTTGTTGTTTATTGGACGTTGTTGTTGTTGTTGCTTATTTGACATTGTTGTTGTTGTTTATTTGACGTTGTTGTTGTTGTTGTTTATTTGACGTTCTTGTTGTTGTTATTTATTTGACGTTGTTGTTGTTGTTTATTTGACGTTGTTGTTGTTGACGTTGTTGTTGTTGTTATTGCTTATTTGACATTGTTGTTGTTGTTTATCTGACGTTGTTTTTTTTGTTGTTGTTTATTTGACGTTGTTGTTGTTTATTTGATGTTGTTTTAGTTGTTGTTGTTTATTTGATGTTCTTGTTGTTTTTTATTAGACGTTGTTGTTGTTGACATTGTTGTTGTTGTTTATTTGATGTTGTTGTTGTTGTTGTTTATTTGACGTAGTTGTTGTTATTGATGTTGTTGTTGTTGTTTATTTGACGTAGTTGTTGTTATTGACGTTGTTGTTGTTGTTGTTGTTGTTGTTGTTTATTTGACGTTTTTATTGTTGTTATTGTTGACATTGTTGTTGTTTTTTATTTGACGTTGTTGTTGTTGTTGTTTATTTGACGTTGTTGTTGTTGGTATTGTTATTGTTGTTGTTGTTGTTGTTTATTTGACGTTGTTGTTGTTGTTTATTTGATGTTGTTGTTGTTGTTGTT
>OX451735.1:1209503890-1209506390 GCA_948472305.1 Vicia faba
GTTGTTTATTTGACGTTGTTGTTGTTGTTGTTTATTTGACGTTGTTGTTGTTGTTTATTTAACGTTGTTGTTCTTGTTGTTATTTATTTGACGTTGTTGTTGTTGTTGTTGTTTTTGTTGTTTATTTGACATTGTTGTTGTTGTTGTTGTTGTTGTTGTTTTTGTTGTTGTTATTGTTGTTGTTGTTGTTGTTTATTTGACGTTGTTGTTGTTGGTGTTGTTTATTTGACGTTGTTGTTGTATTTGTTTTTTTGACATTGTTGTTGTTGTTGTTGTTAATTTGACGTTGTTGTTGTTGTTAATTTGACGTTGTTGTTGTTGTTGTCTATTTGACATTGTTGTTGTTGTTGACGTTGTTGTTGTTGTTGTTTATTTGACATTATTGTTGTTGTTGTTGTTGTTGTTTATTTGATGTTGTTTTAGTTGTTGTTGTTTATTTGATGTTGTTGTTGTTTTTTATTTGACGTTGTTGTTGTTGACATTGTTGTTGTTGTTGTTTATTTGACGTTGTTGTTTATTTGACGTAGTTGTTGTTATTGACGTTGTTGTTGTTGTTGTTGTTGTTGTTTATTTGACGTTTTTGTTGTTGTTGATGTTGTTGTTGTTGTTTTTTATTTGACGTTGTTGTTGTTTATTTGACATTGTTGTTGTTGTTGTTGTTTATTTGATGTTGTTTTAGTTGTTGTTGTTTATTTGATGTTGTTGTTGTTTTTTATTTGACGTTGTTGTTGACATTGTTGTTGTTGTTGTTGTTGTTTATTTGACGTTGTTGTTGTTGTTTATTTGACGTTGTTGTTGTTGTTGTTTATTTGATGTTGTTGTTGTTGTTGTTGTTGTTGTTGTTGTTGTTGTTTTTGTTGTTTATTTGACGTTGTTGTTGTTATTTATTTGACGTTGTTGTTGTTTTTTATTTGACGTTGTTGTTGTTGACGTTGTTGTTGTTGTTGTTTATTTGACGTTGTTAATGTTGTTGACATTGTTGTTGTTGTTTTTGTTGTTTATTTGGCGTTGTTGTTGATGTTGTTGTTAGTGATTATTGGTGTTGTTGTTGTTGTTATTGTTTATTTGACGTTGTTGTTGTTGTTTATTTGACGTAGTTGTTGTTGTTGACGTTGTTGTTATTGTTGTTTGTTTATTTGATGATTTTGTCGTTGTTGATGTTGTTGTTGTTGTTGTTTATTTGACGTTGTTGTTGTTGTTGTTTATTTGACGTTGTTGTTGTTGTGGTTTATTTGACGTTGTTGTTTTTGTTATTGTTGTTGTTATTTTTTATTTGACGTTGTTGTTGTTGTTTATTTGACGTTGTTGTTGTTGTTGTTTATTTGACATTGTTGTTGTTGTTGTTGTTGTTTATTTGACGTTGTTGTTGTTGTTTATTTAACGTTGTTGTTCTTGTTGTTATTTATTTGACGTTGTTGTTGTTGTTGTTGTTGTTTTTGTTGTTTATTTGACGTTGTTGTTGTTATTCATTTGATGTTGTTGTTGTTGTTGTTTATTTGACGTTGTTGTTGTTGTTGTTTATTTGATGTTATTGTTGTTGTTGACATAGTTGTTGTTGTTAATTTGACATTGTTGTTGTTGTTGACGTTGTGGTTTATTTGACGTTGTTGTTGTTATTTATTTGACGTTGTTGTTGTTGTTGACGTTGTTGTTGTTGTTGTTAATTGGACGTTGTTGTTGTTGTTGCTTATTTGACATTGTTGTTGTTGTTGTTATTTATTTGACGTTGTTGTTGTTGTTTATTTGACGTTCTTGTTGTTGTTGTTTATTTGACGTTGTTGTTGTTGTTTATTTGACGTTGTTGTTGTTGACGTTGTTGTTGTTATTGCTTATTTGACATTGTTGTTGTTGTTTATTTGACGTTGTTGTTTTTGTTGTTGTTTATTTGACGTTGTTGTTGTTTATTTGATGTTGTTTTAGTTGTTGTTGTTTATTTGACGTTCTTGTTGTTTTTTATTTGACGTTGTTGTTGTTGACATTATTGTTGTTGTTTATTTGATGTTGTTGTTGTTGTTGTTGTTTATTTGACGTAGTTGTTGTTATTGACGTTGTTGTTGTTGTTTATTTGACGTAGTTGTTGTTATTGACGATGTTGTTGTTGTTGTTGTTGTTGTTTATTTGACGTTTTTGTTGTTGTTGACGTTGTTGTTGTTTTTTATTTAACGTTGACGTTGTTGTTGTTTTTCTTGTTTATTTGACGTTGTTGTTGTTATTTATTTGATGTTGTTGTTGTTTTTTATTTGACGTTGTTGTTGTTGACGTTGTTGTTGTTGTTTATTTGACGTTGTTGTTGTTGTTTATTTGACGTTGTTAATGTTGTTGACATTGTTGTTGTTGTTTTTGTTGTTTATTTGGCGTTGTTGTTGATGTTGTTGTTAGTGATTATTGGTGTTGTTGTTGTTGTTGATTATTTGACGTTGTTGTTGTTGTTTATTTGACGTTGTTGTTGTTGTTGACGTTGTTGTTATTGTTGTTTGTTTATTTGATGATTTTGTCGTTG
>OX451735.1:1209511390-1209516390 GCA_948472305.1 Vicia faba
TGTTGTTGTTTATTTAACGTTGTTGTTCTTGTTGTTATTTATTTGACGTTGTTGTTGTTGTTGTTGTTGTTGTTTTTGTTGTTTATTTGACGTTGTTGTTGTTATTCATTTGATGTTGTTGTTGTTGTTGTTTATTTGACGTTGTTGTTGTTGTTGTTTATTTGATGTTATTGTTGTTGTTGACATAGTTGTTGTTGTTAATTTGACATTGTTGTTGTTGTTGACGTTGTGGTTTATTTGACGTTGTTGTTGTTATTTATTTGACGTTGTTGTTGTTGTTGACATTGTTGTTGTTGTTGTTAATTGGACGTTGTTGTTGTTGTTGCTTATTTGACATTGTTGTTGTTGTTGTTATTTATTTGACGTTGTTGTTGTTGTTTATTTGACGTTCTTGTTGTTGTTGTTTATTTGACGTTGTTGTTGTTGTTTATTTGACGTTGTTGTTGTTGACGTTGTTGTTGTTATTGCTTATTTGACATTGTTGTTGTTGTTTATTTGACGTTGTTGTTTTTGTTGTTGTTTATTTGACGTTGTTGTTGTTTATTTGATGTTGTTTTAGTTGTTGTTGTTTATTTGACGTTCTTGTTGTTTTTTATTTGACGTTGTTGTTGTTGACATTATTGTTGTTGTTTATTTGATGTTGTTGTTGTTGTTGTTGTTTATTTGACGTAGTTGTTGTTATTGACGTTGTTGTTGTTGTTTATTTGACGTAGTTGTTGTTATTGACGATGTTGTTGTTGTTGTTGTTGTTGTTTATTTGACGTTTTTGTTGTTGTTGACGTTGTTGTTGTTTTTTATTTAACGTTGTTGTTGTTGTTATTGTTATTGTTGTTGATGTTGTTTATTTGACGTTGTTGTTGTTGTTTATTTGATGTTGTTGTTGTTGTTGTTTGTTTGACGTTGTTGTTGTTGTTGTTTATTTGTTGTTGTTGTTGTTTATTTGACGTTGTTGTTGTTATTTATTTGACGTTGTTGTTGTTGTTATTGTTTATTTGACGTTGTTGTTGTTGTTGTTTATTTGACGTTGTTGTTGTTTATTTGACGTAGTTGTTGTTGTTGTTATTTATTTGACGCTGTTGTTGTTGTTGTTGTTGTTTTTGTTGTTTATTTGACATTGTTGTTGTTGTTGTTGTTGTTGTTTTTGTTGTTGTTATTGTTGGTGTTGTTGTTGTTTATTTGACGTTGGTGTTGTTGGTGTTGTTTATTTGACGTTGTTGTTGTCGTTGTTTTTTTGACATTGTTGTTGTTGTTGTTGTTAATTTGACGTTGTTGTTGTTGTTTATTTGACGTTGTTGTTGTTGTTGTTGTCTATTTGACATTGTTGTTGTTGTTGTTGTTGACGTTGTTGTTGTTGTTGTTGTTGTTTATTTGATGTTGTTTTAGTTGTTGTTGTTTATTTGACGTTGTTGTTGTTTTTTATTTGACGTTGTTGTTGTTGACATTGTTGTTGTTGTTGTTGTTTATTTGACGTTGTTGTTGTTGTTTATTTGACGTAGTTGTTGTTATTGACGTTGTTGTTGTTGTTGTTTATTTGACGTTTTTGTTGTTGTTGATGTTGTTGTTGTTGTTTTTTATTTGACGTTGTTGTTGTTTATTTGACATTGTTGTTGTTGTTGTTGTTTATTTGATGTTGTTTTAGTTGTTGTTGTTTATTTGATGTTGTTGTTGTTTTTTATTTGACGTTGTTGTTGACATTGTTGTTGTTGTTGTTGTTTATTTGACGTTGTTGTTGTTGTTTATTTGACGTAGTTGTTGTTGTTATTGTTGTTGTTGTTGTTGTTGTTGTTAATTTGACGTTGTTGTTGTTGTTGTTTATTTGACGTTGTTGTTGTTGTTTATTTGACGTTGTTGTTGTTGTTGTTGTTGTTTATTTGACGTTGTTGTTGTTGTTATTTATTT
This sequence comes from Vicia faba, assembly GCA_948472305.1. NCBI lineage: Eukaryota > Viridiplantae > Streptophyta > Magnoliopsida > Fabales > Fabaceae > Vicia > Vicia faba. Next base: position 1,209,513,290 of record OX451735.1, read on the forward strand.
GACGTTTTTGTTGTTGTTGTTATTGTTAATTTGACGTTGTTGTTTTATGTTGTTGTTTATTTGACGTTGTTATTATTGTTTATTTGACGTTGTTTTTGTTATTTGACGTTGTTGTTGTTGTTGACATTGTTGTTGTTGTTGTTGTTGTTGTTGTTTATTTGACGTTTTTATTGTTGTTGATGTTGTTGTTGTTGTTTTTTGTTTGACGTTGTTGTTGTTGTTGTTTATTTGACGTTGTTGTTGTTGTTATTGTTGTTGTTGTTGTTAATTTGACGTTGTTTTTGTTGCTGTTGTTGTTGTTTATTTGACGTTGTTGTTGTTGTTATTTATTTGACATTGTTGTTGTTGTTGTTATTGTTTATTTGACGTTTTTGTTTTATGTTGTTGTTTATTTGACGTTGTTATTGTTGTTTATTTGACATTGTTTTTGTTATTTGACGTTGTTATTGTTGTATTTGTTGTTGTTGTTGTTGTTGCTTATTTGACGTTGTTGTTATTGTTGCTATTTATTTGACGTTGTTGTTGTTGTTGTTTATTTGACGTTGTTGTTGTTGTTTATTTGACGTTGTTGTTGTTGTTGTTTATTATATGTTATTGTTGTTGTTGTTGTATTTGTTGTTGTTGTTATTGTTGTTGCTTATTTGACGTTGTTGTTATTGTTGTTGTTTATTTGACGTTGTTGTTGTTATTCATTTGATGTTGTTGTTGTTGTTGTTGTTTATTTGACGTTGTTGTTGTTGTTGTTGTTTATTTGACGTTGTTGTTGTTGTTTATTTGACGTTGTTGTTGTTTTGGTTTTAACTTAGTTTAATTTAATTTGAGTTTTGGGACGGTGTTATTGTTGTTGTTATTGTTTATTTGGACGTTGGTTGTTGTTGTTTATTTGACGTTGTTGTTGTTGTTGTTATTTGACGTTGTTATTGTTGTTGTTTTATTTGACGTTGTTGTTGTTGTTGTTTATTTAACGTTGTTGTTCTTGTTGTTATTTATTTGACGTTGTTGTTGTTGTTTGTTTTTGTTGTTTTTTTGTTTTTGTTGTTGTTGTTGTATATTGTTGTAGTTGTTGTTGTTATTTTGATTTGTTTGTTTGGTTGTTGTTGTTTATTTGACGTTGTTGTGTGTTGTTTATTTGATGTTGTTGTTGTTGTCTTTGTTGTGTGTTGTTGTTGTAATTTGACGTTGTTGTTGTTGTTTATTTGATGTTGTTGTTGTTGTTGTCTATTTGACATCGTTGTTGTTGTTGTTGACGATGTTGTTGTTGTTTATTTGACATTGTTGTTGTTGTTGTTTATTTGATGTTGTTTTAGTTGTTGTTGTTTATTTGACGTTGTTGTTGTTGTTGTTTATTTGACATTGTTGTTGTTGTTTATTTAACATTGTTGTTCTTGTTGTTATTTATTTGACGTTGTTGTTGTTGTTGTTGTTGTTTTTGTTGTTTATTTGACATTGTTGTTGTTGTTGTTGTTGTTGTTGTTTTTGTTGTTGTTATTGTTGGTGTTGTTGTTGTTTATTTGACGTTGTTGTTGGTGTTGTTTATTTGACGTTGTTGTTGTCGTTGTTTTTTTGACATTGTTGTTGTTGTTGTTGTTAATTTGACGTTGTTGTTGTTGTTTATTTGACGTTGTTGTTGTTGTTGTCTATTTGACATTGTTGTTGTTGTTGTTGTTGTTGACGTTGTTGTTGTTGTTGTTTATTTGACATTGTTGTTGTTGTTGTTGTTTATTTGATGTTGTTTTAGTTGTTGTTGTTTATTTGACGTTGTTGTTGTTTTTTATTTGACGTTGTTGTTGTTGACATTCTTGTTGTTGTTGTTTATTTGACGTTGTTGTTGTTGTTGTTTATTTGACGTAGTTGTTGTTATTGACGTTGTTGTTGTTGTTGTTGTTGTTCATTTGACGTTTTTGTTGTTGTTGATGTTGTTGTTGTTGTTTTTTATTTGACGTTGTTGTTGTTTATTTGACATTGTTGTTGTTGTTGTATATTTGATGTTGTTTTAGTTGTTGTTGTTTATTTGATGTTGTTGTTGTTTTTTATTTGACGTTGTTGTTGACATTGTTGTTGTTGTTATTGTTGTTTATTTGACGTTGTTGTTGTTGTTGTTATTTATTTGACGTTGTTGTTGTTGTTGTTGTTTATTTGATGTTGTTGTTGTTGTTGTGGTTTTTGTTATTTATTTGACGTTGTTGTTGTTATTTATTTGACGTTGTTGTTGTTTTTTATTTGACGTTGTTGTTGTTGACGTTGTTGTTGTTGTTGTTTATTTGACGTTGTTGTTGTTGTTTATTTGACGTTGTTAATGTTGTTGACATTGTTGTTGTTGTTTTTGTTGTTTATTTGGCGTTGTTGTTGATGTGTTGTTAGTGCTTATTGTGTTGTTGTTGTGTTGTTATTTGATCGTTGTTGTTGTTGTTTATTTGACGTAGTGTTGTTGTTGACGTTATTGTCTGTTTTGTTGTTTGACTTATTGTTATTGTTGTTGGTTGTTGTCTGTTTTATTTGCGTGTTGTTGTTGTTGTTTATTTGACGTTGTTGTTGTTGTGGTTTATTTGACGTTGTTGTTTTTGTTATTGTTGTTGTTATTGTTTATTTGACGTTGTTGTTGTTGTTTATTTGACGTTGTTGTTGTTGTTATTTATTTGACATTGTTGTTGTTGTTGTTGTTGTTGTTGTTTATTTGACGTTGTTGTTGTTGTTTATTTAACGTTGTTGTTCTTGTTGTTATTTATTTGACGTTGTTGTTGTTGTTGTTTTTGTTGTTTATTTGATGTTGTTGTTGTTATTCATTTGATGTTGTTGTTGTTGTTGTTTATTTGACGTTGTTGTTGTTGTTGTTGTTGTTTATTTGATGTTATTGTTGTTGTTGAAATAGTTATTGTTGTTAATTTGACGTTGTTGTTGTTGTTGACGTTGTTGTTTATTTGACGTTGTTGTTGTTATTTATTTGACGTTGTTGTTGTTGTTGACGTTGTTGTTGTTGTTGTTGTTGTTGTTGTTGTTTATTGGACGTTGTTGTTGTTGTTGCTTATTTGACATTGTTGTTGTTGTTGTTGTTATTTATTTGACGTTGTTGTTGTTGTTGTTTATTTGACGTTCTTGTTGTT
>OX451735.1:1210121390-1210355428 GCA_948472305.1 Vicia faba
GTAGAAGAAGCGTAACAACGGAAATTACCAGAATCTCTGGATTTCGTGCAACATAGACGTCTTTGCCGGAACATCTCTGACCGGAAAGATGTTACGACTTTCGTTTCCTAATTTTTGTTTTACATTTCTTTGTTACACCACGGTGACGATTTGATAACTATAGACAAAAATAATGATTTGAGACGAAGGTGGAGATCGAAAGAGGAAATCGCTGGTGATGAAGGGAGTTGCATCGCGGTTTGAGATGAGAGATGGAGGAGATCTTTCGGAGAAGATAATGTTACAGTGACCCATTTTGTTGGAAGAAGAAAAGTTGCTATATCGAGTGAGCTGAAGAGTCGTATGCTTAACCCTAGTGGAAAACGCCAAACGAAGTCGTTCAACTTTGATTCCACTAGGTTCAAATTTTATTTTCTTAGTTCATATAATAAAGGAATAATAATACTGCAATGAACTGGACTAGGTAGGAAGTTATGTTGGACCGAATTAACCCTCCCTTAGGTCCATCACGCTTTTTTTAGGCTTGAAAAATAACTAAACAAAAAATGGATTATTAGATATTGCAGGATGGGCCTTGCGCCTAGAGCTATTGCTGGAAAATACATCCAGTTACAGATTATGCACCCTCCTCTGTTTAGATTATTTTTGTTTCCTTGGCATAATTTTCATGATAAAATGATGTAAAAATAATAGAATATTTTAGAATTTTCTTTGGTTTCCTCTTTAGAATCTTATTAGAGTTTTCTATTATTTTATGTTTAATAATCATTTTCACTGTCATTTTTTAGCTAAGATTTTATGATAGAATGTTGGTGTAATTTTCACAATGTGAAATGCTTGGGGATTAATTTGTTCGATCATTGCACGAAGTAGTTTCTATAGAGTTTTCTTATCTCTTGCGTGATTTTGAAGAGGCAACAGACCTTCTCCATTTGGTATCATCGTAACCTTATTTTATTCCACATTTCTGCACTTTACCGCTTTTCTAGAGATCATGAGAAGTAGGTCTTTACTACTTTCTAAGGCAATGAGAAGTAGGATAGATATGTATGATGGGGGTATCTAATGTTGATCATGTCAGGAACCCCTTTGGTTTATTTAAAGACACGTTTAGAGCAATTCCGAATTGTGTGCATTGTGCTTGCTATTTGTGGTTGTTTAAAACCCTACCTTTGAGTAGGTATTCTGCAGGTGTGTTTATATTTGTGACCATATATGTACAATTGATAAGTCCTCAAAAAGAGGCGAACGGGGAGGGTTAGTAATCAACCCCTACAATTTCGTCCATGTCATTCTTAGCTCGTGACGCACCATAAAGCTTCGGAGTTGTGCCTGGTCTTGTCTATCTAGTCGTCAAATGGGGTAGGGTTCTGCAATCGAACCCCCACGCTTTCTCAGTAGTTCTCATTGGCCGATGCTGATACTTTTTGATCGTTCATATTATCTTCTGTCGCCTACTTCGATCTCCTATATCTTGGTTAGGGGTTTAGTCGCTTTGGACATCACATTTTTGTTTTTCATCTCACTCCCGCATGTTTGTCTCGGGTGATACGCTCCCCTTGACTAAAGCATTTCGTTTATTTTCCTTATTCTTTTATGTGTGTTCTCTTTCGAGTTTTCTTGTTTTATCCTTGTACATACCATGTTCCTTTAGGATGTGCTTGCTCCTTTCGGATGCAAGTTAGACCTTAGGTTGCAAACCACGCATGCTAACATTAGGTAGACGTTTCCCTTTTGTTAATCCAAACTTTAGGACCACCATTGTATGATAATATTAGGTTAGAAATAGGCTAGTCTCCCATAGACTCTTTTCTTTCCCCTTTGGCATACACATCTAAAACTAAAAGTCTTTCCTTAGCAAATCATAAAACATGCTAATCACACTTAAACCTTTTTTCAAGGTAACAAATACTAACCAACTCAAACCTTTTTTGTGTGCTCAAGCACCTTTTCTCTAAAACCCTTTTCAGGTAAGGACATGATTAATTTACTCCTGTACCAACGCGTGAGTCTCCAAAGGTCGAGCTGCGGAGAAGGTGGAATTAACATTGTTCATAAAAGAAAAACAAACAAAAACATGTTAGCCGAACTACGAAAGCTCTGATTCCTCAAAAAGAATACGTATGAATTGGGGTAGGGCCCAAGCGAGTACAACTTTATTTTCCCTACATTCTTTTCTCCTTTCTTTTGCATTCATTCTTCCTCAGCAGTAAACAGTAAGCATAGATTAAACACACCCATAAGATAGATAACAAGAGTGGACACCGTAGAGTACTACGGGCGTGTGGGGTGCTAATACCTTCCCCTCGCGTAACAAACTCCCTTACCCGATCTCTCGGTCGTAAGACCGTGACTTCTCCCTTCTTAGGTTTTCTTGATGTTTACCTTTCCCTTCATGTGGGATAAAGGAAGTTCGATGGCGACTTCATTGTTTGATGATTTTCAACCAGTTATTTCAGTGGGAGCCGTATTAATTTCTAATCCTATGTATGTTCAACAACGACATGGTAATAGGTGTAGTTCAGACGCTCCGGGAAGGCATTTTACCAAGATTAGTATGCCATTGTCTCAGGCGTTACAACATTTACTAAAAGCGAAACTGATTATGCTGAGAGATCTTTCTCGTAACCCCAACACCTCCTCTCCTAAGTACAATCCAAACGCGAGATGCGCAAACTATTCTAACAGTCCCGGGCACAACACCAACAACTGCTGGACCCTGAAAAATAAAATTTAAGACATGATTGACAACAAGGAAATTGAGTTTGATCCTCTAGAGATCCCGAATGTAATTACTGCGCCTATGCCGAAGCATGACAAAGGCATAAGTGCTATTGACGATGTTCTTTATGTTGCTACTATAAGCGAATTGGTGACTCCTCCACCAATTATCAAGAAGAACTTGATGCAGGCCGGTTTATTTTCTGGCTATATTGAAAAATGTTATTGGTGCGTAGCCTAACCCAATAGCTGCAAATTACTAAAGGAAGGCATTCAACGCCTAATGGACAATCATATAATTCTGATCGAGAAGGTTCCGTCTGCTGAGAATCTATGTCAAGACTTATCTGTAATTTTTGGCCCTCCTGTCAGGATCACCTCCAAAGGTCCTGTAAGGATTACTGCCAATTAGAAAGTTGCTCCTCTGATCACCACTACACCTGGAGCTATCCCATATTCTTTAGATAAAGCTATTCTTTGGAACTATGAATCAGACGTCTACTACCATGGCGTCAAACAAGAACTACAGACCATTGAAGATGAAGTTTCTAAAGTTGCTGATCCCAACATTGACAATATTGTTGGAACCAGTAAGGTTACAAGAAGAGGAAGGGTTTCATCCTAGGAAATCTCTCCAAATACTATCTCTACACCTATTAGAGTTACAGCCACCGAGTCAATTGCTAAGGCTCGAGGTAAAGAGAAAATAACAGAGCCTTCCCAAACGGAGGCACCTAAGGAAGCAACAGTTGAAGACGCCTCTAGATAAGAGTTGGATAAGGTATTAAAGATTATCCACAAGAGTGATTACAAAATAGTAGAACATCTGGTGGGGCAGACCCCATCCAACATCTCTATGTTATCCCTATTACTGTGTTCTAAAGCCCATGCGCAGGCTTTAGTAAAATTCTTGAAGACTACTCACGTGCCATAAGAAATTCCTGCTGATCAATTTGGAAGTTATGTTGCTAGATTAATGACTGAAAATGGATTAGGTTTCTCTGATGCTGACCTGAATCCTGAGGGAAGAAACCATAATAAGGCCCTGTATGTCTCCATTGAATGCAGGGGCACTACTCTAGATCATGTTTTGGTTGATATTGGGTCCTCATTAAATGTTCTATCGAAAGGCGCTCTGGACAGACTTGATTGCGAAGGGGTCATAATGAAACCCAGTGATATTATAGTCCGAGCCTTTGATGGGTAAAAAAGGATGGTACACACGGAAGTGGATCTTCCGATCAGAGTGGGTTCACAGATATTTGAGTCTACCTTCTATGTAATGGATATTCGGCCAACTTACTCTAGCTTACTGGGAAGCCCCTAGATCCATGGGGCAGCTGTTGTTACCTCTACCCTACATTAGAAATTAAAATATCCTGTGAATGGTAAGATTGTTATTGTCTATGGTGAAGAGGAGTATATGGTTAGCCACTTGAACTCTTTCCGGTATATAGATATGGACGGAGAATTCATCGAGACTCCCTGTCATACTTTTGAAGTCATCCCTCCTGCCGCTACAGAAGATGTATCTGTCATTCCTAAAGTCACTAGGATTCCGCCCAGTATGGCTTCATTAAAAGATGTTAAAGCTATTGTAGAAGAAGGTGGTTGTACTATTTGGGGCCAGCTTCCCGACATCCCCTATAAATCTGACAAGTTTGGTTTAGGTTTCACTACAGAGGGTCAAAGGGTTGTTCGTCACGCTCATGCTGGAACACCGCTATTCCGCATCAGCAACAACGGAGTCAATGATATAGAAGATGCTGACAGTGATTATGACCTCGATAGTTGGATCTTTCCTACCATTGGCAATGGGCTCAGCAACTGGAAGGCCGAGGACATTATCTCTATCTCCTTTATGAAGGAGTAATAGCTACATTTATGTTTTTATTGCTTTTAATTTTTGGTTTTGTAATATTTGAACAATGAGTTTAAGCCTTGTGCCTTACCCGGGGCACAACGGTTTATTTGTTAAGGGTTGTCATTTCATAAACATATTTTTATTTAATAAAAGCATTGGACGTTTTGCATTCAAATTTTGTGCTCCTTGTCTTTATTTTTTACTTTTATCACTTTCAAATAGCTATGTGTTCTTACACACACCCACACAATACATTGCAGATCCATATCCACTATGGATCCCGTTGGTAACAACTCTGCTATTGCCACTTATGACTTTGAAAATTCGATCTACCAAGCCGAGGATGAAGGTGAGGAAGATTGTGAAATACCTGGAGAACTAGCCAGACTATTAATACAAGAAGAAAAGGCTATACAATAGCATGAAGAGCCGATCGAAGTTGTAAATCTGGGTACTGAGACAGATAGGAAAGAGGTTAAGATAGGCACAAACTTAGAGGACGATGTCAAGAACAGGTTAATACAGATGTTGCATAAATATGTTGAGATCTTTTCTTGGTCATACGAAGACATGCTAGGGCTTGATACCGATATTTTGATTCACCATTTACCGATGAAAGAGGGTTGTGCTCCGATAAAGCAGAAGGTTCTTCGCATGCGTCTCGAGATGTCAGAGAAGATCAAGGTTGAGGTTATGAAACAATTCAACACAAGGTTCTTAGCAGTGACGTCCTATCCTCAATGGGTTGTGAATTTGGTTCCAGTACAGAAGAAATACAACAAGGTACGTATGTGTGTAGACTACAGGGATCTGAACAGGGCGAGTCCCAAAGATAACTTCCCGCTTCCATATATTGATGTTTTTGTCGACAACACCGCTCAACATAAGGTTTTATCCTTCATGGATTGTTTCTCATGGTATAATCAGATCAAAATGGCACCTGAAGACATTGAAAAGACTACTTTTGTTACATAGTGGGGCACTTTCTGCTACAAGGTTATGCCTTTTGGGCTGAAGAATACCGGCGCAACATATCAGCGTGCTATGGTAGCTTTGTTCCATGTCATGATTCATCACGAGATAGAGGTCTATGTCGAAGATATGATAGCCAGATCATAGACTGAAGAAGAGCATCTGGATCATCTACTTAAGTTGTTTGAGAGTTTGAAGAAGTATAAGTTGAGGCTGAATCCGAACAAGTGCACCTTTGGGGTGAGGTCTGGTAAACTCTTGGGATTTATTGTCAACGGTAAAGGTATTGAAGTCCATCCCGCTAAAGTTAAAGCTATTCAAGAAATTTATCCTCCCTATACCGAGAAGAATTCAGAGGTTTCTTGGGACGAATGAATTATATTGCCAAATTTATTTCTCATTTGACCCCTACTTGTAAACCGATCTTTAAGTTGCTGAAGAAAGATCAAGTAGTGAAATGGAACGACGATTGTCAGATATCCTTTGACAAAATCAAGGAATACCTACAAGAACCTCCAATTATGATGTCTCTAGTTGAAGGAAGACTGTTGATCATGTGCTTAACAGTGTTAGAGAACTCAATGGGGTGTGTACTGGGGCAGCATGATGAGTTTGGTCGAAAAGAGCATGCAATATACTACCTTAGCAAAAAGTTTACCGACTGTGAAACAAGATACTCACTGCTTGAGAAAACTTACTGAGTTTTGGCATGGGTTTCTCGCCGACTAAGACAATATATGTTGACCCATAATACCTTATTAATCTCTAAAATGGATCCCATCAAATACATATTCGAGAAGCCCGCACTCTCCAAAAGAATAGCCAGATGGCAAATGGTCTTACAGAATACAATATTCAGTACACCACTTAGAAAGCAATCAAAGGAAGTGTATTGGCAGATCATTTGGCGCATCAAGCTGTAGATGACTACCAATCCATGAACTTTAAATTCCCAGATGATAACATTATGTTAGTTACAGATTATGAAGAACCTGAGCCAGGATCCGGATGGACTATGGTTTTCGATGGAGCTTCTAATGCACTTGGTAACAAAATTGGTGCTGTAATTATCTCTCCACAGGATTGTCATACACCTTTCACCACCAAATTATGCTTTGACTGTACCGATAACATGGCTGAATATGAAGCGTGCATCATGGGTATTAAAGCTGTTATTGACCTGAGAACCAAGTTCTTGAGCGTATACGAAGACTCAGCCTTGGTAATCAATTAGGTTAAGGGAGAATGGGATACTAAGCATCTGAATCTCATTCCTTATAGAGAACATGTGTTGACCTTAATTCCGTACTTCGAAGAGATCACTTTTGAGCATATCCCTAGAGAAGAGAATCAGTTGACAGACGCATTGGCTATAATGTCATCTATGTTTAATGTTAGATGGGACAACGAGGCTCCCCAAATTACCATTGAGAGGTAAGACAAACCTGCACACTACTACAAAGTTGACACTGACGGAGTAGAAGTGAAGCCTTGGTTTCATGAAGTGAAAAGATATCTTAAGGCTCAAGAGTATTCTGAAGGAGCATCTATCAACGACAAGAAATTCCTACGAAGGTTCTCACCTAAGTTCTTCCTGAGTAACAAAATTTTGTACAGGCGCAACCATAATTCGACTCTGCTTCATTGTGTGGACAAGAAATAGGCGGAGAAGATTATGAAAGATATGCATGAAGGTATCTTTGGAACTCATTCCAGTGGACATACTATCGCTAAGAAAATTCTGAGAGCAGGTTACTATTGGTCGACTATGGAAACTGACTGCCATCACCATTCAAGAAATTGTCACAAGTGCCAAATCCATGTTGACAAAGTACATGTGCCTCAAGTACCTTTGAATGTCTTGAATGCTCCTTGGCCGTTTGCAATGTGGAGCATTGATATGATTGAAGAGACCAAACCTACGTCTTCCAACGGACATCGCTTCATCCTCGTCGCCATTGATTACTTCACAAAGTGGGTTGAATCAGCCTCGTTTGCCTCAATTACTAAGAATGTTGTTGCTCAATTCATTAAGCATAACCTTGTCTGTCGGTATGGCATCCCTGAAAGGATTATGACGGACAATGGTACTAATCTGAACAATACTATAATCACAGAACTCTACACACAATTCAAGATCAAATACCAGAATTCTTCTTTGTATTGATCAAAGATGAATGGCACAGTGAAAGCTGCCAATAAGAACATTAAGAAGATTATACAAAAGATGACAGTGAAATATAAAGATTGGCATGAGATGTTACCATTCGCTCTTCATGGCTACCGTACTTCAGCATGAACATCAACTTGGGCAACCCCATTCTCTCTAGTCTATGGTATGGAGGTTGTCCTACCTGTCAAAGTTCAGATTCCTTCCCTGATAATTATGAAAGATACAAATTTAGACGAACGCGAATGGGTTCAGACTAGGTTAGATTAGTTGAATTTGATTGACGAGAAGAGATTGGTGGTTGTTTGTCATGGTTAGATTTATCAGAAGCGTATTGTTGTACCCCAAAATTTTCCCTCCCATTTTTACTCCAGACACGCTCATTGAGGTCTTTAATTGCTCAAGGGTGACTAAGAATTGATCAGACAAAATCTTCTCCTAAGCAATGAACTTCCAACTAGGATTTCACTTTTCACAAAGAATTTTGGGTTACAAAGACCTCAAGTGATTTTAATTGTCCCTAATATGTCTCCTAGAAAGTCCATGACAAGTTTCATGCCTTGCACTACAAACTTGCTCAGTCAATTGCTCAAGTGTTTGAAAATCAACTATACTAGGTCAAAAGTCAATTGTGGCCAATATACAGTCAAAATTCAAGATTTTTAGTCAACATCAACATTTTGAAGTGATAATCATCATTTTTTCAAGGGTTGATCATGATTCCTCAAGTAATGCTCTTAATTCATCAAGAGTCAAGAATTGCAAAATTAGGATTTCCTAGAAAAAGTCAACTAAACTTTGACCAAGCATAACTTTCACATACTTCATCCATTTTGCCCCAACAAATGCTCATTTTGAATATAATCCAATTCCCTACAACTTATCTTTTACCCTCAAGTTCAATAAATGCAGCATTTGAAAGATACAAGCTCATACATTACAGGTCATTTTCAGAAAGTCAAAAAAAGACACTTTTTGCCAAGACCTTTTACATCAAGATAAAATCTTCAAATGAAAAATTGATAAAAAGAGGGATTTAAGTAGACATCTTGATCTTTCCAAAATGTCAAAGATCATCTGCATTGGATAAACATTAAGCAAGTTATGGTTTTCCCAAGTTGGGAAAATTTGGTAAATTTCAAGAATTGTGCATTGGGCAAACTTGAACTTTTAGGTCAATGGCCTAACTTCATGGACTTCAAACATCTTCCTAACCTTATGAGAGACCTCTAGAATCAATTCTACATTGCCTTGACATTTCTACTTATTTTATCCATATTTATTTTGTTTTATTCAAATAAAAACTAGTAAATATTGGTTATGGCAATATGGGCTGATGATTTGAATTATTTTTGGGCCGAAAATTTCGTGCAAAGATTTTTGGAACTTTTTTAATGTGTTTGATTTTGGTTTGAAAGAGGGCCATTATGGGTGTATTCTTACCATCTTTGCTAGCCCTCTTCTTCCTCTATAAATACAAGACCAAGGCATGAGCAAAAGGGGACAAAAATACACTGCCTTACCAAAGCTCCACAAAATTGCAAAAAATCATAAAAGTTGTGAAATTCGAAACTGAGTTTTTCAGCCATCATCCATCCATACCAACTACTCAGTCGTATTCCTGAGATTCTTAGGAACTTATTCCACCCATTCCCAAGGCTTGCAACATTCTAGATCACCAGATCCACGCATCACCGGTTGGTAAGGTTTCTTGAAATCGAAATTGCATATTCATGCCATGTAAATACATATTGCATCCATATTTGTGTTATTAACAATCATTGTGAATGTTTTAAAGTGTTTCATGTGACAATCAAAATAACAGGACACCATTCTTAAGGCACTCCTTTTCCAGGTCCTGGTTTGACCCAGGTAGGAAACAATTTTTATTTTTTCTAACCTTTGTTTTGCAGATCTCACTGGTGCCTGGGCCCTCTTGTTATTGGGCCTGGGGTTTCTGTTTATTCTCGCCCCCTAACTATTTTTGCAGCACCTAGGCCCTCTTACTGATAGGCCTTATACTTCTTTGAAGCGCACCCCCCATTTCATTTTGTTTGCAGGCCCATTTCAATTTTCTTTATTTTGTTTTAATTAACATTTCTGTTTTAATCAAATTTATTTCATATCAACATTAAAATAAAAAAATCATAAAAATATTAGGTTAGTCTTTTTTTAATTAAATTAACTTAGAAAATTAATTAAATAATAACTTTAACCTTTTATTAAATTTAAAAATAAATAGACCTAGGATTTAATTCATTTAATTTCTTTTGTTCATAACAAAAATATAAAAAAAAACTTAGAATTAATTTCTTTTTAAATTTCAATTTTCTTTAATAATTAACATTTTTTTCTTTAGATCTAGATTATTTAATTAATTATCAAATAAACATTTTCCTACATAAAACAAAAACAAACAAAAAGATTTCCTTTCACTTAGGTTTTAGACGTCTTTTCCATTTCGCGCGCGTTTGATATTTCTACTTTATTTTCATATTAATGTACTTGCTTATGGGATGCAATAGAATTAAACTAGGACTTTACATTTTATTACTTTATTCCCCAAGTTTTTGACATGTAATTAATCCCCCTCCCCGAAGCCTTGTAATGGCTAGGTTTTATCTTTTCGCATTTTAAATTTCTACAAACTATTAACTGTCTAGATGCATGACTAATAGGATTGTATGGTAAGACCATAAAATAAAACGCTAGCAAACCTAACACAAGGAAAATAATTGAATACAAACACAATTTCACATATACACCTCTAGGGTATCCCACTTTGGTTGCCTTCGAAAAAAATAGTCACATCTCTCGAAGTGTGAGAGATTTTAGTGGCCACCCTCCAGTTTAAAGATCATATGTCTCTCGATGACCCTCTCAACGTTGCCTCGGTATGATCTTAAAAACCCTAGGGTAGTTACTAAAGTTTCTTTCCCAGTTGCCTTTGTGACTGTATAAACGTCCCTTCGAATGTCCCTAAAAAATCCAACGACTAGGGCTACCTACTCACTAATAGTAGAATAGAACTGTCTAAAGGAAAAGAGGAAAAGAAAAATCCTTTCAAGTAAAAGTAGATAGTTCCTAGATGCTATGCTCAAAACAAATTTTACACTCAGACAAAACTTCTTTCAAAAAACATTTTCAAACACTTTATATACGTTCTCTACCATTCTGAGAAACATTATAAAGTTCTTCGTACTAAGGTGCTTTCAAAAATACTCTACAAACACACAAAGCACAAGGTATTTTGAAATGAGCTAAGCATCTAAGAGCTCGTAGGTAACTACGGATAGAAAGGGTGCTAACACATTCCCTTTCCATAATCTAGCCCCTTACTCATAAAACTCTCGAAAGGTCTTTTTCTATTCTTTTCACCCTTTCCTTTATTGGATAAAAGAAAATCCGGTGGCGACTCTTTCTTACCGCAACATTTGCGAATACAAATACAAAACCAGTATAACAGTCAGTTCTCCCACTGTATCACAGAATTGGTGACTCTGCTGGGGATGTTATAAAAAGTGGGTTTACCTTAGAGTTAGATCATTCTAAATTTGCTTTACCTTGTGTATTTTGTATGCTTTACTTTTGATGGCTTATTTGGGTTGTTACTACAAGATCTTACACCTGGATCTGGGGCACATTTTTAGGTAAATAACAATAAATCATGGAGGTTGTACGACATAGACCGATATGGATGAAGTGATAGCTACATTAGCGTGATACTCTGACTTGTACTAATGTTCCTTGACTCATTCAAGGATAATATTGGGCTTCCTTATAGTGTCACTAAGCGCTAACCGACATTTAGAACCTTTAATTGAATCATCCTAAGTCATTAGAAAGTAGTGAGATGGCCGGCTTTGGTTCCAATCGAAGATTGGTTGTTACTCGATGCTACACTCATTGAGATTGGACTTTTGGGATATTTTGGTCACAATACTTCGGTGCTTGAGCTAAAATAATGCCTAAAAGAAAGTTCAGTGATATGAGACTCCTTAGAACCCGGTTACTTTTCTAAGACAGGTTGAACCAACTAAACTTCAAGAGGGTACTTGCTTATAAACCCCATGCAAGCCTAAACCTAAGGTCTTGTGTGTTTTACTTGTATCTGATTAAATTGTTCATACATAACATCATGCATCATAACATCCCTTCTCATTTCACTAACCATATCAAGGATTACTAGGGTCTGTAATGCAGGTTATGATAAACCAGACATCTAGCAAGGGGCAATGGGATTTATTTTCCTCTAGCCAATTCCGTCAACAGACCAAAGTATAATAACTTAAGTCAGAGGCTATGACCCACCCGACATGGTGAGCTTGATTCTCGTAGAAGGACATTCAACAATACGAAGTTCTTCGGTCAAAGTTGCAATCAAAATTCAAACATTTTCTTGTGTTTACCCCACGAGGTCTTGAAAACATCGCACAAACATGGCATACATATCATTACAAGTATTTCAAGGACATGTTTCTTATCTTTTCGTTGTTTATTTCAGCAAAAAGAAACGGCTCTCGAACAGAATATTAAAGACCTCTAAACACAGAATGCTCAATTCCAGCAGATGTTCTTGGCTCTGGATAAGGGACAAGAGGATCTGAAGGCTCTAATTCTCAAAGACAAGAAGAAAAAGGCCAAGAAACCAGTGGGTGTCCTGAATATGGGAAGGAGACTCAGAGGATCGACCAAGCGAGCTCTAGAATTTGCAACTCTATCAAAAGATGGAGACAATCAGGAAGAGAAGCCAAAAGAAGAAGACCACAGCCCAGAGACTGATGAAGAAGAGGCTAATTATGCGGAAGAACAATATCCTCCTGCTGATGACAAATACAAGAAGCTGGAGGATCGTCTCAACGCCATGGGAATTCAGAGGGTACCTGGTCTAGATTTTGAAGAATTAGGGTTGGTTTCTGGAGTTGTCATCCCACCAAAGTTTAGGGTTCTCGCGTTTGCTAAATATGACGGGGTTTCATGTCCTAAACTGCACCTGAGGTCTTATGTCAGGAAGATCAAACCTCACACTATTGATAGGAATTTGTGGGTGCATTTCTTCCAAGAAAGTTTATCATGGACTCAATTGGAATGATTTTATCAACTGGAGGGAACCAACATCCGCACCTTGAAGGATCTGGCTGTTGCTTTCTACAAGTAGTACCAATACAATGTTGACCTCGCTCCAACCCGTACATAACTTTAAAGCATGTCTATGGGTTCTAGCGAGGGCTTCAAAGATTATGCCCAATAGTGGAGAGATCTTGCAGGAAGAGTCCAACCCCTTATGTCTGATAGATAGCTGGTAGATATGTTCTTGGGCACTTTGTCTGGTCCATTTTTCAACCACTTGATCGGAAGCTCTTCAGTTGGGTTCACCGAGCTGATATTGACAGGTGAAAGAGTAGAAGCTGGAATCATAAGTGGGAAAATTCAGGTGGCCGCGTCTTCAAATGTTGTGAAAAAGCCTTTCAACAGGAAGAAAGAGGCTAATGTTGTCTACGGCCAGAAGGATCATGGTAAAGGAGATCGTCATCAAGTTGTGGGGGAAGTTATGATTTCTAATCCTACACCAGTGCGACAAAAACAACGGGGTAATCAGCGAAGGCAAGACGAGCCCAAGAGACAATTTACCAAAATCAACATGTCGATGTCTCAAGCATTGCAACACATGTTGAGGATGAATCTGATTACGTTGGTAGAACCTCATCCAAACCCCCAAACTTCTTATCCTAACTACAATCTCGGTGCAAGGTGTGCCTATCATTCTGGCGATCCTAGGCATGATACTAATGATTGTTGGGTGTTGAAATACAAGATTTGGAATATGATTGATGCCAAGGAGATTTAATTCGACCCTCCTGAGACTCCCAATGTGATCACTGCTCCCATGTCGAATCATGGCCAAGATTGAGAGCGTATATTTCATTTGAATTCTCAAATTGTAATTTCATTTGATTATTCGAACACTTATTTTGTGTCAAACTTTTTTATTCCATTAATGCATTGCATATGTTTTTCTTGAATTAATCCATTCGTTTTCACTATACCGAAACTATGCTTTTATTTCCTTCTTGTGATATTCGACTCTCGATTAAAAGCTATAAGCTTTTAGAGGGAGGATGACGAAAACGATACCACAATATCATATAGTGTGCTTTTGAACAAACCTTATTGATGATGTACATACGTTGTTTCAAATCCTAAACAGTGGAGTTGTAAGGAAGATAATCCCTAATCAACCCCTTTAAGCCTAAGAAGTAGGAGCTTTCTTTTTCTCACAAATTGAAACCTTTAATCATAACCTAGGGCAGGGTAGTTTCTCAGTTAATTCAATAGTGCACTCAATCACAAGCTTTCCCCTCGTGCACGATAAGTAGTGTCAGAGGTATCACTCCGAAACAAAAGATGTTGATGGTTCCGCATAATCATTAAATAGACAACCATTATCTCTCAAAAGAAAAGCCCGCTAAGTCAAAACCTATGAAGGAGACTTAAGAAAAAAATGGGGCATCCCGCTGACTGTAATCACAAAAGAAACAGTTCACGCAAAAAGTAGGGATAATAAAATAAAATAAAAAGGTCTCTACAAATCCTCAACAAAAAGAAAAGGTTACAAAAATGACTTCCTTCTCAAATAAACTTTCAGTATCTGAACCATCACCGGAATACCAGGGCCAAGATTCCAGAACTCAATTGGGATCTAAACGCACAGTTAACTGAGTATAGGACTGAAGAACATCATGAAGAACGGGTTGGGTACAAATAAATTTCGAGCCTTTATCCTTTGTTTCTTAAACCGTGAACTAGTCCACGTTACAACCTCTAAAAGTCCTAGTTGAAGCATGGGTTTGTTCGAAAGCATATTATTACAAAAAGGTATCTTGACTCCTTTAAGGTTTGTTATAAATCCTGAGTTGATATCAAATTCTTGCAAATTTTGTTTTACTAAAAAATGAATTTTCAAAAACTTCTAGACATACATAAGCTTTGCATTTTTAATACCACTGTTTGCATATAACTAATTGTTCAACAATAGAGAAATTCACACGATGAATATTCAATGAACGAAAATCCTCTCAATGAACAAAATCGCCTTAGATGGAAAGAAATTTCCAATAACAGGTCTTTCATAATCAAGAGACATGACATGGTGTCTAAACCTATTTAGGGGCAGTCGAGTCAAGATTCAAGGAATCCCTCAAAAGCTCCGAATAGCCAAAGGCAGATCTCCATCTAAATCACTTAGGGCATTGGACAAGAAGGGCTACGTGTGATCAAGAAAACATTTTTTGGCAGTGCTGCAACACTTACTACTATGGATAATGACAATTTTCTATACCATGTTAACATGGACATAGTCGGAAAATACTATGCATGAAAAAAGACCCACTAGGTTGACTGGCCTAGGCAAAAGTAAGGGCATCCCTACGAACCAAAGGAGTTCGAGAAAAAATTAGGGATATATAAATAAAAATGTACACCAGGCAAGTCGAAAACCTAAAAAGGCGGCTTGGGCAAAAAAGGGTATCCTGGTGGACAGAAAATCTGAAAGGACAGTCCAGGAAAAAGTTAGGGATTAAAGCGTACGACTATGTCTCGTAATCTCGTCACTTTTCTATTAGTAGAAGGCTTATCACCCTGATCAACATTTACTCAAGACTCTAGGAGTTGGGATAACATTCAAACCATCCACAAAATCCCCACAGAGTAACCACCCCTAGGGGACTATGTTCGCAGAGTTCGTCATCAGTAAGGATACGTTCCCCAGTAGGTATAAAGATAGAGACATCCTTCCGCAAAGTCACTGTCATGTCTTCAGTATATAACCTAACAATTTCAGACATTCTGAGATCTTCTTAATAAATCAAAAGCTTCAATCATCTCCCTAACATCTTGGAGATTTCTTCGACTTGGTTCATAAACTTCTTGGGTTCCCCAACAGGGCTTCATAAAAATCCCCAAGCAGTTTATGAACTTTTCTTTCCCTTGTAGAGTTTATTCTCTAGCCACAGAAGTTCATCTCACAGCAATTCAACTTCAACAAATATTGAAGAATCACATTCTTCATCCCCAGCAGTAGTCGGGGATTTATCTTCTCTTAGTGCAACGACACCACAAAAAGCGACTGATACGCTCACATATTACAGTCATACAACATTTGCAATACATCGTAGCATATGCATAACTGAAACTCATATAACATTCTCATTTATTTTGAGAGCATCATGCAATTCATACATCATGACATCGCATGAAACTGACTTTACCTTTTCAGGCTGAATTCGAAGACAGACGAATACTATCAACTTATGCATAGAAGGTCAAAGATTAATTCCCGAAACTAGATGGGGAAACTATCTACACGACCAAGTGGTATGAACTCCCGGCGCAGAACGGGTTTACCAACAAATACAGCAGGCCACAGATTAATTCCCGAAACCAGACGAGGAAACTATCTATGTAACTAGCAAAAAACAGGACACAGATTAATGCCTGAAACCAGACAGGGCAACTGTGATACGGTGGGAGAACTGACTTGAGGTTTTACGTTTGTGTTCGCAAATGTTTCGGTTTAGAAAGAGTCGCCACCGACTTTTTATTTTATCCAAAGGAAGGGTCAAAAAGCACAGGAAATACCTTTAAGATGTTTTCTTGGGTTCGGGGGGTAGATTATGAAAGGGAAGGTGCTAGCACCCTTTTCATCCATGTTTTCCATGGGCTCTTAGTTACTTGTTTAGATCACTTGCTTTTGCTTTTCAATTGTATGAAATGGTGCTTTGTGTGGTTTTTGAAAATATTTTGAAAAGAGGCCTTTGTTTAGGCAACCTTTGTATTGATTCTTGTTTGAATATATACAAAGGTGTTTGTCTTTTGAAAAATGTTTCAATGTTTGAAAGTTTGTTTTGGGAAATGTTTTGAAATTGTGTGTGTGTTTGTTTGAAAATAGCAAGGATGTTTTGCAAATGATCAAGTAACTAGGAGTTGTCTACCATACTCAAAGATCTTTCCTACACATTTTTAACCCTTTGATATTGTTGTTTTACCATTGTATTTGGTAAACAAGCTTAATATTTGGATGTTAAACGGGACGGGCGTGGGTCATCGTATGACCATGATAACAATGTTGCCAAGTATCTTAGCAAGTTTTTTGAGGGACTAGATCATTTTTGTATAGGCAACCAAGATAGCGTCATCGAGGGACTATGATCTTTTTGTTTTGTTTTGTTTTTCCAAGATACCTAGCATGCATACGATGGCCATGTTTTTTAAGGCAACAAGTCAGTGAAACCCTAGAGGTGCTTGTGTGCATTGTGTTGTCATTTTTCATGCATTTTTGTCTTGTGTTTAGTCATGCTATTTGTCTGATTTTGGTTCTTTGCATACAAACCCTAATTTTACTATCATGCATATCAAAGCGATAAAATGCGTAAAAGTAACTCTAAGACTATTAAAACATTATTATGGGGAGGGGGATACAAGTTTGAATAGAGGATATTGCTCAAAATAAAAACCCTAAAACTATTACGACCATATTGAATTATTTGTACAAATACATGAATAAGCAAATATTTAAATGGACAATTAAATATAAATATGCAAAATGTTTTTGTATTTATTTTTATGTATGTAAAAATAATTTTATTTATGGCCTAAAAAAAGTAAGAAAATAAAAATGATTATTTTTTAAAAGGGTGGAAACCCTAGTTTTAATTTAAAAGAAAATATATTTCTATTATTATTTATTTATTCATTTATGTACAAGAAAATAAATAAAAATATATATGAAAATGTTGAAAAATAATATTTGTGAGAAAATAATATTTTAAGTGTATAATATAATAAAATAAAAATATGTAAGTATTTTAATATTATTTACAAATTTATTTAAGAAAATAAAAGTATTTAACCTAATAAAATATTTATTATGCAAATAAAAATAAAATAAAAAATATGATAAAATGCCAAAAATAAAGAAAATACTTTTTGTGATTTTAAATGCCCAAGAAAAAATAATAAAGTCAGAAAATAAAAATAGAAATGAAAAATATGCAAAAATAAAGAAAATGGGATAAGGGGTGCAAATAACACAAAAGAGGGTGTGAATAGAAAGCAGGCCCAGGCGCCTTGGCCCAAAACCTTGTCATCCCTGACCTTGAGACACTTCCTGCGCGCTCCTTATGCTTGAATCTTGTTCTTGTTATTCTTTACATAAAATCAAAAATGTATAACACGAAAAATGTAGAGCTTTAAACCACGATTCTAACCATATAAAAAACTTGATCTAACTCTCAAAGATCAGAGAGAATTTCCTTGGCCCTAAATTCTAACCTAGTTTTTTCAGCAACTTCAACATCTAAATTCTCCTAGCTCAGTTAACATAAATGAATTATATGCATATGTACAGTTCAAGGACATTAAGGGCTACATTTTTGCTTCACAAACCTAAGCCTAATGATTCCTAAATAAGGAGATAAAAGTTTAGAAAATACCTGTTTTAGCCAAGTTTGGATATGGCAATGTAGGGGTTTTTGATGAGGCCTGAAGGTCGTGTTAGCTTGCCTGAAGTTCACTCAACCTTTCCCAATGCTTAGCCTGCTTTGAAATGGCCTGAATGTGCTTGTAGAACTCAACCTGCAAAGCTTCAAAGTAAAAATGGTGAAGTGTGAAAACAAGGTTACAATTGCTTGAGAATGGTCTGTACAGCTTAGGTGTATTGTTTAGAATGTGTTTGAAGTGATTTGGGACAAAACGCACGAGTGGAATTTGTTTTGGCTTGTGATTTGCAAAACTTGCCCTGTTTTGGGAAGAAATGAAGTTTTTATGCTTAAGGGTGTTTGAGAGGCTTGGCAATCGTATTTCAGGCTTGGTACAATATGTTGAACTTGTTTGAAATGCTCACAAGTCTTGCTCTTATCAGATTTCAAAGTTGTGTGGACTTTTGCAAGTTACTTGGTTTTGAAGCAAAAGTTGAAGTTGACAATGCCAAGACCTGTACAGGCCTGTATTCTAGCTGCACATAGTTGGTGAACTTTGCTTGATATTAGTGAACTTTGTTTTCAGCAAAAGGCTTGGTCCATGGCTCAAGATAAACAATTTGACATAAAGCATGCTTTATCAAAGTGGCAATGCTACCTTTTTGCCATTTTTAGATTAATTCCTTGTACAATGCTCTAAGGCTCAGAATAAAGCCTTAATCCAATGTGTTTGCATTTAATTTATGAGTGTAGAAAGGATTAGAACCTGTAAACCAAGTACAAGCAAGGTTTGGACAGATTTGCAAGTTGTAGCAATGTGTAAAATGCCTTGGCCAAAAGTGATGATTTGCCATTTTCAAACTTTCGATTCTCTCTAACCACAAATGATTTTGGAGAATTCTTGGACATTTTGGAAAGCTTGTAACATGCTCTACAATCCATATTTGAAATGCATTTTGATATTCCACTTGGAACTATATGAAAAATTGCCATGAAGATAGGTCAAAATCCTGCCTAAACTAGGGCAAAATTTCACTAAGTTAGAAAGTTTTTGGACCCCTATTCACAAAATCATAACTTGAGATCCATGCATATTTTGGGAAAACTTTGTGAATCAAAGTTGTAGATTTTTTGGAGGACTACAAATTTCATGTTGTAAGTTTTCTTTGAATCCAATTGCATCATAATGAAAAAGTTGGGGAAAAATAAGAAATTTTCATAACTTAGAAAATTTCTAAGTTATGAAAATTTTCCATTTTAAACCCTAATTTCCAAAATTAGGTTTCTTAGTGAACAAGTTTCATGTTTTGACACATATTGATATAAAATGACCCTTGGCACTTGATTTTGACCAAAAAGTCAAAGATTGACTTTTCAGTGTACAGTTGATTTTTGATCAGTTGACTGGAAAATTCATCTGTCAATCCAATGCATTTGAGATCTTTTGAACCTTGTGATTAGGTCAAGATGATGCTATTGAATCCTTGAATCCATGCTTGAATCCAATTTGCCATTGGCTAGGTCAAAAATCAGAAATTGCCCTTCTATAGTCAAAACTCTAAAAATGACCATTTTGCCCTTTTGATGATCTGATCAAATTTCTTGAGGAGTTGTGGTCCAAACTTGATAAAATGGTTCATATGAGTCTATAATGTTGATGTGGATCAAAAATCATGAGTTTTGACTATGAATTGGCCACAATTGACTTTTTCCCCAATACAGCTGATTTTTAGGTCAACTGTCTAATTGATTGGGCAAAAATTTGATTCAAGGCTTGAAACTTGGTGTGGGAAATCTTATAAGTCCAACATGAAGTATGAAAGTAACATGAGGCATTAGAAGTCCAAAAATCCTTGTGCAAACTCAAACCCTAATTTCAGGTCAACAGTGCAAGGAGATGTCTTGAGCAGAGCAAACTTTAATCTGGTCTTGAGTCCAAAGAGTCTTGTGGGGAGAAATCTTGATAAAATGAGAGGGCAAATTTTGGGGTACAACAGCTGCCCCTATTCAATCTTCTTGAATCTGAAGAGTTAGATTGGCGAGTTTATCGTTCGTGACTCGAAGGTAAAAGATGATTGGACACTAGAGTGCTTGTAAATTTGTACTCGTCAAATTGTAGTTGAGGAAATGGGCTTAAAGATGCCATTTTGAGATATGATAGAATATTGTTGGAGATGGGCTTAAATATGCCATCCAAGACTGTTTGTTGAATTATATGTTGTAAGTCAGAAGAATGAGTATCAGAATGGTATCCGTGTCTGGAACGTATCTGAGTTATATCTGGAGATTGGATCTGTATGAGCAAGGGAATGGAGTCCGTGTCTGGAGCGTATCCGAACTGTAACTGTATTTGAATTTGAATGAATAACAGGATGAATGCCGTGTCTGGAGTGTATCTGTGTTGTACCTGAGTCCGAATAAGCGATAGAATAACATCCGTGTCTGGAGCATCTCTGCGTTGGGGAAAAAGTCAGAATAAGCGACAGCATGGCTACCGTGTCTGGAGCGTATCTGGACTGTATCCGAATCTTGTATTTGGATAAGCGACAGAATAGCATCCGTGTTTGGAGCATCTCTGAGTTGTATCTGAGCTTTGAATCTGAATAAGCAATAGAATAGCATCCGTGTTTGGAGCATCTCTAAGCTGTTTTCTGAGCTTTGAATCTGAATAAGCAATAGAATAGCATTCGTGTCTGGAGTATCTCTAAGCTGTTTTCTGAGCTTTGAATATGAATAATCAATAGAATAGCATCCGTGTCTGGAGCATCTCTAAGCTGTTTTCTGAGCTTTGAATCTGAATAAGCAATATAATAGCATCCGTGTCTGGAGCATCTCTAAGCTGTTTTCTGAGATTTGAATTTGAGTAAGCAATAGAATAGCATCCGTGTCTGGAGCATCTCTAAGCTATTTTCTGAGCTTTGAATCTGAATAAGCAATAGAATAGCATCCGTGTCTGGAGCATCTCTAAGCTGTTTTCTGATTGTATACTGGTAGCTTGTTAATCTTATCCTGAAAAGGGTAAAATGTTAGCTGAAACACAAAGTTATGTTGCATGAAATGTATGATGCAATATATGTGTTTTATCAATGTTTATGATATATGAGTGTAATGTATGTGCATGTAAGTTGATTTGTTGACTTGCTGAGGAAAATAAATCCTTGATGACTGGAGATAATAAAATCCTTGACTGCTGCCGGGGAAAATAAATCCTTGACCGCTGTCGGAGACTCAAAATATTTGATTGCTGAGGATGAGAAATCCTTGCTGACTACTGTTGGGGATAGAGAATCCTTGGCAACTCGCAGGGATTATCAAAAACATTGACAACTTCTGTGGGGATGTGAGAATCCTTCACGACCTTCCTGGGGATATAGGGATCCTTCAGGTCTTTGGAGTTAGAGGATGATAAACATTCTGCTATGAGAAGAATGTCAAGTGATGCTTGAGAGACCTGCTTGGGGAATCCCGAGAACTTTGACGAATATGGATGGTGGATTACACAATGGGAATCTTTACTCGGCTGGGGAATAAGGAAACTCTGGTGATCTCTACCGGGGATCGAACAAAGGAAAACCTTGATCTGCTAGAGAATAAGGAAGACTCTGATGGCTTCTATAGGGAACTGAGAATGAGAATCTTCAATCTGCTAGGAAAATTTGAATCCTTGGGGACTTCAAGCTGAGGAGTCAAGAATGAGTATCTTCGATCTGCAGGGGATTAAAAATTCCGACAAATTCAATGCTGGGGAATAATGAAGTCTTTGGCAACTTCACTGGGGAATCAAGAATGAGAATCTTCATTTTGTTGGGGAGTAAAAAACTTTGTGGGGAATAGCTATACTGTTGGGGAGTAGCTATCCTGCTGGAGAGTAAGTTCAGGACTCTGGGGGAAAAAGCTTATTCCTGTTTGGAAAAAGTTCAGGAGTTTGGGTTGTATGCCATTCTACTGGGGAGTTATCCAAGGTTAGGGATAAAAGTTAACTGTTATCTGGTTGATTCTCAGACTTTAAGACAACTTGTTGGGGAATCTGGAGAAACTGGATGGTTTCTGCTGGGGATTGATAGTTGGAGTTTTGACTTCGTTGGGGAAGAAGGTTTCATCTCCGCTGAGGGTCTGTAGTTCAAAGTTTTGCTCCGCTGGGGATTGGGAGTTTGAAAACCTAACTCTGATGGGGATTTTGAAATTTAACTCCGCTGGGGATATGTTATTTCAAGATTTTAGCTCCGCTGGGGATCTAGATGATATACTGCAGGGGATTTCTCCTGGAATAGCCTAAAGACGTCTTCCTATACTTTTAACCTATCAGTAATTATTCTTTCACATTTCGTTTATTTGTAAACAGTGATTATATTCAAATGCATATGCTCATTTAATAAACCATTGGACGTTTTCAAATAAAACACAAGTGTAAGAAAAAAAGAAGAAAAGGCAAATAGTTTTTTGCACTTTGAAGTATCTTTGTATTAACTTTGTGTAAGTATTTTGTACAAAGGAGACAGACATCCTAGTAAGAGAATGTTGTCAAAAAAAATGAGAAAGATTTATACAAAGAAAGATGGCTATGTGTAAAAATTCCATGGGGTTCCCATTCCGCTATAGCCTTCGTAAATCCGAATATCTTGTCCATTCGTTGCTTCGTCCGAAGATGATTGAGTTGATCAAAAACCCGAAGCTTGTCTGTGAAGAGATTATCCTTAAAGTGATCCGACGAGACATAGTCATACGCTTTAATTCCCTAACTTTTTCCTGGACCGCCCTTTCGGGTTTTCGATCCACCGGGAAACCCTTTTTTGCCCAAGTCTCCCTTTCGGGTTTTCAACTTGCCGGGTGTACAGATTTTTTTATTTATCCCTAATTTTTGCCTGAACTGCCCTTTCGGGTTTTCGATTCACCGGGATGCCCTTTTTTGCCCAAGTCGCCCTTTCGGGTTTTCAACTTGCCGGGTCATCTATGCATAGTATCTTTTGACTATGTCTGCATTCACAGGGTGCGACAGGTCGTCGCCGTCCATGGTGGTTAATATCATTGCCCCACCAGAAAAGATGTTTTTGATCACAAATGGTCCTTCGTAGGTAGGAGTCCATTTTCCCCTGGG
Organism: Vicia faba; assembly: GCA_948472305.1. Taxonomy (NCBI): domain Eukaryota; kingdom Viridiplantae; phylum Streptophyta; class Magnoliopsida; order Fabales; family Fabaceae; genus Vicia; species Vicia faba. The sequence continues at coordinate 1,210,144,688 of OX451735.1, forward strand.
ATCACTTTGCGGTAAGATAATCCACTTGATTACAAGATCCCCGACTTGATATACCTGGCGCCTGACTTTCTTGTTGAATGCCTTAATCATCCGCTTTTGATACTGTTAGAACATAGTTTGATTCTATAACCCTCAGTTAGAGTTTTGATGATAACAAAATACAAGATTAAATCAATTATGAGTTTTATATATGACATAGATGCGACTTAAAATTATGCTGTTTATTTAAAGGAAACTCTGATGGAATCAGCATCAGAATATCAACATCAGCATCAGAAGATGTCAACCAGAAGATCAGTACATATGCTTACGCTGAAGTCTGATGAACAGAATCTGCGCTCAACACACTCTGACTCTGATCAGGATCTTATCAATGTCATCAGCACTCAGAAGCAATCAGAATAAGCTAAAGCCAAAGAATGCTCTGATCTTAATCAAGCAGAACCTTCTGAAGTGTCAACGGTACTGCATTCAAGGAAGATTAATTACCAACGGCTTTATTCCAAGACAAAGATCTTCTCAAAATGGGAAGAACGTAATTAGCATTGAAATGGAATTATTGGCATCAACGTATCTATTCCAAGAAGTATTTAAACAAATCAGTGAGAAGTGAAATGGCTAATACTCTACAATTCTCCAATACGCATAAGCTAATCACCTTCGTCCTCACTCAATCAGTTTGCTAAAAGCTCTCAATCGTTTACACTATAGCTCTAGCATTCTAGTTTCATATAAGTTTCATTTGTGTATTATCATAGTTGTGATATATAGTTTTTGTAGAAAACATCAAACACACATAATTGTTCAGTTATCTGTAAGAAAGAATTTCCTTGAGAAAACGGTCTGTGGTTTAGACTCAAGAAGGCTTTAGCAGTTGTTAAAGCAGTTTTGTATTCAGTTGAATATAATGGATTAAGACCTCGTTGGAGAGAGGCGAAATCACCTTGACGGGTGGACTGGAGTAGTTTGAGATCAAACGAACCAGGATAAAAATAACGTGTTGTCTGCATTTGATTTCAAGTTTTAACAATTCAACCCCCTTCTTGTGTTTTTCACATATTCAATTGGTATCAGAGCGCCTGGTTCTGAGTTCATAACACTTAACCGTGTCAGTACAAGATCCAGCGTTGAAAAACACTATGGCAAGAACTCATCACAACATCAGCAATGACAACAACGAAGAAAGAGACAGATTCAGTGGAAAGCCTCCAGTCTTTGATGGAGAGAACTTTGATTACTGGAAAGACAGAATTGAAAGCTTCTTTCTAGCCCATGATGCTGATCTGTGGGATATGGTGACAGATGGATACACGCACCCAGTGAATGCAAGTGGTCAGAAGATTGACAGGAAAGCAATGTTTGATCAACAAAAGCGTGATTTCAAGAATCATCATAAGGCCATAACCATTCTTCTCAGTGCTATCTCTTACTCTGAATATGAAAAGATATCAAACAGAGACACTGCCAAGAACATGTTTGATTCTCTCAGAATGACGCATGAAGGTAACCTTCAAGTGAAAGAAACTAAAGCTCTTGCGCTCATTCAGAAGTATGAGGCATTCAAGATGGAATAAAGTGAATCTATTGAAACAATGTTCTCAAGATTTCAGATTCTGGTTGCTGGTCTCAAAGTTCTGGACAAAGGGTATTCTACTGTTGATCATGTCAAGAAGATCATCAGAAGCTTGCCAAAACAGTGGAGGCCAATGGTCACAACGCTGAAGCTAGCTAAAGATCTCAACAAAATCACTCTGGAGGAACTTGTCAGCTCCCTCAGAAGTCACGAGATAGAGCTAGAAGCTGATAAACCTCAAAAGCAAGGTAAGCCATTAGCTTTAAAATCTAATAGAAAATCTGACTCCAAGGTTTTGCAGGCTGTTGAAGAAACCTCTGATGGGTCCTCATCAGAAGAAGACGAACTGTCTCTCCTCTCCAGAAGGGTGAACCAACTGTGGAAGCAGAGGCAAAGAAAGTTCAAGAATCCCAGAAGATCTGAGAACCAGAACGAATCCTCCTCCAGATACAGAAGGTCAGAATCATCCTCTGGACACAGAAGATCTGAAGGCTCTTCAGGAAGCAGAAAGCCAAATAACAAAGACATCATCTTCTATGAGTGTAATGAGCAAGGAAACTACAAGAGTGAATGCCCAAAGCTTCAGAAGGAAAAGCCCGGAAGAAAGTTTGGCAAGGAAAAGAAGAAAAGTCTCATGGCTACATGGGATGACTCTGACACATCTGAAGCTGACTCAGAATCAGATGATGAGAGAGCAAACATAGCTCTCATGGCGAACATAGCAGAAGACAGTGAAGCTTCTGAATCAGACTCTAAATCAGACACAGAAGAGGTATTTCCTGACTTTGCTATTAGTTTTACTAAGGCTGAACTAGCTGAAAGCCTCAATGAGATTCTGGAACGATATCAGCAAATCAGAGTCAAATTCAGAAACCTGAAAAGGGATCTTGCTTCTGACTCTGATAAAACTGAGAGTCTCAAATTGGAGAATTCTGAGTTGAAAAATAAAGTTTCAAAATTAGAAAACCTTTTACAAAACTCTAAGAAGGAAACAATTCCTGAAACTCCCAGTAGTGCTGATGAGATCATCAAGGAGTATGATCACAGCTTTCAGAAGTTTCTTGCTAAAAGCATAGATAGAAGCAAGATGGCTTCAATGATCTATGGAGTTAGCAGAAATGGCAGAAAAGGAATAGGATACCAAGGTAGGGTACATACACCAAAGAATGCCATGGATTTAGTTATTAAACGAACTCCTCTTAATTCACACTTTGTATATGGGCACACACACGACATTAAATATACCAGTAGTAATTTTTCTGTCAAACCAAAATTCAACCAGAGTTTTGGTAAAACTAACAAATCAGGACCCAAGAAAATATGGGTACCTAAGGATAAAATAATACATGTTGCAGATATCTTTAGCAGCAAAGCAGAAACACCAGTCATGGTACCTGGACTCTGGCTGCTCACGGCACATGACGGGAAGAAGGCATATGTTCCAAAGCCTGGAACTTAAGCCTGGAGGCCACGTAGGCTTTGGAGGCAATCAGAGGGGAAAGATCATTGGATCTGGAACAGTAGGTAATGGAAATCTTCCCTCTATCAGTAATGTTTTATTAGTAGATGGATTCATGCATAACCCGTTATCCATAAGTCAATTAAGTGATAACGTTTATGATATAATCTTTAATCAAAATTCATGTAAAGCTGTTAGTCAGAAAGATGGGACTATCCTGTTTAATGGAAAGAGGAGAAACAACATTTACAAAATCAAACTTTCTGAACTGAAAAGTCAGAATGTAAAGTGTCTTTTGTCTGTTAACAACGAGCAATGGATCTGCCACAGAAGATTGGGGCATGTTAGTATGAGAAGAATATCTCAGATTAACAAACTCAATCTGGTCAGAGGACTTCCTAACCTGAAGTTCAATTCAGATGCTCTGTGTGAAGCATGTCAGAAAGGCAAGTTTGCAAAACCTGCTTTCAAATCTAAAAACATTGTTTCCACCTCTAAGCCATTAGAACTTCTTCACATTGACTTATTTGGACCAGTTAAAACTGCTTCAGTCAGTGGCAAGAAGTATGGGTTAGTAATCGTAGATGACTATAGCAGATGGACATGGGTAAAGTTCTTAAGACACAAGGACGAGTCACACTATGTGTTTGTCACCTTCTGTAACCAAGTTTAGAATGAAAAGGATCTTAGAATCGTCAAAGTCATAAGTGATCATGGTGGAGAGTTTGAAAACAAAGATTTCAAATCATTTTTTAATGACAAAGGCATTCTACATGATTTCTCTTATCCTAGAACTCCCCAACAAAATGGAGTTGTAGAACGAAAGAACAGAACATTGCAAGAAATGGCCAGAACCATGATCAACGAGACTAACGTTGCTAAGATCTTCTGGGCAGAGGCAATAAACACAGCGTGCTACATTCAGAATAGAATCTCCATAAGACCTATTCTGGAAAAAACTCCATATGAATTGTGGAAGAACAGAAAGCCCAACATTTCATATTTTCATCCATTTGGATGTACTTGTTTTATTTTGAATACTAAAAATTATTTGAACAAGTTTGACTCTAAAGCACAGAAGTGTATTATGTTAGGATACTCTGAACGCTCAAGAGTGTACAGAGTATACAATACAGAAACACAGATTGTGAAGAATCAATCAGTGTTCGTTTTGATGACAAGCTTGACTCTCAAAAGTCAAAGCAGAATGAATTACCTGCAGGTATGGAAGTTGAATTCACAGGTACTAAAGACAAGTCATCAGAAGCTCTTAACAGAGACACTCCTTCAACATCAGAAAGAGGCACTGCAAGCAATCCAGCATCTTCTGTTGATCAACCTCAGAAAAGACCATCCAGAAGCAGCATGGATCATCCAGAAGAAACTATCTTAGGAAGAAAGGAAGATCCAATCAGAACAAGAGCCAGCTTCAGAAACTATGAAGAATCCCTCATGGGACTTGTTTCTCTGATTGAACCATCTTCAATTGATGAAGCACTTCTGGACAACGACTGGATTCTAGCAATGCAAGAGGAGCTGAATTAATTCACCAGGAATGACGTATGGGATCTGGTTCCTAAACCAAAAGGATTCAACGTCATTGGAACAAAATGGGTGTTCAGAAACAAGCTGAATGAACAAGGTGAAGTCATCAGAAACAAGGCACGATTGGTAGCACAAGGTTATAATCAGCAAGAGGGGATAGACTATACAGAAACCTTTGCTCCAGTCGCCAGGTTAGAATCTATCAGACTTTTAATTTCTTTTGTTGTTAATAAAGGCATCACTCTGTATCAGATGGATGTCAAGAGTGCATTCTTAAATGGCTATATAGAAGAAGAGGTATATGTGCACCAACCCCCTAGTTTTGAAAGTTCAAAAAATCCAGAATATGTTTTCAAACTGAAGAAGTCACTGTATGGTCTGAAACAAGCTCCTAGAGCTTGGTATGAAAGACTAAGTAACTTCCTGTTAGAAAAGGAATTCACCAGAGGGAAGGTGGACACAACCTTATTCTGTAAGACAGTTAAGAATGACATCTTAGTCTGCCAGATTTATGTTGATGATATAATATTTGGATCTACTAATCCCTCTCTTGGAAGAAAGTTTGCTAAGTGTATGCAGGAAGAATTCGAGATGAGCCTAATGGGGGAGCTGAAATTCTTTCTGGGCATCCGGATCAATCAAACCCCAGAAGGAACTTACATTCATCAGAGCAAGTATGTCAGAGAACTTCTGAAGAAATTTGATCTCTCAGAATGTAATCCATCAAAGATTCCAATGCATCCCACATGCATTCTGGAAAGAGAAGAGGTAAGCAAAAAGGTAGAACAGAAAGTCTACAGAGGTATGATTGGCTCTCTTCTTTATCTGACAGCCTCAAGGCCTGCTATTTTATTCAGTGTATGAATTTGTGCAAGATTCCAATCAGATCCTAGAGAATCTCACTTAACAGCTGTTAAGCGAATTTTCAAGTATCTGAAAGGTACTACTAATCTGGGTTTGTTTTATAGAAAATTTGGTGATTACAGTTTAGTAGGTTACTGTGATGCTGACTTTGCTGGAGACAGAGTTGAACGTAAAAGTACTTCTGGAAGCTTCCAGTTTCTGGGAGAAAATCTGATCTCATGGTCCAGCAAAAGACAATCCACGATTGCTCTATCAACAGCAAAAGCTGAATACATAGCAGCAGCTGGATGCAGCACACAAATGCTCTGGATGAAAAGTCAACTTGAAGACTTCCAGATTTATGAGAGTAACATTCCTATACTCTGTGATAATACTTCTGCCATTTGCTTAAGTAGAAATCCAATTTTGCATTCTAGGGCTAAGCATATAGAAATAAAACATCATTTTATTAGGGACTATATTCAGAAAGGAATCTTAAACTTAAAATTTATTGATATAGACCATCAATGGGCTGATATCTTTATAAAACAACTTTCTGAAGATAGGTTCAACTTCATTCTGAATCATCTCAGCATGAAGCTCTGTCCAGAATAAAACTGTTTTAATTTTATATATTAACCTTTAGAATCATGTTTATTACTCTGTGAACTTCTGATCAATCTTCTTTTAGAGTCTTTAGAAATGCAGATTGTATCAGATCTATCCATGAAACTCTGAGCTCTTCAGTTCAAGGATAGAAGTGATGTTCACTCAAAGAAAACAAGTGTCATCCAGTCATCAGCTGTTTCCTGAGGCTGAACACGCGTTCACGCTTCTGAAAAGGCAAAGCGCTGATTGGTTGCATTGAGACACATGTCACTGGTAACCGTTTAAGTATCTTTCTGAAATCCCCTAAAATCAGCAATCAATTAATGCTATTAATCATGATTTATTTCTCTCTCTTAAGAGTTTATGTTTTCAAATTTTTTTTCAAAATCTATTTAAACACCATTCACACTATTCACAACGTTTACCCTTACTTTCGTTTTCAATCAATTTTTCTGATATCTGTGTTTGTGTTCTTATTGCTTCAGAAAACCCTTTCAATTTTTTTCTCAAAATCTCGTGTGAACAATGGCTTCTTCCAGCAATATCTCTTCAGGTTCCCAAAAAGATGCATCAACTGAGAAATATGAGGTTCCTCTCAGAACGCTACTCACTCTAGTCAAGAACCTGGAAGTACTGTCAGAGATTATAGTGGATTTCAACAGTTTGAAGGAAAATGGTTTTGATTTATCAGAAGAGATTCAAGCTCAAGGATGGGAGAGATACTTTGACAGGTTGGTGGGTCCAACTTTCCCTGTTTTGGTTAAGGAATTCTGGATTCACGCCTCTTCCTCAAATCACCAAGTCACCTCTTATATAATGGGGAAGAAAATTGTGATAACTGAAGATTTGATTGCTCGTCTGATTGTCTACAATGGTGGTGGCATTCGCTGTATAGACATGGCTGAAAGGTGCTCAGATGTTGCTGTTATAGCAAGGAAGATTTTCACGCTGGGGCTTCCCTCCAGCAAGATAAGGGATCTGAAAGATAAGCACAAAATTTGGGCAAAGATTATTCTGGGCTGTTTCAACCACATGAAGCCCACAAGCTCTCCTGATTACATAAACATAGATCAATAGTTTATGATCTATTTTATCAATCAGAAGGTAAAGATTAATCTAGCTCATCTTCTGTTCAACCATCTGAGAACCAACGTCAAGGAGACTAGAGAAGAAGAACGCACTAAAAGGGATTGGATACCCCTGGGCAGATTGATATCAGATATTCTGACTGAGAATAGGCTGATTGAGCACTTGACAGAAGCACAAGAGATCAGCACCTTGGAACCTTCTGTTGGCAAGCAGATGAATGCCAAGAATCTCAAGAAGATGAAGCTGATAGAGAACATTAAGAAGGAGCCCAACGTTACTCCTTTTGCTGAAATCTCCAGCAGAAGAATTCCTCTGGACGACTTCCCTCTGTTCTTAGAGATTGACTCCAAGCCTCAAATAGTTCTGAGATACTTGGATGCGTGCAAAGCTGATGGTACAACACCTAACCTGAACATTCAAGATCTTCAGCAGAAGGCACCAGAGGTTTCTCTGAAGAAGACTAAGAAGAGAAAAGCTGCTCCAGAAGGATCATCACAACAGACTCCAAAGAAAAGAGGTAATCCTGTTTCTGTATATGTTTTAAGTTCAAGTGTTGTTTCCTCATCTATTCCTACTCCCACTCCAATTCTATCTGATATCCCAACTCCCCAAACCTTTGAAGATTTTGAAGACTTTGACCCTTCTGAGTCATTAACTCTCAGAAGATCCCGCTTCAAACCACTAAATCCAAACACTACAACCATACCAGAACCAGAACTTGCACAAGTTCTGTCTGACATAGAACAACACTCTTCCGCTCCTGAAACAAACAATCCAAATACACAACCAGAAATTCCCATTTCTCCACAACCTGACATTCCACTTTCACCCATTCCAGAAACTCCCCTCACTCCAATACCAAAACCAGAAATTCCACAACCTTCCTCTCCCCAACCAGAAAATAATCCACCATCTCCTCCACATGCACAAACTCCACAACCTGAGACACAAAACTCTGAGGCTCAAACCTCTGAGTCTCCTGAACCATAACCCTTGGCCATTCAATTGCCTTGTGGTACAACTGTGAACATGTCTCAACTACCATCCTCACCAGAAACAACTCCACCTAATACTCCATATAGTCCAATCGTTATTTCTGACTCTCCTACTCCCTCACCCAAGAAAAATACAGAAAACCACAGCAAGACAGTCATTGATCTGACAATCCTTGAACGCCTTATTGCAATAAACCAGAAAACTGCCATCCCCAAACCGAAATAACCAAATGTTGGTTCCAGCATTTTGAATTTTGAAACAGATATGCAGAAATGGATATCTTCTTTGAAACAAGCAACTCTGGAAGTTGTTGATCCTGCTGTATCAGATCATCTCTGGACTCAATTCAGAAGATGGGTATGCGCTGAAACCTTCAAGCTAAGGGACCAGAGCTATGGACAGGTTCAGCAGAACTTGAGCAATCTGCTGAAGGAAATGGAAGGTCCAGTTCTGAGCAAGTTGCTGAAGGAAGAAGTTCTGCATCTGGACAGTGAGCCTTGGTCTGAAAAGCGTCCAGCATCTCAAGTTCAAGCTGCAGAAGAATAGGTTATTCAAGATGAAAACTTGGGTCAAGCAGAAGAAGCTACAGAAAGCTCTGAGAAGCAGTCTGTATCTGAAGATCCTCAAGCCTCCTCTCTTGACAGGCAGGCTCTGGAGGATTTGAAGAGATCAGATAGGCTGATGAATGAACGGATGGACAAGCAGGATAGCAAGATTGAATCTATTGCAAACATGGTAGCTAAGCAAACCGAAACCAGCGAATAAATCAAGAGCATGTTGGAAGCGCTGTTCACACGACTTCCTCCTTCTTCTTAGATTTTTCTTGTGTTTTACTTGTTTTCTGTACATGTTTATCTGTAATATTCCTACTTGTTATAAACTATCATTGCTTCTGTTTCAATACAAACATGTTTTGCTCTAATATTTTTTAACTCTGATTATATATGCTTTTTGATAGCTGACAAAAAGGGGGAGAAAGAATGATATTTTTCAATAACGGTTTACTGAGCCAAAAGTCTCAAACATTCTAACATTCTTATATATTTGAAGTTCTTTGTTCTGAAAAGCTTACAGGTACAAGAATCTAAAGAATTCTGATGCTTAAGGAAAGGTTCAATAAAGTTCTGATACTCAAGGAATCAAAAGGAAATAATCAACTCAGGGGGAGTTTTTCCCATCTTTACTCTGATATTTTTTATTTCTTACCCTCTCAGCTCTGATAACTTTTTCTTATTATCTGATTAGCTCTGATACTATTTCCTCTCTATTCTTAAACTCTGATACTTTCATCACTTTATTTTAATTGAAAAATCTAGTTTTTGTCATCATCAAAAAGGGGGAGATTGTTAGAACATAGTTTGATTCTACAACCCTCAGTTAGAGTTTTGATGATAACAAAATACAAGATTAAATCAATTATGAGTTTTATATATGACAAAGATGCTACTTAAAATTATGCTGTTTATTTACAGGAAACTCTGATGGAATCAGCATCAGAATATCAACATCAGCATCAGAAGATGTCAACCAGAAGATCAGTACATATGCTTACGCTGAAGTCTGATGAACAGAATCTGCGCTCAACACACTCTGACTCTAATTAGGATCTTATCAATGTCATCAGCACTCAGAAGCAATCAGAATAAGCTAAAGCCAAAGAACACTCTGATCTTAATCAAGCAGAACCTTCTGAAGTGTCAACGGTACTGCATTCAAGGCAGATTAATTACCAATGGCTTTATTCCAAGACAAAGATCTTCTCAAAATGGAAAGAACGTAATGAGCATTGAAATGGAATTATTGGCATCAACATATCTATTCCAAGAAGTATTTAAACAAATCAGTGAGAAGTGAAATGGCTAATACTCTACAATTCTCCAATACGCATAAGCTAATCACCTTCGTCCTCACTCAATCAGTTTGCTAAAAGCTCTCAATCATTTACACTATAGCTCTAGCATTCTAGTTTCATATAAGCTTCATTTGTGTTTTATCACAATTGCGATATATAGTTTTTGTAGAAAACATCAAACACACATAATTGTTCAGTTATCTGTAAGAAAGAATTTCCTTGAGAAACCGGTCTGTGGTTTAGACTCAAGAAGGCTTTAGCAGTTGTTAAAGCAGTTATATATCCAGTTGAATATAGTGGATTAAGACCTCGTTGGAGAGAGGCGAAATCACCTTGACGGGTGGACTAGAGTAGTTTGAGATCAAACGAACCAAGATAAAAATAACGTGTTGTCTGCATTTGATTTCAAGTTTTAACAATTCAACCCCCCATCTTGTGTTTTACACATCTTCAGATACGTCTGATCGTGGCAAACAGCAGTAAGTCACTTTTCGTCAATCAAGTTAAGTTGATCAAGCCAGGTCTAAATCCAATCGTCTTCACTCAAACCAGAATCTTTCATGATTCTCAAGGAGGGAATCTGAACCTCGATAGGCAAAACAGCTTCCATGTGGTATACCAAAGAATAGGGTTTTTCCCCAGTTGATGTACGCGCCGTGGTACGGTACCCGTGGAGAGAAAACGGTAACATATCATGCCAGTCCTTGTAAGTGACAGTCATCTTTTGTATGATCTTATTAATATTTTTGTTTGCAACTTCGACAGCACCGTTCATCTTTGGCCGATAGGGAGATAAATTATGATGTTGAATCTGGAACTGCTCGCACAAGGCGGTGATCATAGTATTGTTAAGGTTTGTATCATTGTCAGTGATGATCCTGTCAGGGATACCGTACCGACATATGAGGTTCTGCTTGATGAAGCGGGCAACCACATTCTTTGTGACAGATGCGAAGGAAGTTGCTTCGACCCATTTGGTGAAGTAATCAATGGCCACCAGAATGAAGCGGTGTCCATTGGATGTTGTAGGCTTGATCTCTCCAATCATGTCGATTCCCCACATAGAAAATGGCCAACGAGCTATTACGAAATTGAGGGGAACTGGAGGTATATGTACGTTGTCCGTATAGATTTGACATTTGTGACAAGTCCGAGAATGTTGATGGCAGTCAGCTTCCATGGTAGACCAGTAATAGCCTGCCCGTAGAATCTTCTTAGCCATCGTATGTCCACTAGAGTGAGTGCCAAAGGTACCTTTATGCAGTTCAGCCATGATCTGTTCAGCTTCAACCTTGTCCACACAACGGAGCAGAATGCAATCATGATTGCGCTTGTATAGGATACCATTGCTCAGAAAGAAATTCGCAGCGAATCTCCTCAAGAACTTTTTGTCGTTGACTGAAGCTCCTTCAGGGTATTCTTGTGCTTCGAGATACATTTTGACGTCATGAAACCAAGGTTGGTTCACTACTTCTTCGGTATTAATCTCGTGACAATGCGTAGGTTCGTCCATTCGTTCAATGGTGATTTGAGGAGCCTCATTATCCCAGTTAAATTTAAACATGGAGGACATTGTAGCTAGCGTATTTGCTAGCTGATTCTCTTCTCGCAGGAAGTGCTCGAAGGTAATCTGCTCGAAATGAGGTAACAATGCCAAGACATGTTCTTTGTAAGGGATGAGGTTTGGATGCTTAGTGTCCCACTCTCCTTTGATTTGACTGATAATCAAAACTGAGTCCCCAAACACAATCAAGGATTTTATTCCCAAGTCAATTGCATCCTTGAGACCAAAGATACAAGCTTCATACTCAGCCATGTTATTGGTGCAGCTAAAGCAGAGTCTAGCAGTGAAAGGTGTATGGTAACCTTGTGGAGAGATAAGCACAACACCGATACCGTTGCCAAGTGCATTGGAGGCACCATCAAAGTACAGGGTCCATCGGGATCCTTGTTCAGGTCTGTCATATGGTATGAAATCTTTAACGTTATCCAATGTCATGATATCCTCGTCAGGGAAGTCGAACCTCATGGATTGGTAATCTTCGACAGCTTGATGGGCCAGATGGTCAGCTAGTACACTCCCCTTTATAGCCTTTTGGGTCGTGTACTGTATATCGTATTCGGTCAGGATCATCTGCCATCTAGTGATTCTTCCAGACAAAGCAGGCTTCTCAAAGATGTACTTGATCGGATCCATCTTAGATATCAGCAAAGTGGTATGAGTCAACATATACTGCCTTAGTCGGCGAGCAGCCCATACAAAAGCGCAACAAGTTTTCTCAAGCAGTGAGTATCGGGTCTCACAGTCAGTAAACTTTTTGCTAAGGTAATAAATGGCATGCTCTTTTCGGCCAGACTCGTCATGTTGTCCTAGTACGCACCCCATTGAATTCTCTAGGACGGTCGAATACATAATTAGTGGTCTTCCTTCGACGGGAGGCATCAAGATAGGAGGTTCTAGCAAATACTCCTTGATTTTATTGAAAGCAACTTGACATTCATCATTCCATTTAACCACCTGATCTTTCTTCAACAGCTTAAAGATTGGCTCACAGGTAGATGTTAAGTGAGAAATGAACCTAGCAATGTAGTTTAGGCATCCCAAGAAACCTCTGACCTCATTCTCAGTGCGAGGGGCAGGCATTTCTTGTATAGCTTTGACTTTGGCAGGATCAACCTTGATGCCTTTGTTGCTGACAATGAAACCCAAGAGTTTACCGGACCTGACTCCAAAAGTGCACTTGTTAGGGTTCAGTCTGAGCTTGTACTCCTTCAACCTGACAAACAGCTTTTGCAGATGGTCGAGGTGTTCTTCTTCTGTATGTGATCGGGCTATCATGTCATCAACGTAGACCTCTATCTCATGATGTATCATATCATGAAACAAAGCTACCATGGCGCGTTGATAGGTTGCCCCGACATTCTTCAGTCTGAATGGCATCACTTTGTAGCAGAACGTACCCCACTGTGTAACAAAAGTAGTTTTCTCCATGTCTTCAGGCGCCATTTTGATCTGGTTATAACCTGAAAATCCGTCCATGAAAGAAAATACCTTGTGCTGAGCTGTATTGTCAACCAAGATGTCAATGTGCGGCAGTGGAAAGTCATCTTTGGGGCTGGCCCTATTTAAGTCTCTGTAATCCATGCACATTCTGACTTTGTCGTCCTTCTTAGGCACGGGCACGATGTTAGCAACCCATTGTGGATAGGAAGTAACAGCAAGAAACCCAACATTAAACTGCTTCATCACTTCAGCTTTGATCTTTTCATACATATCGAGCCTCATTCGGCGGACTTTCTGCTTAACTGGTGGACAATCTTATCTTGTAGGGAGACGGTGAACCATAATATCTGTATCAAGTCCCGGCATGTCTTCATAGGACCAGGAGAAGATCTCAACATATTCATTCAACAGCTGAATTAAGCGCTCTTTGACACTTGGCTCTAGGTTGGCACCCACTTTAATTTCTTTTTTGTCTTCCTCAGTTCCCAAGTTGATTGTCTCTAACAACTTCTCATGAGGTAAAAGAGCCCTTTCTTCCTGTTGTAGCAGTCTAGCCAATTCTCCAGGCACTTCATAGTCTTCATTACCTTCGTATTCGGCATGGTAGACCAGATCTTCAGAGTCACTGAAGGTCATATCAGAATTGTTACCCATGGAATACGGATTGGAAGGGTACCTGCATTTGTGAGTGTGGGTGTGTGTAAGGGATAGCCACCTTTAAACAAATAAAATGTAAAAAGAAAGACAATGAACACAAAAGTTTATATGTGAAAACGTCCATGATTCATTAAATCGAATATGAAGATGAAAAATCAAACCCTTACAAATGGACTTATGTACCTCGGGTAAGGCACAAGGTTAAAAGTGTACGAATTGTTCAAGAATTATTACAAACCAACAGAAATGTTTGAAAGATAAATTACTGATTTATGAAAGTAATGGGAACAAAGTCTTTTGCCTCCCAGTTGCTCAGTCCTCAGTCAACAGTAGGGAAAATCCAGTCTTCCATGTTGCTCTCCTCTTCACTATCCTCCAAAGCATTGACTCCATGATGGGTGATCTTCACTGGTGGCCCTCCAGCACGGGAGCGACGCACAGCCTTTTGAGCAGAAGCAGTGAAACCCAAGCCGAATTTATCATATTTGAAAGGAAAATCGGGAAGTTGCCCCCAAATTGTGCTTCCTCCTTCTTCAATCACAGCCTTTGCATCTTTGAGAGACGAAATCCGACGCGAAGGCCTGGTAACCATGGGTACATAAGACACTGTCTTGGTTGCTGCAATATCTTAAGAAACTTCCTCGAAGTGTTGGAAAGGGGTTTCTATGAATTCTCCATCTAATTCCATATAGCGGAAAGAATTAAGATGGCTTATCATATATTCCTCTTCGCCGTGAATAGTTACAATTTTCCCCTAGACAAGGTACTTGAGCTTCTGATGCAGAGTAGAAGTGACGGCTCCAGCATGGCGAATCCAGGGTCTTCCCAACAAGCAAGAATAGGAAGGACGGATGTCCATCACATAGAATATGGAGTTGAAGGTTTCAGTTCCCACTTTAATCGGGATGTCCACCTCCCCGTGGACCATCCTTTTAGAACCATCAAAGGCTCTGACAATGATATTGCTGGGCTTCAGGGTTAGGCCTTCACAATCCAACCTATCCAATGCCTTCTTCGGCAAGACATTCAACAAAGAACCAGTGTCTACCAGAACGTGTGCTAGAGTAGTCCCTCTGCATTCCACTGAGACATGCAAAGCGTCATTATGTTTTCTCCCTTTAGATGTTAAATCGGCATCGGAGAATCCTAGACCGTTGTTAGATGTTAGGCTAGCTACACATTCCTGGAACTGATCCGCAGAGGTTTCCTGGGGCACATGGGCCGTCTTAAAAAATCTAATCAAAGCTTTAGCATGAGCTTCTGAACAAAGCAACATCGCCAACATAGATATCTTTGAGGGGGTTTGCCCTAGTTGTTCCACAACAGTATAATCGCTTTTCTTGATTATTTTCAAAATCTCTTCCATTTCTTTTTGAGAGGTCTCCAGGATGATCAGCAGCTGAGCCCTCGTCCTGACGGGCTCTTCTTGGATCCCTTTCCCTCTATCATCAGCAGTAGCAGAGGGGACAACCACAGGAATTACAACTTCTTCAATAACTGGAGTTCTCGCAGATATGTTGACCGGCACAGGGGTAACCTTAGAAGTACTTGAGGGTCCGAAGATTGCCTTTGGAGGCGCAATCTCCGGAGAGAAAATTCTTCCACTGCGGGTGATTTTACTCGTTCCAGCAATGTTTCTAATGTCGGAAGTCTCTTCATCAGAACTCTCTTCAGTTGATTCAATCTGCTTAATACCGTGGTAGAAGATCTCCCCCCCATAGTTCCACGGTATTGATTTGTTGGACTTGTACGGGATAGGCCCCGACATGGTTATCTTCAAAGGTGCAATCTTCGGATCAGATGTAATCTTAAAAGGTCTTTTGGAGACCTTGGAAAGATTGGTGGATATGGTAATTATCGAAACATCATTGAAAGGATTCGGTGTAACATGAGTCTTTTCAAAAAGGATTTCTTGGTTATCCATTAGGCGCTGGATGCCTAACTTCAACAATGGACATTCGATTGGTAAGGATGAACAAAGGCAGCAATCTTTTTCACAACCTGGGAAAATCCCATCCTTCAACAAATTCAACTTGATTATCGGTAACGGAGTCATCAAATCATCAACAGTAGCAATAAACAGATCCTCTTCAACAACATGGGCATTGTGGCCATGCTTTGGCATTGGAGCAGAGATTACATTTGGCTTTTCAGGGGCGTCGAATTCAACTTCTTTAGCGTCTATTAAGTCCTGAATCTTATTCTTGAGGGCCCAACAATTGTTGGTGTCGTGCCCCAGGCTTTCTGAATGATAGGCACACTTGGCGTTGGGATGGTAGTATGGTGACGAAGTGTTAGGGTTTTTAGGGGCCTCCCTCAAACTGGCAAGGTTTAACTTCAAGAGATGGGGTAGAACCTGAGCAGGAGTCATGTTTATCTGGGTGTATTATCGTGCAGGCCTTTCCACCCTTGCTTGGTTGGTTCTGGGTTGATTGTTTCTAGGATGATCAACTGCAGACTTCTGAATCATTACGGCCCCCACTGCTGGCCGGCGCTCAACTCTTCCTTGACCTCTCTAGGAGTAAACAGCTGAGACTTCTTTCTTTTCTGGAAAAGTCTTTTTGATCTCAGCGGAAGCAGGTGTTTCTTTTTGAATTTTACCGCTCTTGATGTCGGCTTCAACTCTCTCACCAGTTAGAATCAACTCGGTGAACCCCGCCGACGAACTTCCAATCAGGTGATTGAAGAATGGACCTGACAAAGTCCCCAAGAACATATCTATCAGCTCCCTCTCAGATAGAGGTGGTTGTAGTCGTCCCGCCAAGTCTCTCTATTTCTGGGCATACTCCTTAAAGCCTTCATTGGAGACCATGCCCATACTCTGTAATTGAGTATGGGTTGGCGCTAAGTCCGCATTGTATTGATACTGCTTGTAGAAAGCAGCAACCAAATCCTCCCAATTATGCACATCAGACCTCTCTAGCTGGTAAAACCAATCCAACTGCATCCCCGCCAGACTGTCCTGGAAGAAATGGACCCATAGATCCTTGTCAGAAGAATGTGGTTGTATTTTTCTAACTTAAGACCGCAGGTGCATCTTTGGGCAAGACACCCTGTCGTACTTAGCAAAAATAGATACTTTGAACTTGGGAGGGATTACAATCCCAGAAACCAACCCTAACTCTTCGAAGTCCATCCCAGGCACTCTCTGCACTTCCATGGCAGCCAGACGCTCTTCCAGATTCTTGCACTTGTCATCTGCAGGAGGATACTGTTGTTCAAAATAGTCTTCATCCTCCTCCTCCT
This sequence comes from Vicia faba, assembly GCA_948472305.1. Lineage (NCBI taxonomy): Eukaryota > Viridiplantae > Streptophyta > Magnoliopsida > Fabales > Fabaceae > Vicia > Vicia faba. The sequence goes on from OX451735.1 coordinate 1,210,161,561, forward strand.
CTTCTTCCTCAGACTCAGATGGCACTGCAACTCCCTTTCCTTTTCCTACCCCTTCATCAGATGTCGAGGGGAAATCCAGGACCCTTCTAGCTTGACCTTCAAATCTTCTACCCAAAGTAACCACACCAACTCTCTTATTTTTCTTCTTCTCTTTTTCCTTTTCCAACAGAGTTTTGAGCTCCTCCTGACCCTTTGCCAAAGTCATGAGTAATTGCTGGAACTGTGAATTTTGCGCTTGCAAATCTTTAACCGTCTGCTCAATATCCATCTTGTTGAAATAAACAGCAGAGAGATAAGGAAACCTGGTGTGAAGACCTGTTTATGCATATGATGAATGATATGTATTCATGTAATGCATTCAAGGATTCATAAATTCAAATTTTTTGTAAACAAAAAGGAACACACGTCATATTAATAAGATAGAATTTGTTAGTACATCAATTCCCCATGGGCAAAATAATACAAAATTCTAATGTAAAAAGACGTTGCGTATCCTCTTTGGTGCAATGTAGTTGTTGAGAGTCTGCTCTTCGTGAATTAACGAGTAAGTTCCAAAACCTTCTTCTCACTGGCGTAGAATTGGGCTTCAAAAGTATCGCGTTCTCCCTTGAGCTGTATCAAACTCCTTTGTAAATCTTCTAGTGATGTTGGCATGTCAGGATGTAGGAGGGTGTATGGAACCTCTCCTTCCATAACAGGCTCTTTGATCACAGGAAGAATGTAGGGGTAAGGCATCATAAGACTTTGGGAGCGGGTTCGTACCCACTTGAGGTAAGGCTCAAGGGGGATGGAATTCTTGTGTCCCAAGGTCTTACTGTCCACCTTGTTGGGAATCCTCCAAGCTCGGATGAACCATTGTCGAAGTCCTTGGTTGTCGTTGTCAAAGTCAAAAACCAAATCTGGAATCAGCATGTCATGTGGGCCATCCCTTCGGGCATACCCAAACTGTCTCAGAGCTAAGCAGGGATTGTAGGTGATGCCTACCCTAAATCCTAGTAGAGGGAAATTAGGGAATTCCCCACAACGATCAATGATGATAACATTTTCTCTAGATCGAGAACACCAATGAACATCTGAATGTGTGAGAGTCATCAATCGTTGTGACCACCTCATACCTTGCTCATTCTTCAAGACTGATTGGGGAAGATGAGAAATAAACCATCTTTCCAGTAGAGGAGTACAGCACATGAGAACACCTCTTTTCCTCATTGTTCGAGTGTGAAATGAGTGGAGGATGTCCCCGAGCAATGTAGGAACTGGGTTGCGAGCCATGAAGATTTTGACAGCATTGACATCTATAAGCTGGTCAGGGTTTGGGAACAAGACCAATCCATCGATGAGAAGAGCTACAATCTCCTCAAAAGCTTGCAGGTCTAGAGAATTCCAACAGTCTTGGGAATTCTCAAACAGGAACTTTGCCAAGAAACCCTTGACACCACTTCTGGTTTCCCAATGACCTATAAAATCATATGGTTGCAAGTGTAGGGCTTGAGCAACATCTTCAGGCTTTGGATCTCTTTCTGTACGATTGTAGGCTAGTTGATGGAGAATAGGAATCCTCAAGAGTTGAGAAAATTCCTCCAAAGTAGGCACTAGCTGGTAATCAGAAAATGCGAAGCAATGGTATAGGGGGTCAAAGAACTCGAAGAGAGCTTTCACCATGTCTTCCTCAGTGTTGGTGTTGACTAAGTTGAGAAGACGACCATGCCTCTCAGTGAATGGAGAATACTCTGGAATCTTGGAAGCAAGATCCTTGAGTTAAGGAGGAATTCTCACAAGGTGGACTTGAATGGTTTTCCTGCAGAGTGAATCCATTACCTACAAAAAAGGAACAAAGATGAAGATCCAAACCCTTGAAATGGTTAGTGGATGCATATGATGCTTCATGATGCTCATGATGTTATGCACAAGTATATGTATAAACAAATCACACAAGATCCTAGTTTCAGGCTTGCATGGGGTTTTATAGGTAAGTACCCTCTTGAAGTTTAGTTAGCTCAACCTGTCCTAGAAATAGTAACCGGGTTCTAAGGAGCTCAATATCACTGGATTATTTTATGTGTTCATTGTTTCAGTTTAGCCAGTTTACTGGCGACCGAAATATTCCAAGAAAACAATCCTCAATGAGTGTAGTATCGAGTATCTACCAAATTCGGACTGCACTAAAGCTGGTCATCTCACTACCCCTAAAAAGGCCAAGTTGGTCAAGTAAAGGTTCTAAAAGTCCATTAGTGCTTCATGACATCACTTAGCGGCCCCGTATTCTCTTTGATTAACTCAAAGGCTACCAGTACCCACAAATATGTCACACTAATATAGCTATTGCTTCAACCATGTCGGTATACCCCGCACAGTTTCCACAACGTATTGCTATTTACCTATGAATGTTTCCCAAATCCGGGTAGAGGATTCAAGCCCAAACAATAGAACTAAATGTGAAACATACAAATCAAGCAAGATAAGCATGTAAAGGTGATCTAAACCCTAAGGTAACCCCACTTTTAAGATTATCCCCAGCAGAGTCGCCAATTCTGTGATACGATGGGAGAACTGACTTGAGGTTTTACGTTTGTGTTCGCAAATGTTTCGGTTTAGCAAGAGTCGCCACCGACTTTTTATTTTATCCAAAGGATAGGTCAAAAAGCACAGGAAAGACCTTTGAGATGTTTTCTTGGGTTCTGGGGGTAGATTATGAAAAGGGAAGGTGCTAGCACCCTTTTCATCCATCGTTTTCCATGGGCTCTTAGTTACTTGTTTAGATCACTTGCTTTTTCTTTTCAATTGTTTGAAATGGTGCTTTGTGTGGTTTTTGAAAATATTTTGAAAAGAGGCCTTTGTTTAGGCAACCTTTGTAATGATTCTTGTTTGAATATATACAAAGGTGTTTGTCTTTTGAAAAATGTTTCAATGTTTGAAAGTTTGTTTTGGGAAATGTTTTGAAATTGTGTGCGTGTTTGTTTGAAAATAGCAAGGATGTTTTGCAAATGATCAAGTAACTAGGAGTTGTCTACCCTACTCAAAGATCTTTCCTACACATTTTTAACCCTTTGATATTGTTGTTTTACCATTGTATTTGGTAAACAAGCTTAATCTTTGGATGTTAAACGGGACGGGCGTGGGTCATCGTATGACCATGATAACAATGTTGCCAAGTATCTTAGCAAGTTTTTTGAGGGACTAGATCATTTTTGTATAGGCAACCAAGATAGCGTCATCGAGGGACTATGATCTTTTTGTTTTGTTTTGTTTTGCCAAGATATCTAGCATGCATACCATGGCCATGTTTTTTAAGGCAACAAGTGGGTGAAACCCTAGAGGTGCTTGTGTGCATTGTGTTGTCATTTTTCATGCATTTTTGTCTTGTGTTTAGTCATGCTATTTGTTTGATTTTGGTTCTTTGTATACAAACCCTAATTTTACTATCATGCATATCAAAGCGATAAAATGCGTAAAAGTAAATCTAAGACTATTACAACATTATTATGGGGGAGGGGATACAAGTTTGAATAGGGGATATTGCTCAAAATAAAAACCCTAAAACTATTACAACCATATTGAATTATTTGTACAAATAAATGAATAAGCAAATATTTAAATGGACAATTAAATATAAATATGCAAAATGTTTTTGTATTTATTTTTATGTATGTAAAAATAAATTTACTTATGGCCTAAAAAAAGTAAGAAAATAAAAATGATTATTTTTGAAAAGGGTGGACACCCTAGTTTTGATTTCAAAGAAAATATATTTCTATTATTATTTATTTATTCATTTATGTACAAGAAAATAAATAAAAATATATATGAAAATGTTGAAAAATAATATTTGTGAGAAAATAATATTTTAAGTGCATAATATAATAAAATAAAAATATGTAAGTATTTTAATATTATTTACAAATTTATTTAAGAAAATAAAATTATTTAACCTAATAAAATATTTATTATGCAAATAAAAATAAAATAAAAAATATGATAAAATGCCAAAAATAAAGAAAATACTTTTTGTGATTTTAAATGCCCAAGAAAAAATAATAAAGTCAGAAAATAAAAATAGAAATGAAAAATATGCAAAAATAAAGAAAATGGGCTAGTGGGTGCAAATAACACAAAGGAGGGTGTGAATAGAAAGCAGGCCCAGGCGCCTTGGCCCAGAACCTTGTCATCCCTGACCTTGAGACACTTCCTGCACGCGCCTTATGCTTGAATCATGTTCTTGTTATTCTTTGTGTAAAATAAAAAATGTATAACATGAAAAATGTAGAGCTTTAAACCACGATTCTAACCATATAAAAAACTTGATCTAACTCTCAAAGATCAGAGAGAATTTCCTTGGCCCTAAATTCTAACCTAGTTTTTTCATCAACTTCAACATCTAAATTCTCCTAGCTCAGTTAACATAAATGAATTCTATGCATATGTACAGTTCAAGGACATTAAGGGCTACATTTTTGCTTCACAAACCTAAGCCTAATGATTCATAAATAAGGAGATAGAAGTTTAGAAAATACCTGTTTTAGCCAAGTTTGGATATGGCAATGTAGGGGTTTTTGATGAGGCCTGAAGGCCGTGTTAGCTTGCCTGAAGTTCACTCAACCTTTCGCAATGCTTAGCCTGCTTTGAAATCGCCTGAATGTGCTTGTAGAACTCAACCTACAAAGCTTCAAAGTAAAAATGATGAAGTGTGAAAACAAGGTTACAGTTGCTTGAGAATGCTCTGGACAACTTAGGTGTATTGTTTAGAATGTGTTTGAAGTGATTTTGGACAAAACGCACGAGTGGAATTTGTTTTGGCTTGTGATTTACAGAACTTGCCATGTTTTGGGCAGAAATGAAGTTTTTGTGCTTAAGGGTGTTTGAGAGGCTTGGCAATCGTGTTTCAGGCTTGGTACAATATGCTGAACTTGTTTGGAATGCTCACAAGTCTTGCTCTTATCAGATTTCAAAGTGGGGACTTTTGCAAGTTACTTGGTTTTGAAGCAAAAGTTGAAGTTGACAATGCCAAGACCTGTACAGGCCTGTATTCTAGCTGCACATAGTTGGTGAACTTTGCCTGATATTAGTGAACTTTGTTTTAATCAAAAGGCTTGGTCCATGGCTCAAGATAAACAATTTGACATAAAGCATGCTTTATCAAAGTGGCAATGCTACCTTTTTGCCATTTTTAGATTAATTCCTTGTACAATGCTCTAAAGCTCAGAATAAAGCCTTAATCTAATGTGTTTGCATTTAATTTATGAGTGTAGAAAGTATTAGAACCTGTAAACCAAGTACAAGCAAGGTTTGGACAGATTTGCAAGTTGTAGCAATGTGTAAAATGCCTTGGCCAAAATGATGATTTGCCATTTTCAAACTTTCGATTCTCTCTAACCACAAATGATTTTGGAGAGTTCTTGGACATTTTGTAAAGCTTGTAACATGCTCTAAAATCCATATTTGAAATTCATTTTGAGATTCCACTTGGAACTATGTGAAAAATTGCCATGAAGATAGGTCAAAATCCTGCCTAAACTAGGGCAAAATTTCACTAAGTTAGAAAGTTTTTGGACCCCTATTCACAAAATCATAACTTGAGATACAAGCATCTTTTGGGAAAAATCTGTGAATCAAAGTTATAGACTTTGTGGATGACTACAAATTTCATGTTGGAAGTTTTCTTTGAATCCAATTGCATCATAGTGAAAAAGTTGAGAAAAGTTGGGAAAAAATAAGAAATTTTCATAACTTAGAAAATTTCTAAGTTATGAAATTTTTCCATTTTAAACCCTAATTTCCAAAATTAGGTTTCTTAGTGAACAAGTTTCATGTTTTGACACATCTTGATGAAAAATGACCCTTGGCACTTGATTTTGACCAAAAAGTCAATGTTTGACTTTTCAGTGTACAGTTGATTTTTGATCAGTTGACTGAAAAATTCATTTGTCAGTCCAATGCATTTGAGATCTTTTGAACCTTGTGATTAGGTCAAGATGATGCCATTGAGTCCTTGAATCCATGCTTTAACCCAATTTTCTTTTTGGCTAGGTCAAAAATCAGAAATTGCCCTTCTACAATCAAAACCCTAAAAATGACCATTTTGCCCTTTTGATGATTTGAACAAATTTTTTGAGGAGTTGTGGTCCAAAATTGATCAAATGGTTCATATTAGTCTATAATGTTGATGTGGATCAAAAATCATGAGTTTTGACTGTGAATTGGCCCCAGTTGACTTTTTCCCCAATATAGTTGATTTTTATGTCAAATGTCTAATTGACTGGGCAAAAATTTGATTCAAGGCTTGAAACTTGGTATGGGCAATCTTATAAGTCCAACATGAAGTATGAAAGTCACATGAGGCATTGGAAGTCCAAAAATCCTTGTGCAAAATCAAACCTTAATTTCAGGTCAACAGTGCAAGGATATGTCTTGAGCAGAGCAAACCCTAATCTAGTCTTGAGTCCAAAGAGTCTTGTGGGGAGAAATCTTGATAAAATGAGAGGGAAAATTTTGGGGTAAAACAGCAACTATTTCAACAACCAACAAAAACAGTTCCAGATTAATTCCTTAAACCAGACAGGGCAACTATCTGCGAACAAATGATTGTAGATCAATTCTCAAAACAAAACGGGGCAAATATCTATACGACCATATGAAGCAGCCCTACCCATGCTCCTTCTAATATATTTCCATATGTAGCTTTACACGGGCTCATCCTGAAGCAATCTTACACAGATTCCTTCTCCTCCTGAAATGGAGCTTTACATGTGCTCTTCTTGAAGCAATCTTACACGGGTTCCCTCTAATAACCTCTCAGATGTAGATTCACACGGGCTCATCCTGAAGCGATCTTACACAAGTTCCTACTATGACATTTCCAGATGTACTCTAACACAAGCTCATCCTGAAGCAGCCTTACACTATTGCCTTCTAATACATTTCTAGACGCGGCTTGACACAGGCTATTTCCAGTATTTCATTCAGATAAAAATAGACGCAGGTTCATTCTGATAATCCTATCAATAGTTACTTTGGATGGCATCTATAAGCCCATATCCTACGTCTCTCCATTATCTTCTCCAAATGGCATCTGTAAGTCCATTTCTGATATCATCAACCAACAATGTTGCTTCATGGGAGTGCAAATTTCTGGGCACTCTAGTGGTTAATCATCTTCCACCTTCAGATTACAAAAGGCAGACATGCCAATCTAAATCTTCAGGTTTAAGAATATTGAACAAGGGTAGCTGTTGTACCCCAAAATTTACCCTCCCATTTTTACTCAAGACATGCTCATTGAGGTCTTCAATTGCTCAAGGGTGACCAATAATTGATCAGACAAATTCTTCTCCTAAGCAATGAACCTCCAACTAGGGTTTCACTTTTCACAAAGAATTTTGGGTTGCAAAGACCTCAAGTGATTTCCATGGTCCCTAATATGTCTCCAAGAATTTCCATGACAAGTTTCATGCCTTGCACTACAAACTTGCTCAGTCAATTGCTCAAGTGTTTGAAAATCAAATGTATTAGGTCAAAAGTCAATTGTGGCCAATATACAGTCAAACTTCAAGATTTTTGGTCAACATCAACATTTGGAAGTGATAATCATCATTTGATTAAGGGTTGATCATGATTCCTCAAGGAATTCTCTTAATTCATCAAGAGTCAAGAATTGCAAAATTAGGATTTCCTAGAAAAAGTCAACTGAACTTTGACCAGGCGTAACATTCACATACTTCATCCATTTTGCCCCAACCAAAGCTCGTTTTTAAGATAATCTAATTCCCTACAACTTCTCTTTTATTCTCAAGTTCAAGAAATGCACCATTTGAAAGATACAAGCTCATACATTACAAGTTATTTTTAGAAATTCAACAAAAGACACTTTTTTTCAAGACCATTTACATCAAGATAAAATCTTCAAATGAAACATTGATCAAAAGAGGGATTGAAGTAGACATCTTGAGCTTTCCAAAAAGTCATAGATCATCTTCATTGGATAAAAATTGAGCAAGTTATGCTTTGCCCAAGTTGGGAAAATTTGGTAATTTTCAAGAATTGTGCATTGGGAAAACTTGAACTTTTAGGTCAATGGCCTAACTTCTTGGACTTCAAACATCTTCCTAACCTTATGAGAGACCTCTAAAATCATTTCTGCACTGCCTTACCATTTCTACCTATTTTATCCATATTTATTTTTGTTTTATTCAAATAAAAACTAAATAAAATTGCAAAAAATAGTAAATATTGGTTATGGCAATATGGGATGATGATTTGAATTGTTTTTTGGTCCAAAATTTCGTGCAAAGGAGGCCAGGTGCATTGCACCTCAAAATGGGCAAGAATTTGCATTTTTGGAACTTTTTTAATGTGTTTAATTTTGGTTTCAAAGAGGGCCATTATGGGTGGACTCTTACCATCTTTGCTAGCCCTCTTCTTCCTCTATAAATACAAGACCAAGGCATGATAAAAAGGGGACGAAAATACATTGCCTTACCAAAGCTCCACAAAATTGCAAAAAATCATAAAACTTGTGAAATTCAAAACTTAGTTTTTCAGCCATCATCCACCCATACCAACTGCTCAGTCGTATTCCTGAGATTCCTAGGAACTTATTCCACCCATTCCCAAGGCTTGTAATATCCTAAATCACCGGATCCATGCATCACCGATTGGTAAGGTTTCTTGAAATCGAAATTCCATATTCACACCATGTAAATACCTATTGCATCCTTATTTGTGTTATTAACAATCATTGTGAATGTTTTAACGTGTTTCATGTGAAAATCAATGCAAAAATAACAGGACACCATTCTTAGGGAACTCTTTTTCCAGTTCCCGGGTTCGACCCAGGAAGGAAACAATTTTTATTTTTTCTAACCTTTGTTTTACAGATCCCACAAGCGTCTGGACCCTCTTGTCATTAAGTCTGTGGTTTTTGTTTATTCTCACCCCCTAAGTATTTTTGCAGCGTCTGGGCCCTCTTGCTGATAGGCCTAATACTTCTTTGAAGTGCACCCCCCATTTCATTTTGTTTGCAGGCCCATTTCAATTAATTTATTTTGTTTTAATTAATATTTTTGTTTTAATCAATTTTATTTCATTACAACATTAAAATCAAAAAATCATAAAAATATTAGGTTAGTCTTTTTTTAATTAAATTAACTTGGTAAATTAATTAAATAATAACTGTAACCTTTTATTTAATTTAAAAATAAATAGACCTAGGATTTAATTCATTTAATTTCTTTTATTCATAACAAAAATACAAAAAACTTAGAATTAATTTCTCTTTAAATTTCAATTTTCTTTAATAATTAACATTTTTTATTTAGATCTAGATTATTTAATTAATTATCAATTAAACTTTTTTCTACATATAACAAAAACAAACAAAAATATTTCCTTTCACTTAGGTTTTAGACGTCTTTTCCATTTTGCGTGCATTTGATATTTCTACTTTATTTCCATATTAATGTACTTGCTTGTGGGATGTAATGGAATTAAATTAGGACTTTACATTTTATTGCTTTATTCCCCAAGTTTTGGACATGTAATTAACCCTCCTCCCCGAAGCCTTGTAATAGCTAGGTTTTATCTTTCCGCATTTTAAATTTCTACAAACTATAAACTGTCTAGATGCATGACTAATAGGATTGTATGGCAAGAACATAAAATCAAACTCTAGCAAACCTAACACAACACAATTGCACATATACACCTCTAGGGTATCCCACTTTGGTTGCCTTCGGAAAAAACAGTCACATCTCTCAAAACGTGAGAGATTTTAAGGGCAACCCTTTGGTTTAAAGATCATAAGTCTCTCGATGACCCTCCCAATGTTGCCTCGGTATGATCTTAAAAACCCTAGGGTAGTTACTAAAGTTTCTTGCCCAGTTGCCTTTGTGATTGTATAAATGTCCCTTCGAATGTCCCTCAAACATCCAACGACTAGGGCTACCTACTCACTAATAGTAGGATAGCATTGTCTAAAGGAAAAGAGGAAAAGAACAACCCTTTCAAGTAAAAGTAGATAGTTCCTAGAACCCTAAACCCTAAACCGAGAAACATTACAAAGTTCACCATACTAAGGCTCTTTCAAAAATACTTTACAAAACACAAAGCACAAGGTATTTCAAAATGAGTTAAGCATCTAAGAACCCGTATGTAACTACAGATGGAAAGGAAGCTAACACCTTCCCTTTCCATAATCTACCCCCCTTACTCAGAAAACTCTCGAAAGGTCTTTTTATGTTCTTTTCACCCTTTCCTTTGTTGGATAAAAGAAAATTCGGTGGCGACTCTTGCTTACCATAAAATTTGCGAATACAAACACAAAACCAGTATAACAATCAATTATCCCACCGTATTACACGTATGATCAAAGCCTTCAATAAGAAAATCAAGCATCGAGCATATCAGGCTGGTGACTTGGTAATGAAGTGCATCATCCTACCACAGGGTAATCCCAAGGGAAAATGGACTCCCCCTACAAAGGGCCGTTTGTGATCAAGAAGATATTTTCGGGCGGTGTTATGATACTTACCACCATGGATGGTGAAGATCTTCCACACCTTGTGAACGCGGACATAGTTAAAAAGTACTACACATGAAAATAACCCATTAGGTTGACTGGCCTAGGCAAAAATAAGGGCATCCAAGCGAACCAAAAGGTTTTGGGTAAAAATTAGGGATATAAATGTAAATATTATACACCCGGCAAGTCGAAAACCTGAAAAGGCGGCTTGGGCAAAAAGGGTATCCCGGTGGACTGAAAATCCGAAAGGGTGGTCCAGGCAAAAATTAGGGATTGAAGCGTACGACTATGTCCTGTTGGATCACTTGCATCCATCTTTACAACCAACATCAAGTTCGAATGGTACAAATCAATTCAATCAACTTCTTCCGACATCAATGGATGATATGCTCAAAGACATAGGGGCAATAGCAAAGTTGGAACACGACGAGATCATTTACACATAGCTACATATTTTGTTTTGTAATGTTTATGACGATTTCCTCTTACTAGGATGTCTATCTCTTTGTACAACAAACACTTATTTATAGGCACTCTATCAATATAAACATAATTTAAAATTTAAAATTTTGTTTTACTTTTTCTGTTTTGTTTGCAAAAATATCCAATGACTAAATTGAATGAACATATGCATATGAAAATGATTATTGTTAACAAACATATGCATAAAAACAGGAATAAGCATTTAATCAAGACTCTAGGAGATGGGGTAATGTTCAAGTCATCTGTAATCCCCACAGAGCAGTTCCCATAAGATTATCCCCCACGAAGTCATGTTCACTCAACGAATTCCCTGCAAGTCTGAAATATCCTAATCATACTCACCAGCAGACAAAGGAGTATGATTTTTTCCCAGCAATGTCGTCAACCTATGGAGTCACAATACTCGTCAGAGGGTATACCCCCAACACAATTCACATAAATTCTCTTCCCCAGCTGAGTTTATTTCTCCAAAACTATAAAATCCCCTATTGAATTCTCTTCTCCAGCAGGGTTCATTTCCTCAGTAGAGTGTTTCTCCAACAGGGTTTATTTCCCCAACAAGGTTTATTTCCCCAACAAGGTTTATTTCCACAACATGGTTTATTTCCCCAACATGGTTTATCTCCCCTCGTCCATAAAATCATCAAGTTATAGGCACCCGATGGGTATTTTGGAATAAAATTGACGAACATGGTGTGATAGCGAGAAATAAAGCTCGTCTTATGGCTCAAGGTTATAACCAAGATGAATACATTGATTATGAGGATACTTATGCTATAGTTTCTCGACTCAAGGCTATACGCCTTTTATTAGCATATGATGTTCTAATAACTTCAAACTATTTAAAATGGACGTTAAAAGTGTGTTCTTTAACGTATACATGAGTGAAGAAGTGTATATTTTGCAACCTCCCAGTTTTGAAAATTATGAGTTTCCTAATCTTGTTTTTAAGCTAAAATGTGCTTTGTATGGTCTTAAATAAGACCCTAGGACATGGGATGACCTACTTAGTAAGTTTTTGCTATATCAAGGATACTCTAGAGGGAAGTTAGACACTACACTCTTTATTAAACGTCAAGGAAAACACATTTTACTCGTTCAAATTTATGTTGAAGATATAATTTTTGGATCAACTAACATGCATCTTGTCAAGGAGTTCTCTAAGATTATGCAAGTAGAGTTTGAAATGAGTCTAATAGGAGAGTTGAACTACTTTCTCAGACTACAAATTAAGTAACTCGATGAAGGAACATTTGTATGTCAAACCAAGTATTGTCTTGAATTACTTAAAAGATTCGGTATGGGCGACACTAAGGAAATTGGCACACATATGGCAACAAACAGTAACTTGGATAGAATTGAAAAGGGTAAGGATGTTGAGGTCAAAAGGTATAGAGGTATGTTTGGATCTCTTATTTATCTTACTGCATCTAGGCCTTATATTATGCTCAGTGTTTATATGTTTGCACGATATCGATCTGTTCCCAAAGAATCACACTTAAAAGCGGTTAACCGTATTCTTAGATACCTTATCGGTACCTATAATTTTGGGCTTTGGTATTCCAAGGGAAACAATTATAGCATGGTTGGTTATTTTGATTCCGATTATGCTGGTTGCAAATTGGATAAAAAAAGTACTAGTGGAACTTGTCACATATTTTCAAATCCTTGGTTAGTTGGCATAGCAAAAAGCAAGTTGATGTTGCTTTGTCAACGGCTAAGATGGAATACATGGCAGCTCGTAGTTGTTGTGCCCAAATTTTGAGGCTTAATCACAACTATTTAATTTTGATATTAATATTTCACGTATTCCTATCATGTGCGACAATACTAGTGATATTAGTCTAACCAAATATATTTTTCTACATTCTCGCACTAAACATATCGAGATATGTCACCGCTTCCTTCACGATCATGTTGAAAAGCGGGATGTTGTGTTTGATCATGTTGATAGTAAAAATAAACTTGTCGATATTTCACTAAACCTTTCACAACCAAATCATTTATCAACATACATGGGTGTAATACAGTGGGAGAACTGACTTGAGGTTTTGCGTTTTATCGCAAATGTTGTGGATAGCAAGAGTCGCCACCGACTTTTCTTTTATCCAATAAATGAAAGGGTGAAAAAAACAAGAAAGACCTTTTGAGAATTTTTCTTGAGTTCGGGGGGTAGGTTATTAAAAGGGAAGGTGTTAGCACCCTTTTCATCTATAGTTATGTACGGGCTCTTAATTGCTAGCTCACTTTGAAATGCTTTGTGTTTGTGCAAGTTTGAATTTTTTTTTGAAAATGCCTAAGTATGGCAATTTTGCAATGATTCTCGTATTGTTGAGAATGTATACAAAATGTTTGTTTTGAAAATACTTGTTGAAAAGGAGTGTTTGGAAAGATGTTTTGAAAATGCCAATGTAGGGAAATTTTGTAATGATTCTCGTATCGTTGAGAATGTATACAAAATGTTTGTTTTGAAAAGTGTTTTGAAGATGCCAATATAAGACAGTTTTGTAATGATTCTCATATCGTTGAGAATTTATACAAAATGTTTGTTTTTGAAAAGTGTTTTGAAGATGGTTGTTTTGAAAAGGTGAAGTGTGGAAATTGTTTTAGTTTGTGAGCAAGCGATTACGAGCGATCTACTTACTCAAAACATTATTTGTTATTTTCCTCCTCCTTTAGATAGTGTTATCCTACCATTAGTTAGTAGGAAGCCCTATCAGTGGATGTGAGGGACTGGTGTGGGTCATTGTACAGTCATAAAAGGTAACTTGTAAGATGCTTTATCAATTTTACGTAAGGGACTAAAATCATTTACCGAAGGCAATATCGAAAGTTTCATCAAGGGACCACGATCTTTTAATCGAGGGTCTTTCCGAAAACATCCCACGCTTGAGGGACATGACTGTTTACATCTGAGGCAACAAGTGAGGTTTATCCTAGAGGTGCATGTGTGCAAAGTGTTTTGATTTCAAGTACTTTATCTTGAATTAGGATTTTGCTATAATTGATTTTAATCTTGTCATACAAACCCTAATTACTAACAGTAATAAGGAAAGCGATAAATTACAGAAATTAAATATCTTGCGTTATTACAATGCTTTTGTAATGGGGGGTACAAGTTTGTGAATGGGGGAGGAAAGCAATAAACCCTAATTATCTATTACAGACCATGTACATAAATGATAATGCGAAATAATAAAATGCACAAACATGTAAAGATGAAGAAAAGAAATGAAATTGTTTTGTGATTTTTGATAGAAGAAGCTTGATGGTTAACCTAAGAAATTAATTAGTCCTAATTGAAAATAAATTAATTATTTAATTAAACAAAAAATCTATGTTGGTTTAAAAAGAAATAGAAATTAATAAAACCTAAGTCTATTTTATCTCTAATTTTAAAGAGAAAATAATTGTTTTAGAAAATATTTTTGATGTTTTATTTAGAAAAATAATTGAAGTATAAAACTTAATTCTAATTAATTAAATCAAGGTGATTGAATTAAAACAATTTTTAATTATAAAAAAATTAAACTAATTAATTAGAAAACTAAATCTAAATTTTTTAATGATTTTTTGTTGTTTTGATTTTTTTTTAAATGATTAAAAAGAAAGTAATTAAAATAAAAAAGGAAAATTAATTGGGCCAGTGTTGTAAAAGAAATCAGGGGGGTGATGAAAAGAAAAATAAAAAACATTAGGCCCAAACAAATATTTGTTGAATCAGAAAAGTATATGAAATAAAAAGGTAATGGGCCATATGTTAGTAACCAAAAGGGAGGTGTGAGAAAGAAATTTAAGCCAAGCCCAAAACAAAAGTCCAGGCGCCTGTGAGATCCAGTGTTGCTGGCTCATGATGATGTACTATGGGCTTGCTCATCTGGCGCGTTGAATTTTAATCATGTAATTATCAGATGGTGATGGAGAGAGGAACTCAATACGCGTCAGATGCCTGCTTGTATTGAATCTAAAACAAATAAATGTGAAACAAATAAAAGGGTACCACTGGGGCTCGAACCCAGGTCCCTATAGTCACAGGGGTGCGCTTTAACCACTAGCGTGGTGATACATCCAGTAGTTAAAGCAAAACCTATTAAATTTATTACAAACTTGTTTCTGAATGGACTTCATCTTCTTCCTCGCGCCAGGGACTTCAACAACATTTTTGAATTTTCAAACTCTTTCATTTATCAATCATTTTTAAAAATATAAACATGAAAGTTACTTATTTTTTCACCACGGATCCAACCATGCCATTAACATATGATAACACTCAAAGATCAAATAGATTTTTTGTTGGTACCAAACTGAACCCTAATATTTCAAAACTTTCAAATCCAAAATTCTCATCACTCAGGCAAGATAAATAAAATGTAAGCACATGGTTAACTTCAGGGCAATGATGTCTACATTTTATCTTTTGAAAGTAAACATTAATGATGCTTGTACAAAGAGTTAAAAGTTTAGAAAACTTACCTCAAAAGTGAGAATTGTGTTTGAAGTTTGAGCACTCTTGGAGGTGTTGTGATGATCTGGATAGCTTCACTGAACTCCCAGGAAGCTATTGTAATGCTTACTTTGGATTGAGAGTGGTTGGATTCTTCTGGACGAGTCAAGTTGTAGAGCTTTGTTCTTGAAAATGGAGGATGATGAAGATGATGTTACAGTGATGAAACAGGGCTTTGGATAGGTTCTAAATGAGTTATAGAAGCTTTGTGATGGATTTAAAATGAAAATGCACGAGTGGATTATGTGTTTAAAATTAAAAGTAAAAAATTGCAACAAATGTGGTTTTGGATGCCGATTCTAATTTCAGAGAGTTTGAGAGGGTTAGAAGACTTGTGAACTCGTGTGTTATCTTGCAAATGACATCTCTATTTATAGAGAAAAGGTTTTAGGGGATGAGAGGGCTTTTTTTACAAGTTACAAGGTTATGGCTAGGTTACTTAATTTTGAAGCAACATTGAAGAACATGGTTCCAATGCTTGTACCATGCTTTCTGGAGTGGTAGAACACTTTAAACATGTTTCTTCTGATCTTGTAGGTTACGTGTGTGAAGAAGAAACAAGTTAGATGCTAAAAAATAGTTAACTTTGTGATTAAAGCAACTTTACAAGAATGACAATTTTAACTTTGTGCCAAAAATGAAAAAATCATTTGGACAAAGCTTGAGTCAAGTGGATAATGGCTCAAAAATTTGTGCAATCATCTGATTATGGATAAATTTATAGGTTAAGAGGCATGCAAAGAAATATTATGCAACATGGCATGAGGATTTGATTATGTGTTCATCAAGGAAATGACTTGTAATTCAAGAATGGATGCCCAACTTCATCTCTTCGAGTATCTTATCTCAAGCATGATAAAAATGTGTTCTTGGACATTTTCGAAAGCTTGAAACATTGTCTACAACTTTCATGTTGACCACTTTGGCTAAATAAAATTGGAACTTGGTGAAAATTGGCCAAGAAGTTTGGACAAAAATCTGACCAAACTTGTTGAAAATTTCTCTAAGTGTTAGATAAAAATGTCATGACTTCATGGGTCTATATCTCCTAATCTAAGCATTTTTTAGACATCAACCCTCAAGGACAAAATTGTAGAATTTATCATGCTCTACAACTTTCATGTTGAAAGTTTTCCTTAAATCGTCTTGTATCTTGGTGAAAAATGGTCATGAAGTAGTGGATTTATTAAGGACAAAACACTTAGAATTTTTCTAAGAATTGGAAATTTTGACTTTTTGTTGTCTTTTTACCCACTACAACTGATTTTCAGTTATCTAAGAAATTGACCGAGCAAAGTTATGATACAAGGCTTGAAATTTGGTATGAGCATTCTTTGAGACTTATGATGAACCATGAAAGTCTCTTGAGGCATTAGAAGTCCAATTTTCCTCGAGAAAACCAAAACCCTAGTTGGGGGGCCCAATGCTTAAGAGCTGAGCTTGTCTGATCAACTCTTGAGTATCCTTAGGCATTTGAGAACTTTTTGTGAGAAATGTCTTGAAGAAAAGGGAGGGAAAATTTTGGGGTACAACAACTGCCCCTGTTCAATCTTCTTAAACCTGAAGAGTTAAATTGGCAGGTCCTCCATTTGTGACTTGAAGGTGGAAGATGATTGAACACTTAAGTGCCCAGAAATTTGTACTCGCTTTTGGACGAAGAAATGTTGTTTGTTGATTATGTGGGAATGGGCTTAAAGATGCCATCTAAAGTAACTGTTGATAGAGAAATTAGACTAAGTCTACACTAGACTTTAACAGGGAGTAGTATCAGAATAAATATTTGGTCAATTTAATCTGAGCTGGAAAAGGTCTACTGGAAGAAGTATTAGAATAAATATTTGGTCAATTTAATATGAGCCAAGAAAATGTCTACTAGAAGAAGTATCAGAATAAATCTTTGGTCGATTTAATCTGAGCTGGAAAAGGTCTACTGGAAGAAGTATCAGAATAAATCTTTGGTCGATTTCATCAGAGCTAAGAAAATGTCTACTAGAAGAAGTATAAGAATAAATCTTTGGTTGATTTAATCTGAGCCAGGAAAATGTCTACTGGGAGAAGTATTAGATTAAATCTTTGGTCGATTTAATCTGAGCCAGAAGATGTCTGTGTCCATCTTTAACTGGAAGAAGTATCAGAACAAATCTTTGGTCGATTTAATCTAAGCCAGAAAATGTCTACTGGAAGAAGTATCGGAATAAATCTTTGGTCGATTTAATCTGAGTCAGAAGATGTCTGCATTCGTCTTTATTTGGAAGAAGTATCATAATAAATCTTCGGTCGATTTAATCTGAGCTAGAAAATTTCTACTGGAAGAAGTATCAGAATAAATCTTTGGTCAATTTAATCTGAGCCAGAAGATGTCTGAAGGAAGTATTCATCATGTAGATAGTCGCCCCATCTTATTTTGGGAATTAATCTACATTTTGTTTTAAGAATATTCGTCTGTTGATTGATCTTTCCTGAAAAGGTAAAGAGTCACTTGTATACAATATCATGATGTATGAAACGCATTTCATAATGATATTCTCAGAATAAATGAGACTATGCTACATGCATTTCGTATGCATATTCTATGACATATGAATATAAAATATTGTGAAGTGTATTTTTAAGCCCGTGAAATATTTTTGTCTGGGAAAATAAATCCCTGACTATTGCTGGAGGTTGAAGAGTATGTGTATCTTCAATCTTGTATAGAGTGCTTCCGCTGAGGATTCTTGTCTTTTGTTTTAGGAAAATCTGTTGGGGAACATTGACTTCTGCTTTGGGGAGAAGAGTTTTAGGAACATTGGTTGTTTATTGCTCTACTGGGGAATTAAATTCTTATATATCCTAACTAGGGATAAAAGAGATGGACAACCTTCCGACTCGTTTGGGGAGGATAAGGTTAATGGTATCTGGTCCGGTTCTAGGTTTCATAGCGACTCTCTGGGGATAATGGTGGCTTCACTGGGGAGACTGTAATCTTGTTGGGGAAGTAAACCCAGTTGACGAAGAAATGTTCTACTGAGGAAACAAACTCTCTTTAATTTTGTTAGAGAAAAAATCTGTAGGGGTTTTACAGTTTTCAAACTCAACTGGGGAAGAGAATTTCCATGAACTGCACTGATTGGAACTCCGTAGATTGGGAAAATATGGGGAATGTATCCTTATTAGGGATGAATTTGTGAAGATTACTCTGTGGGGATGATCTCATAGAAGTGGCTCAATGGGGATTCATAGACAGCTTGAACGTCATCCCAACCCCTAGAATATTGAGTAAATGCTTATTCCTATTCTTATGCATATATTTGTTACAGATAATCATGTTTATATGCATACGTTCATTCAATTTTAGTTATTGGACGTTTTTGCAAACAAAATGGAATAAACAAAAAGTTTGAATTTTAGAGTGTATTTGCATTGATAGTTTGTCCATAAACAAACGATTTTGTACAAAGAGACGGAAATCCTAGTAAGAGGAAGTCATCGTGAAATGAAAGAGTAAAAAGTGAAAGAAAAATATATAGCTATGTGGGAATGATCTCGTTGGGTTCCAACTCTGCTATTTCCCCTATGTCTTCGAACATCTCATCCCTTGTTGTCGAAAGAAGTTGATTGAACTGATTTGTACCATTTTAACTTTTGACTTTAGCAATAAAGATTGTAGTAAGTGATCCAATGGAACATAATCGTACACTTTTAATCCCTGACTTTTTCCTAGACTGCCCTTTCGGGTTTTCAGTCCACCGGGGTACCCTTTTTTGACCAAGCCTCCTTTTCATGTTTTCTCGGGTGTACAACCTTTTGTGTATATCCCTAATTTTTGCCCGAATCCTTTTGATTCTCCGGGATGCCCTTATTTTGCCTAGGTCAGTCAACCTAGGAGGTTGTTTCATGCGTAGTATCTTTTGGCCATGTCCATGTTCACAGGGTGTGGGAAATCTTCACCGTCCATGGTGGTTAGTATCATAGCACCGCCTGAAAATACTCTCTTGACAACAAATGGCCCTTTGTAGGTGGGAGTCCACTTGCCCTTGGGATCACCTTGTGGTAGAATGATGTGTTTTATTACCAAATCACCATTCTTATATACCCGATGCTTGATCTTCTTGTTGAATGCCTTGATCATACATTTCTGATACATCTGACCATGACAGATAGCCATAAGCCTCTTCTCGTCAATCAAATTCAACTGATCCAACCTAGTATAAATCCACTCGTTTTCGTCTAAGTCTGCATCTTTCATAATCCTTAGAGAAGGAATTTGAACCTCGACAGACGGGAAAACTTCCATCCCATAGACAAAAGAGAATGGGGTTGCCCCAGTTGATGTTCGCGCTTAAGTGCGATAGCCATGAAGACAAAATGGTAACATCTCGTGCCAGTATTTATAAGTCACAACCATCTTTTGTACAATCTTCTTTATGTTCTTGTTGGCGGCTTCCACTGCGCCATTCATCTTTGGTCTATATGGAGAAGAGTTGTGGTGCTTGATCTTAAACTGGATGCAGAGTTCAATGACCATAGTGTTGTTAAGATTGGTACCATTGTCTGTGATGATTCTCTCAGGGATACCATACCGACAAATAAAGTTATGCTTAATGAAATGAGCCATAACACTCTTGGTAACTGAGACAAATGAAGTTGCTTCAACCTATTTTGTGAAGTAGTAAATCACTGCGAGAATGAAGCGATGTCCATTAGAAGCGGTTGACTTGATTTCTCCGATCATATCAATGCCCCACATTGCGAATGGCCAAGGAGCAGTCATGACATTCAAAGGAACCGGAGGCACATGAACTTTATCAGCATAGATCTGGAACTTATGATAAGTTCTCGAGTGGTGATGACAGACAGTTTCCATGGTCGATCAATAGTACCCTGCCCTCAAGATTTTCTTAGCCATAGTATGTGCGCTGGAGTGAGTACCAAATAAGCCTTCATGCATATCCTTCATAATTTTCTCTTCTTACTTCTTGTCCATACAACGAAGCAGAATTGAATCGTGGTTACGCTTTTACAGAATTCCAATGCTCAGGAAGAACTTGGATGCGAACCTCCATAGGAATTTCTTATCATTGATAGATGCTCCTTCAGGGTATTCTTGAGCCTCAAGATATATCTTTACTTCATGAAACCAAGGCTTTTCTTCTACTCCATCAGTATCAATTTCATAGCAGTGTGTTGGCTCCTCGAATCTTTCAATGGTAATTCTTGGAGCCTCGTTGTCCTATCTGAGCTTAAACATGGATGACATGGTAGCCAAGGCGTTTGCCAGCTGATTTTATTCCCTTAGGATGTACTCAAAGGTAATCTTTTTGAAGTACGGAATCAAGGTTAGCACATGTTCTCGGTATGGGATAAGATTCAGATGCTTTGTATCCCATTCTCCCTTGACTTGATTGATCACCAAAGCTGAATCCGCGTATACGCTCAGGAATTTGATTCTTAAGTCAATATCAGCTTTAAGACCCAAGATGCAGGCTTCGTACTCAGCCATGTTGTTGGTGCAATCGAAGCAAAGTCTGGAAGTGAAGGGTGTATGGAAACCTGCGGGGGAAATGATCACATCATCGATTTCATTTCCAAGTGCATTAGATGCTCCGTCAAAAACCATAGTCCATCGGGATCCTAGCTCAAGTCCTTCATACGGTCCAGGTTCTTCATAATCTGTAATTAGCATGATATTCTCATCTGGGAGTTCGAACTTCATATATTTGTAGTCGTCTACAGCTTAATGCACCAAGTGATCTTCCAGTACACTTCCTTTGATTACTTTTTGAGTGGTGTATTGAATGTCATACTCCGTTAAGACCATTTTCCATCGGGATATTCTTCTAGAGAGAGTTGGCTTCTCAAATATGTACTTGATGGGATCCATTTTAGAGATAAATAGAGTAGTATGAGTCAACATATACTATCTTAGTCGGCGAGCAGTCCATGCCAAAGTGTAGCAAGTTTTCTCGAGTAGTGAATATCTTGTTTCACAGTCGGTAAACTATTTGCTAAGATAGTATATTGCTTGCTCTTTTCGACAAGACTCATCATGTTGCCCCAGCAGACACTCCATTGAATTCTCTAGCATTGTTAGGTACATGATTAGAGGTCTTCCTTCAACTGGTGGCATCAGAATCAGAGGTTCTTGTAAGTACTCCTTGATTTATCAAAAGCCATTTGACAGTCCTTGTTCAATCTGACTACTTAATATTTCTTCAGCAGTTTAACTATTGGCTTACAAGTAGCAGTCAAATGAGAGATGAATCGAGCAATGTAGTTTAGTCATCCTAAGAAACCTCTGACCTCCTTCTCAGTACGGGGAGCCAACATTTCTTGAATAGCTTTAACTTTGGCAGGATCGACTTCAATACCTTTACCACTAATTACAAAACCTAGGAGTTTACCGAACCTCACCCCAAAGGTGCATTTGTTTGGATTCAACCTTAGTTTATACTTCTTTAACCTCTCAAACAGTTTGTGTAGATGGTCAAGATGTTCTTCCTCAATTTGTGACCTGGCTATCTGTTATACGGTAGGAGAACTGACTTCAAGGTTTTATGTTTTATCGCAAATGTTGTGGTTAGCAAGAGTCGCCACCGGATTTTCTTTTATCCAAAAGGAAAGGTGAAAAAGCACAAGAAAGACCTTTAAGATTATTTCTTGAGTTCGGGGGGTAGATTATGAAAAGGGAAGGTATTAGCACCCTTTTCATCCATGGTTATCCATGGGCTCTTAGTTACTTGCTAGATCACTTGCTTTTGTTTGAATTTGTGCTTTGTGTGGTTTTTGAAAGTATTTTGTAAAGAGGCCATTGTTTAGGCAATCTTTGTAATGATTCTTGTTCGTAAGAATGTATACAAAGATGCTGATCTTTTGAAAATGTTTTCAAGTTTTGTAAGATGTTTTTAAAGTGTAAGTGTTTGTTTTTGAAAATAGCAAGGATGTTTGTTTTGAAATGGAGCAAGTAATTAGGAGCAATCTACCTACTCAAATGTCTTTCTTGTTCATTTTCTTTTCCTTTGACATTGTTGTCTTATCATTGATTTGGTAAGCAACCCTATCTTTGGATGTAAACGGGACGGGCGTGGGTCATCGTATAACCATGATTAGCAATGTTGCAAGGTATCTTAACATTCTTTTTGAGGGACTAAGATCATTTGTAAGGCAACTTAGACAGCGTCATCGAGGGACTATGATCTTGTATTTGCTTGTTTTTGTTAAGATACCTTACATGCGTAATATGGCCATTTTATATAAGGCAACCAAGTGGAATAACCCTAGGGGTGCTTGTGTGAAAATGTATTATTTTCATGCTTGTTTTTGTCTTGAATTAGGGTTTTCTAAGTATTGGTTTTAGTCTTTCCATACAAACTCTAATTACTAGCATGTTATATAAATGCGATAAATTGTAAAATTTAAAGTTACTACGCTATTACAACATTTGTGGGGAGGGGGTATACAAATTCATGAATGGGGATTGCAAGAATTTAAACCTAATTAGTTTATTACAACCATATTGAATTGATATAAATGTACAAGGATATAAATAAATACAAAGTATAAAATGAATGTATGTAAAAAAAATGCAAGATGTAAAGAAAATGTATCTTTGTTTGGTTTTTTTTTCATGAAGAAGATTTGTCTTAACCTAATTAAATAAAGAAAATAATTTATTAAGTTTAAATTTTATTAAGAAAATATTTTTGAATAAAACTCTAATTCTATTTAGTTGATTAAAATAAAATAAGTTTAGAAAAATTATTTTAAGTATTTTTATCTTGAAAATATTTATAGCATTATAAAATATTTTTAGTCCTTTTTGTATCAAAAATAATGTATTTAAATTAGTATGAAAGAAAATAACTAATAACCTAATTTTATTTACATTTACAAGATAATAATTAAAAAATAAATAAAGTATAATTAATAAAAATATTTTTTGTGAGAAAAAATAAAATAAACTAAGTCAAAATGTAAATATAATTTTTTTTGTATTTTATGATTTTTTAGTATTTAGAAAATATATTTAAGAAAAAAATAAAAATAAATAAACAAACTTGGGCCAGGGGTGTCATTAATCAATACGGAGGTCAGCTAGCAAAAACAAAAACAAGCCATGCCCAAAGGGGCCCAGCGCCTGCCAAAAACAACAAAAATCAGAAAAGTGAAAATGTGAAAAAATAAAAAGGGTACCACTGGGGCTCGAATCCAGGTCCCATAGGTTACAGACGTGTGCTTCTACTACTGGGGTGGCTATACATCCATTAATACAAGCAAAACAATAAATATGTAAGGCAAAGCGCGCCCTGAAGACTTCATCTTCAACCTCCAGCCAGACCAACTGTAACTTTCTCATTTCTCATCAAAAATGAAAACTGTAAACATGAAACTTGTAGCAAATTTTCTCACGATTCCAGGAATGTAAAGTATTAAAACTATAGATCAAAGATAAGCATAAATTTTAATGGCCCTAATCTGAACCCTAAAAATTTAAGAAATTTCAGTTTCAAAATTCTTTAAGCTCAAGCAAAATTAATGGAAACTATGGACATGGTTAGCTTCAGGGCAATGATATCTACATGTTTTGTTCACAAATAAACTATTGATGATGCCTGTATGAAGAGTTCCAAGTTGAGAAAACTTACCTCAAAACTGGAAATCGTGTTTGGAGTTTGAGCTTGTTTTAGGCAGTGATGATGATCAGGTTAGCTTCCTTGAGGTCCTAGGAAGCTAATACAATGGTTTGCTTGAGTTAAGAGTGGCTGAAATGGCTTGGAGAAGTCAATGTGCAATGCTCTGTTTTTGGTTATGGAGGATATGGTAAATGATGTTACAGTAATGAAATAGGGAAAAGGATAGGTTACACTTGATTTACGGAATCTTTAGAAACTAAAAGGTCAAGAAACGCACGAGGGAAATGTGAGTTTGAAGTCCAAGGTCAGAAACTGTGCAACAATGGAGTTTTTGGGCAATTTCTGATTTGAGAGAGTTTTGGTGTATTTCAGGGTGCTTAAGCTCTTCCTCTAGCTCAAAAATAGTGACTCTATTTATAAGCAACAAGTTTGGAGACCTCTTGTTGATCAGAATTCAAAATCACAAGTTTATGCATAAGATGTGATTTTTTGAGAAATTCAAGTTTTAAAGCTTTGTGCACTTGCTAAGATAGAGTGGTTATGCTTTAAACAAGCTTGCTTCTGACTTTGTGGATGGAGTGTGATCAGAGGGAACAAGTTAGAGGCTTAAGAATTAACTTTATGCAAAAATCTTGCTTTACAAGAATGGCAAGTCAACTTTGTGCCATTAATGGAAATGCAACTTGGATAATAGCTCAATTGCTTGGATCAAAGCCTTAACAGTTGTGTTAACATTTAATTATGGAGTGAAAAATAAGTTTGAGGCCTGCAAAGCAAGGATTATGCAACCTAGCATGGATTTGGTTTATGTCTTCATAAAAAATGACTTGTAATTCAAGTGATAAAGCCCTAACTTCATCTCTTCGATTCTCCCTACTCAAGATTGATCTCAACAAGTTCTTGGACCTTTTAGAAAGCTTACAATGTTCTCTACAACCCATATTTGAATTTCTTTTAAAGATTCCCCTTGTAACCATATGAAAAAGTGCCATGAAGTTAGGTCAAAATCCTGACCAAATTAGGGCAAAATTTTACTAAGTGTTTAGTTTCATGACCACATGTTCATAAAATTATAACTTGAGATCCAAGCATTTTTGGAAGGAGTTGTGTAAATCAAAGATGTATATTTCATGGAGATCTACAACTTTCATGTTGGAAGTTTTTCCTTGAATCATCTTGCATCATGGTGAAAATTTTGTTCAAAGTTATGAAAAAAAACATGAAATTTCCAACACTTAGAAAAATTTCTAAGTTTAGAAATTTTGACTTTTCAAAATGAAATCTTGACTTTTTGATTTCTTGATGAATAAGTTTCATACTTTGACATGTTTTGATGAATTATGATCTTTGGCACTTGAATTTGACTAAAAAGTCAAAGTTTGACTTTTCAATATACAATTGACTTTTGATCAGTTTACTGAAAAATTCATCAGTCAATCCAATGGACTTGCAATGTTTTGAACCATGCCATTAGGTCAAAATTATGCAATTGGACTCTTGAGATCATACTTTAAACCAATCGATCATTTTCTAGGTCAAAAATCAGAAATTTCCCCTTCTCTGTCAAAACCCTAATTTAGACCGTTTTGCCCTTTTGGGGATTTGATCAAATTTCTTGAGGAGTTGTGGTCCAAACTTGATCAAATGATACATATAAGTTTGAAATGTTGGTATGGATAAAAAATTAAGAAGTTTGACTGTAAATTGGCCATAGTTGACTTTTTCCCCAATACAATTGATTTTTAGGTCAACTACTCAATTGACTGAGCAAAAATGTGATCCAAGGCTTGAAACTTGACATGAGTGATCTTGGGGGTCCGCAATTATCCATGAAAGTTATATGGGGAATTGGAAGTTCAAATGTCCTTGTGAAAACTCAAGCCCTAGTGCAGTCTTGAGCCCAAGGAGATCTTGTGAGCAAAAATCTTGATAAGTGAGAGGGAACATTTTGGGGTACAACACTATCATATCATCAACATAGACTTCTATCTCATGATGAATCATATCATGGAATAACGATACCATGGATCGCTGATAATTTCCCCCTGCGTTCTTCAACCCAAAAGGCATGACCTTGTAACAGAATGTGCCCCATTGTGTGACGAAGTTAGTTTTCTCCATGTATTCAGGCACCATCTTGATCTGATTATAGCCCTAGAAACCATCCATGAAGGAGAACACCTTATGCTGAATAGTGTTGTCGATCAAGACGTCAATATGTGGAAGTGGGAAGTAATCTTTGGGGCTTGCCCTGTTCAAATCCCTATAATCTACACACATATGTACCTTACCGTCCTTCTTTGGCACTGGAACAACATTGGCAACCCATTGAGGATAAAAAGTCACTGCTAAGAACCCTGCATTGAACTGTTTCATGACCTTGGCTTTGATCTTCTCAAACATCTCGGGACGCATGCAACGAACTTTCTTTTTAATAGGATCACAACCCTCTTTCATCGGCAGACGGTGAACCACAATATTTGTATCGAGCCCTGGCATGTCTTCGTATGACCAAGCAAAGACCTCAACATATTTGTGCAACATCTGAATAAATTTTCTCTTGACACTATTTTGTAGGTTGATTCCGATCTTAACTTTTTTCCTATCTGTCTCAGAACCCAAGTTTACCACTTCAACCGGCTCTTCATGTGGTTGGGTAGCCTTTTCTTCTTGAATTAAGAGTCTGGAGAGTTCTCTAGGTATCTCACAATATTCCTCCCCTTCGTCTTCGGCTTGGTAGATTGGATTTTCAAAGTCATAAACGACAATAGCAGAATCGTTATCAACGAGATCGGGAGTGGATGGGGATCTGCAATATAGTGTGTGGGTGTGTGTAAGAACACATAGCTATTTGAAAGTGCAAAATAAAGTAGAAGAAAGACAGAGAACATGGAATTTGAATGCAAAACGTCCAATGTTTTCATTAAATGAAAATATGACATATGATATGACAACCCTTAACAAATGGACCATTGTGCCCCGGGCAAGACACAAAGTCTAAAGTCATTGTTTAAAGAGAAATTACATAACCAAATTTCTTAAAGAGATAAAAATAGAAATAGCTATTACTCCTCGTTGAAGGAGATTGGTACAAAGTATTTAATCTGCCAGTTGTCGAGTCCTCTGCCAACGGTGGGGAATATCCAGTTGTCTAAGTCACCATAACTATCAGTGTCTTCCAGAGCATTGACTTCATTATTACTAATACGGAATGGTGGTCCTCCAACACGAACATGTTGAACCTCCTTCTGAGCCTTTGAGGAGAAACCTAAACCAAACTTGTTAGATTTGTAGGGGATATCGGGAAGTTGTCCCTAGATAGTGCAACCTCCTTCTTCTATCACAACCCTAGCTTCCTTCAGAGAAGCCATTCTTGGTGTATCTTTGGTAATATTAGGAGCAACAAGAGTAGCTTTAGCAATGACAATCGTTGGAGGGATTAATTCAAATGTTTGGCAGGGAGTTTCAATGAATTAGCCTTCCATTTCAACATACTTGAAAGAATTCAAATGACTGACCATATATTCCTCTTCTCCGCATACTGTAACGATCTTCCCTTTCACCGGGTACTTCAATTTTTTATGTAGGATATAGGTAACGGTGCCTGCCCCATGAATCTAGGGGCGTCCCAGCAAACAGGAATAAGCCAGGCGAATATCCATTACATAAAAAGTGGAGTTGAAAACCTGAGATCCCACCTTGATCGGAAGATGAACTTCTTCGTGCACCATTCTTTTTGACCCATCAAAGGCTCTTACCATAATATCGCCGGGTTTTATCACCATCCCTTCACAGTCCAGTCTATCCAGAGCACCTTTTGGTAATACATTCAGGGAAGAACCCGTATCTACTAACACATGCGCCAAAGTAGTGCCCTTACACTCAATAGAGATGTTTAAGGCCTTGTTATGATTATTTCCCTCCGGAGTTAAGTCAACATCAGAAAAACATAAACCATTATCAGTTGTTAGGCTTGCAACACAATTCTCAAATGGATCATCAGAGGTCTCTTTTGGTACATGAGCATTCTTCATAAATTTAAATAAAGCCTAAGCATGGTGTGACACGGTGGGAGAACTGACTTGGGATTTTGCGTTTGTGTTCGCAAATTTTTCGGTTTAGCAAGAGTCGCCACCGACTTTTTATTTTATCCTAAGGAAAGGTCAAAAAGCACATGAAAGACCTTTGAGATGTTTTCTTGGGTTCGGGGAGTAGATTATAGAAAGGGAAGGTATTAGCACCCTTTCTATCCATGGTTATCCATGGGCTCTTAGTTACTTGCTTAGATCACTTGCTTTGCTTTTCAATTGTTTGAAATGGTGCTTTTCAATTGTTTGAAATGGTGCTTTTGTGTGTGATTTTGAAAGATGTTTTGAAAAGAGGCCATCGTTGTGGCAACCTTTGTAATGATTCTTGTTTGAATGTATACAAAGGTGTTTTTGTCTTTTGAAAAGTTTCCAATGTTTGAAAGTAGGGTTTTGAAGTTGTGTAGTGAAATGTGTTTTGAAGATAGCAAGGATGTGTTTGCAAGCTTTGATCAAGTAACTAAGAGTTGTCTACCCTATTTTACTCAAAGATCTTTCTTATGTTTTTAACCCTTTTAACAATGTTGTTTCACCATTGTATTTGGTGAACAACCTTGTGTTAGGATGTTAACGAGACAGGCGCGGGTCATCGTATAGACCATGATAGCAATTGTGTCAAGTATTTTTGGCAATTTTCTTGAGGGACTTGATCATTTTGTTTAGGCTACTCAGATAGCGTCATCGAGGGACTATGATCTTTTTGTTTGTTTTTGTTTTGCCAAAGTACTTGACATGCAACCATGGCCCATTTTTGAAGGCAACAAGTGGATTGTAACCCTAGGGGTGCAAGTGTGCATTGTGTTTGTTTTTCATGCATATTTATCTTGGATTAGGTCAAACTAATTGTTGATTTTATTTGCATACAAACCCTAGGTTTAAGCATGGCATAATTGAAAGCTTTTAAATGTGCGAGAATTTAAATGCTACACTATTACAACATGATATAGGGAGGGGGGTACAAATTTGAATTGGGGGTATTTGACAAGAAATTAAATTCTAAGTTATTACAACCAAATCGAATGTATAGGCAATATTTAAATGTACAATAATTGAAATAAATACAACTAAATAAAAGTCAAATAAAATGTATTATGCAAAAAAAGTTTTTAATGTATGTAAAAAGTATATTTTTTAATGTGAAATATAAATAAATAAATAAAAATCAATTTTAATTATCTTTGTTATTTAGGGCAAAAACCCTAGTTCTTAAATAAACAATATTATTTATTAATTATATACAATAATATATTAATTTATACACGAAATAAAAGTATATTGCAAAAAAGATGTTTTTTAGTGTAAAATATTAATAAAAGTAAAAATATGATATTTTTATATTTTTGACCTAATTATTTAATAAGATAAAGTATATAAGTATATATGTATGTATTAAATATATTAACTATATAAAAATAGAAATTAATTATTTACAAAAAATGTGTATATTCTAGAAAATATTTTCAAGTGTAAATAAAAATAATAAATGAAGATAAGTATATTTTTTGTATTATTTTTGAGTTTTTAATAAAAAAGGAAATAGCTTATTTATATGATTATACTAGTAAAATAAAAATAAAAATCAAATAAATATGAAAAATATAGAAAATAATTTTTTTGGCATTTTTTATATTTAGACAAAAAATAATAAAGTCAGAATAAAAAATAAAAATATTAAAATGACAAATATTCAAACAAATGGGCCAGGGGGGTGTAAACTGAACAAAAGGGTGTCTAAAGCAAAAGAAACCAGGCACAACCCAGAATCCACTTCTTCTTCTTCCTTTGAACAACCTGCGTGCATACTATGTACAGAACTGTAACTCCTGATTCTTTGATCTTTTGACAAAACTTATAACATGACCATTGTAGAGAATTAAACAACGAATCCAACCATATAAAAAACTTGGATTAACTCTCAAAGACCAGAGAGAATTTCTCTGGCCCCAATTTCTAACCTAGTTTTTTCAGAAAGTTCATGAGTGAAATTCTCTTAGCACGATTAATGTAAATGAAAACTAAGCATATGTATGGCTTCAGGGCTATGAGTACAACACATTTCATTCACAAACGTAAGCCTAATCATTCTTAAATAGAGAGATAGAAGTCCATGAAATACCTGTTTCAGTTGACTTCGAGCTGGGCAATGTAGCAACCTTTAATGGTGTTTGAGCTTCTTTTGAGCTTGCCTGAGGTCCAAGGAAGCTTTTCCAATGCTTGGCTTATTTTGAAACAGCTTGAATCGTGCTGTAGAACTCAACCTGCAGAGCTTTGAGACAAAAATGGCAAAGTGTGTTAGAGGTGTTACAACTAGCAATGGATGATCTGGATAGCTCGGGTGAGTTGTTTGGAAGGTGTTTGAAGTATCTTTGGACAAAACGCACGATAGAAATTGGTAATGGCTTGAAGTTTGCAGAACTTGCCCTGTTTTGCAGCAAAACAGGGATTTTGTGTATGAGGAGGTTTGAGTGATGCAGGGGTCGTGTTTCTGGCTTGTTAGGAGGTATAAAACTTGTTCATAATGTTCTTGTAAGCTAATTTTTTTAGATGTGTATTATGGCTTGTATTTTGCAAGTTTCTTCTACTTGAAGCAAGAGAATGGAAGTGATGTTATAGCCTTGTACAGGGACTCCTATCAACCTGCACACAACACTCTTGGCCCCCTCTAATTCATGGATTTGGTTTTCAGTCTCAGATTTTGTCCAAGGCTCAATGCTTGGTGTTTTGACATAAAGTAACTTTTGCAAAAATGGCAATATACCTTTTACCATTTAGGGCTTAATTTTGCATGTAATGTCCATATGAACAAGATAATACCTTAACTCAATGGTTATTCATTAAATTATGGAGTATAAACTGGTTTTGAGGCCTGCAAGCTAGCACCAAACATGTTGATTTGAAAATGCAAGTTTGTATGAACATGCATTGGCCATGGACAAAAGTGAGTTTTTGCCAACTTCAAGCATTCGATTCTCTCTAACCACAATGGTGTTTGAGGAGTTCTTGGACAATTTGGAAATCTTGGAACATGTAATATAATCCATATTTGAAATGCAATTTGAAACTCCAAGTGGAACTATGTGAAAAGTGGCCAAGAAGATGGGTCAAAATCCTGCCTAGATTAGGGCAAATTTTCTCTAAGTTAAAAGTTTTAGGTACCCTTGTTCCAAAAATCATAACTTGGGATACAAGCCTTTTTTGAGAAAACTTTGTGAATAAAAGTTGTAGACTTTGTGATGGAATACAACTTTCATGTTTCAAGTTTTGTTTAAATCCACTTGCATCCTGGTGAAAAAATGGGACAAAGTTAGGAAAAAATAAGAAATTTTTATAACTTAGAAAATTTCTAAGTTATGAAATTTTTCCATTTTAAACCCTAATTTGCATTTTTGGGTTTCTTGATAAACAAGTTTCATAATTTGACATGTCTTGATGAAAAATAACTCTTGGCACTTGATTTTGACCAAAAAATCAAAGTTTGACTTTTCAGTGTACAATTAAATTTTGATCAGTTGACTGAAAAATTCATCTGTCAATCCTATGCATTTGAGATCTTTTGAACTTGTTGAATGGGTAAAGACAATGTCATTGAGTCCTTGAGTCCATATGTGAGCTCGATTTGCCATTGGCCAGGTCAAACAGTCAAAAATTGTCTTTGTGCAGTCAAAACCCTAAAAATGACCATTTTGCCCTTTTGGTGATCTGATCAAATTTCTTGTGGAATTGTGATCCAAACTTGATCAAATGGTTCATATGAGTTTATAATGTTGACGTGGGTCAAATTTCATGAGGTTTGACTGTCAATTGGCCACAATTGACTTTTCCCCAATACATCTGACTTCTAGGTCAACTGTCCAATTGACTGGGCAAAAATTTGAATCAAGGCTTGAAACTTGGTATGGGCAAACTTGTGAGTCCAGCATGAAGTATGAAAGTCACCTTGGGCATTGTAGGTCAAAACATCCTTGTGTAAACTCAAACCCTAATTTGGGTCAACAATGCAAGGAGGTGTCTTGAGCAAGGCAAACCCTAGTTTGATCTTGAGTTCCAAGGGTCTTGTGATTGAGAAAATGTTGATGAAATGAGAGGGAAAATCTTGGGGTACAACAGTTGCCCCTGTTCAATCTTCTTGAACCCGAAGAGTTAGATTGGCAAGTTTGCCTTTCGTGACTCGAAGGTAAAAGAGGATTGGACACTAGAGTGCCCGTAAATTTGCACTTGTCAAAATAATATTGAGGGAATGGGCTTAAAGATGCCATTTGGTGTTGGTAGAATCTTGTTGGAGATGGGCTTAAAGATGCCATCCAAGAATGTTTGTTGAAATGCAATGTTGTAGGTCAGAAGAATGAGTATCAAAGTGGTATCCGTGTCTGGAATGCATTTGAACTGTATCTGGAGACTGAGTCAGTATGAGCAAAGGAATGGCGTTCGTGCTTGGAGCGTATCTGAGTTGTAACTGTATTTGAGACTTTGAATGAATATCAGAATGACTGCCGTGTCTGGAGTGTATCTGTATTCTAAATGGGTAACAGAGAAACATCTGTATGCGAAGCAACTGTGTGCTGGGGATAAATTCTGAATGAGTGACAGAATGGCAACCGTGTCTGGTGCGTATCTGGACTATATCTGAAGTTGAGATCTGTATGAGTAGCATAATAACTTTCGTGTCTGGAGTGTATCTGAGACGGTAACTGGGATCTGAATAAGTGGCAGAATGACTTCCGTGGTGACTGCACTGGGGAGAATCAAACTACTGGTGTAAGGGCCAGAATGGCATCCGTGTTTCGAGCGTATCTGAACTTTGAGATGAGAATCTGACTGAGAGATAGAATGGTTGCCGTGTCTGGAGCGTATCTAGTCTGTATCTGATTGCTGAAGTCTGAATGAGTAGTAGAATGACCGCCATGTCTGGGGTGTATCTGTACTGTATCTGAATAATTGTTAACAATAGCCTTTTAATCTTATCCTGACAAGGGTAAAATGTTAGCTAAAAACATAAAGTTATGTTGCATGATATGTATGATACAATGAACTGTATTTCATCGATGTTTATGATATATGAATGTAATGGTTATGCGTGCAAGCTGAGTAGCTGTCTTGCTGAGGAAAATAAATCCTTGATAACTGGAGATAATGAAATCTTTGACTGCTGCAGGGGAAAGTAAATCCTTGAACGAAGCTGGGGATTCCAAAAATCTTTGATTGTTGAAGATGAGAAATCCTTGCTGACTGCTTGGGGATTAAAGATATTTGATTGTTGAGAATGAGAAATCCTAGGATCACTGCTGGGGATTGAAAATCCTTGGTGACTTGCGGGAATTTTAACAAAAGCTTCACCAACTTCTGCGGGGACTGAGCATTCTTCATGACTTCCCTGGGGAATAAGGAAAACTCTGACGACCTCTACTGGGGAATTGAAACCTGGGAGACTTCTGCTGGAGAAATGAGACTGAGAATCTTCAATCTGATGGGAAATGACCTTGTGGGGAGAATGTTTACTCAGCCGGTGAAATCATGAGTTTTGGATTGTATGCCAATCTACTGGGGAATCATCCTAGCTGTTGGGGAAATTGAGGGAGTTTGATCAGTTGGAAATTTAACTTCGCTGGGAGTTTGAACTCTGATGGGAACTTTGAAGCTTGACTCGGATGGGGACATGTACTCCGAGGTTTTAGCTTTGTTGAGGATCTGAACAAAGTAATGCAGGGGATCTCTTCTCGAATGGCATAAAGATATCTTCCTACACCTTCAACCTATCAGTAATTATCTTTTCCCAATTTCGTTTTATTTGTAAGCAGTGATTATGTTCAAATGCATATGCCTTTTCATCAAAACATTGGACGTTTTCAAATAAAACATAAGTGAAAAACAGAAAAAGAAAGGCAAGCAAATTTCTGCACTTTGAAGTATATTTGTATTAATTTTTGTAAGTATCTTTGTACAAAGGAAACAAACATCCTAGTAAGAGAATGTTGTCGTAAAAATGAGAAAAAATTTATACAAAAGGAAAGATGGCTATGTGTAATAATTCCATGGGGTTCCCATTCTGCTATAGCCTTCACAACTTTGTGCATCTGTCCATTCGTTGCTTCGTCCGTAGATGATTGGATTGACCAGAAGCTTGGAGCTTGTTGGTGAAGAGATTGTTCTTAAAGTGATCCGACGAGACATAGTCATACGCTTTAATTCCCTAACTTTTGCCTGGATCGCCTTTTCGGGTTTTCGATCCACCGAGAAACCTTTTTTTTTGCCCAAGTCGCCCTTTCGGGTTTTCAACTTGCCGGGTGTACAGATTTTTTTTTGTTTTATCCCCAATTTTTGCCTGAACCGCCCTTTTGGCTTTTCGATTCACCGGGATGCCCATTTTTGCCCAAGTCGCCCTTTCGGGTTTTCAACTTGTCGGGTCGTTTTATGCGTAGTATCTTTTGACTATATCTGCGTTCGCAGGGTGCGGCAAGTCATCGTCGTCCATGGTGGTCAGAATCATTTCCCCACCAGAAAAGATGCTCTTGATTACAAATGGTCCTTCATAAGTAGGAGTCCACTTGCCCCTGGGATCACTTTGCGGTAAGATGATCTGCTTGATTACAAGATCTCCGACTTGATATACCTGACGCCTAACCTTTTTGTTGAAAGCCTTGATCATCCGCTTTTGATACGTATGACCATGAAAAACAGCAGTAAGTCGCTTCTCGTCGATCAAGTTAAGTTGATCAAGCCGAGTCTAAATCCAATCGTCTTCACTCAAACTGGCATCCTTCATAATCCTCAAGGAAGGAATCTGAACTTCCATATGCAGAACAACTTCCATGCCATATACCAAAGAAAATGGAGTTGCCCCTGTTGAAGTACGTGCCATGGTACGATATCCATGCAGAGCAAACGGTAACATCTCATGCCATTCCTTGTAGGTGACTGTCATCTTTTGAATGATCTTCTTAATATTTTTGTTTGCGGCTTCAACAGCACCGTTCATCTTCGGCCGGTAGGGAGATGAATTGTGATGATAAATCTTGAACTGCTCGCATAGAGCGGTGATCATAGTATTGTTCAAATTTGTACCATTGTCTATGATGATCCTGTCGGGGATACCATACCGGCATATAAGGTTCTTCTTGATGAAGCGGGCAACCACATTCTTTGTAACTGAGGCATAGGAAGCTGCCTCGACCCATTTGGTGAAGTAATCAATAGCCACCAGGATGAAGTGATGTCCATTGGATGCCGTGGGCTTGATCTCTCCAATCATGTCAATGCCCCACATTGCGAATGGATAAGGAGCTGTCAGAACGTTGAGAGGAACATGAGGAATATGTACCTTGTCGGTGTAGACTTGGCATTTGTGGCAGGTATGGGAATGTTGATGACAATCAGCTTCTATGGTAGACCAGTAGTAGCCTGCCCTTAGAATCTTCTTAGCCATTGTATGTCCGCTCAAGTGGGTGCCAAATGTGCCGCTATGTATATCGGTCATGATCAACTCTGCTTCAACCTTGTCCACACAACGAAGTATAACACAATCATGACCGCGCTTATAAAGGATGTCATTGCTTAGGAAGAACTTGGCAGCAAATCTCCTTAAGAACTTTTTGTCATTGACGGAAGCTCCTTCAGGATATTCTCTGGTCTGGAGATACCTTTTGATTTCATGAAACCAGGGTTATTCCACTACTTCTTCGGTATTAATCTCATGACAGTGCGTCGGTTCGTCCATTCGCTCGATGGTGATTTGGGGAGCCTCGTTATCCCAGTTGAGTTTAAACATGGAAGACATTGTAGCCAGAGCATCGGCTAACTGATTTTCTTCTCGCGGGAAATGCTCGAAGGTAATCTGCTTGAAGAGAGGCAACAACGTCAAGACATGTTCTTTGTATGGGATAAGATTAGGATGTTTAGTGCCCACTCTCCTTTGACTTGACTGATAACCAAAGCCGAGTCCCCAAATACGACCAAAGATTTGATTCCCAAGTCTATAGCAGCCTTGAGACCAAAGATGCAAGCTTCATATCCAGCCATGTTGTTGGTACAACTGAAGCAAAGTCGGGAAGTGAAGGGTGTATGACAACCATCTGGAGAAATGAGTACTGCATCGATACCGTTGCCGTGCATTTGAAGCACCATCAAAGTATAGGGTCTATCGGGATCCTTGTTCAGGTCCGTCATACGGTCTGTTACTTTCAATGTTGTCCAATGTCATGATGTCTTCGTCAGGGAAGTCGAATCCCATAGACTGATAATCTTCGACGGCTTGGTGAGCTAGATGGTCAGGTAGTACACTCCCCTTTATAGCTTTTTGGGTAGTATATTGGATGTCATATTCAGTCAGGATCATTTGCCATCTAGCGATTCTTCCAGATAAAGCCGGCTTCTTGAAGATATACTTAATCGGATCCATTTTGGAAATCAGCAAAGTGGTGTGAGTCAACATATACTGTCTTAGCCGGCGAGCAGCCCATACCAAAGCACAACAAGTTTTCTCGAGCAGTGAGTAGCGAGTCTCACAGTCGGTAAACTTTTTGCTAAGGTAATAAATGGCATGCTCTTTTCGGCCAGACTCGTCATGTTGGCCCAGTACACACCCTATTGAGTTATCCAAAACAGTCAAATACATGATCAATGGCCTTCCTTCGACGGGTGGTATCAGAATAAGAGGTTCTAATAAGTACTCCTTGATCTTATCAAAATCAACTTGACAATCATCGTTCCATTCAACTACCTGATCTTTCTTCAGCAGTTTGAAAATCGGCTCGCAGGTAGATGTCAGGTGAGAGATGAACCTCACAATATAGTTCAAGCGTCCCAAGAATCCTCTAACCTCCTTTTCAGTACGGGGGGCAGGCATTTCTTGTATAGCCTTAACTTTAGCTGGATCAACCTCAATGCCTTTGTTGCTGACAATAAATCCCAGAAGTTTACCAGACCTAACTCCAAAAGTGCACTTGCTTGGATTCAGCCTGAGTTTATACTCCTTCAACCTGGCAAACAACTTTTGCAAATGTTCAAGGTGTTCTTCTTCTATTTGTGATCGAGCTATCATGTCGTCTATGTAAACTTCGATCTCATGATGTATCATATCATGAAACAAAGCTACCATGGCGCATTGATAGGTTGCCCCTGCGTTCTTCAGTCCGAAAGGCATCACCTTGTAGCAGAAAGTACCCCATTGCGTGACAAAGGTAGTTTTCTCCATGTCCTCGGGGGCCATTTTGATCTGGTTATATCCCGAGAATCCATCCATGAAGGAAAATACCTTGTGTTGAGCTGTGTTGTCAACCAAGATGTCGATATGTGGCAACGGAAAATCGTCTTTGGGCTAGCCCTGTTCAAATCCCGATGGTCTACACACATTCTGACTTTGCCGTCCTTCTTAGGTACGGGCACGATATTAGCAACCCATTGTGGATAAGAGGTAACAGCCAGAAAGCCAGCATCGAATTGCTTCATTACTTCAGCCTTAATCTTTTCAGACATGTCAGGCCTCATTTGTCGGACCTTTTGCTTGATCGATGGACAGTCTTCTCTTGTAGGGAGACGGTGAACCACGATATTCGTGTCTAACCCTGGCATGTCTTCATAAGACCAAGCGAAGATTTCAACATATTCGTTCAACAACTGAACTAAGCGCTCCTTGACACTCGGTTCCAGGTTGGCACCCACTTTTACTTCTTTCCTGTCCTCCTCTGTCCCCAAGTTGATGGTTTCTAACAACTCTTCATGAGGCAGAATAGCCCTCTCTTCTTGTTGCAAAAGTCTGGCTAACTCTCCCGGCACTTCACAATCTTCGTCAACTTCGTACTCAGCCTGATTGACCAAATCTTCAGAGTTATCGAAGGCTAAAGAAGAATAGTCACCCATGGAATCCGGAGTGGATGGGTACCTGCATTTGTGAGTGTGGGTGTGTGTAAGGGATAGCCATCCTTAAACAAAAAAAATGCAAAAGGAAAGAAAAGGAACACAGCAGTTTATATATGAAAAACGTCCAATGATTCATTAAAACATGGCATATGATTATGAAGAAAATCAAGCCCTTACAAATGGACCTACATGCCCCGGGCAAGGCATGAGGTGAAAATAGTGTGCAAATTGTTTAGTTATTACAGACCATAAAAATGGGAAATTGTTCAAAGATAAAATTACTGGTTGATAAAGGTGATAGGAACAAAATCTTTTGCTTCCAAATTGCTCAAACCCCCTTCGACGGTCGGGAAGATCCAATCTTCAAAGTGGCTCTCTTCATCTTCATCTTCTACAACATTAATTCTGTGATGAGTGATCCTTACGGGTGGTCCTCCAGTCTTGGAACGACGCATAGCCTTTTGTCCTGCAACTGTAAACCCTAGTCCAAATTTGTCCGCCTTATGGGGAAAATTAGGCAATTGCCCCCATGCTGTACTCTTCCCTTCTTTGATCACCGCCTCTGCATCCTTGAGAGATGCCATCCTAGATACGTGCTTGGGAGCAATAGGCACCTCAACCATTGTCTTCGCAACTGCTACCTCGGGAGAAACTTCCTCAAAATGCTGGAAAGGCGTTTCGATGAACTCGCCATCCAGCTCCACATAACGGAAGGAGTTGAGGTAGCTTATCATGTAATCTTCCTCGCCGTGCACCGTTATAATCTTACCCTTAACAGGATATTTCAGCATCTGGTGCAAAGAGGAGGTAACTGACCCGACATAATGGATCCACGGTCTTCCTAGCAAACATGAATATGACGATTGGATATCCATCACGTAAAAGGTTGAGTTGAAGACCTCTGTGCCTACTTTGATAGGAATATCAACCTCTCCATGAACCATTCTCTTGGAACCATCAAAAGCCCTAACAATGATGTTACTAGGCTTGAGAGTCAGTCCTTCGCAGTCCAAGCGGTCTAAGGCTTTCTTTGGCATCACATTCAAGGAAGAACCAGTATCAACTAAGACATGGGAGAGAGTGGTTCCCCGGCATTCGACTGAAACATGTAACGCATCATTGTGTTTCCTTCCTTT
The DNA here is from genome assembly GCA_948472305.1 of Vicia faba. Lineage (NCBI taxonomy): Eukaryota > Viridiplantae > Streptophyta > Magnoliopsida > Fabales > Fabaceae > Vicia > Vicia faba. The sequence goes on from OX451735.1 coordinate 1,210,200,746, forward strand.
GGGAGTTAAGTCAGCATCGGAAAAGCCAAGGCCATTATCAGTAGTAAGACTGGCCACACATTCCTGAAACTGGTCAGCCGAAGTCTCTTGGGGAACATGTGCCGCCTTCAAGAATTTGATCAGGGCCTTAGTGTGGGCCTCAGAACAGAGCAGAAGAGCCAACATTGAAATTTTAGAAGGGGTCTGCCCTAACTGCTCCACAACGTCATAGTCACTTTTTATGATTATTTTCAAGATTTCATCCATTTCTTTCTGAGTGGTTTCGGGGATAACCACAGCATGGGCCTTCATCCTGACAGGCACTTCCAGTATCCCCTTACCCTTGTCGGTAGTTTCAGCAGATGGTCTTACTTCAGGAGTATCCAAATCTTCAATCATTGGGCCTTACACAGAGGGTCCAACAGGTGCAGAAGCTTTTAAGGGTCCGAAAACTGCCCGAGGGGGAGCAATCTCCGGAGAAAAGATCCGACCACTGCGGGTTATCTTACTTGTACCCGTGATGTTCCCTATATCAGGGTCTTCTTCAGAAATCTCTTGGACCGTTTCGATTTGTTTGATGTCGTGGTAGAAGATTTCTCCCCTATAGTTCCACGGTACCGTTTTGCTAGATTTGTACGGGATAGGTCCCGACATGGTAATCTTTAAAGGTACACATTCAGAGTTTGGTGTAATCCTGGAAGGCCTTTTGCAAGCCTTGGGAGGATTGTCGGAAATGGTTATGATAGCAATATCGTTGGTTGAAGTATCACAAGTATCAGGAGTAATAGGATTGAAAGTGTCAACATGGGTTTTCTGGAAAAGTATCTCTTGAGTATCCATCAGGCATTGGACACCTGACTTCAACATTGTACAATCACCTCGTATATTCAAACAAAAATAATAGTCTTTAACACAACCAGGAAAGATCCCGGCTCTCAATAAATTTTCCTTAATCACAAGTAAAGGCGTCAGCAGGTCAACAACATCAGTAACATGAGTGTCCTCCATAATAGCATGAATATTGTGGTCGTGCTTGGGCATCAGAGAAGATATAACATTGGGCTTCTCAGGAGCATCAAATTCTACTTCCTTAGCATCGATCAGATCCTGGATTTTGTTCTTAAGTGCCCAACAATTATTGGTATCGTGCCCAACACTGTCGGAATGGTAGGCACACTTGGCATTAGAGTGATAGTATGGAGAGGAGGTGTTAGGGTTCTTTGGCGCTTCCTTCAAACTGGTCAGATTTATCTTCAACAAATGGGGAAGTAACTGAGCGGGCATCATGTTGATGCGGGTGAACTTCCGTTGTGGCCTTTCCACCCGTTGTTGATTTGGTCTCGACTGATTGTTACGAGGTTGATCATCTGACGAGTTTTGAATCATCACGACCCCTACAGTCGGCCGGTGCTCAGTTCTTCCCAGTCCCTTCTGAGAATACACAGCAGATGCTTCCTTCTTGGTTGGGAAAGGTTTCTTAACAGCTGTGGATGCAGAAGCATCCTTTTGAATCTTTCCACTTTTAATACCGGCCTCAACCCTTTCGCCGGTCAAAATCAGTTTAGTAAATCCCGCAGAAGAGCTCCCGATTAGATGGTTGAAGAAGGGGCCAGACAGGGTCCCCAGAAACATATCAACTAACTCCCTATCTGATAACGGCGGCTGCACCCTTCCAGCCAGATCACGCCACTTTTGAGCGTACTCTTTGAACCCTTCATTTGAAGCCATCCCTATACTTTGTAACTGAGTACGAGTGGGCGCCAAATCAGCATTGTATTGATATTGACGGTAAAAAGCAGCTGTCAAGTCTTCCCAATTGTGAACCTCTGATCTCTTGAGCTGATAAAACCAATCTAGTTACGTGCCAGACAAACTGTCTTGGAAAAAGTGTACCCAGAGGTCTTTATCGGATGAGTGAGGTTGGATTTTTCTGACATACGACCTCAGGTGCATCTTAGGGCAAGACAGACCGTCGTACTTGGCAAATGTTGGCACTTTGAACTTGGGAGGGATAACAATCCCAGCTACCAGCCCTAGTTCCTCAAAATCCAATCTGGGCACCCTCTGCAACTCCATAGCTACCAATCTATCTTCAAGGTTCTTATACTTGTCGTCCGCTGGTGGATACTGTTTCTCGGAGTAGTCTTCGTCTTCTTCGTCCTCTTCCTCTTCAACCTCGGATTCAGAAGGTACAACAACACCTTTCCCTTTACCGGCCCCTTCATCAGATGTTGAGGGGAACTCAAGAACCTTCCTAGCATTGCTCTCAAACATTCTTCCAAAAGTGGCTACCCCAGGTCACTTTTTCTTTTTCTCTTTATTCTTCTCCAACAACACTTTGAGGTCCTCTTGACCCTTTGCCAAGGTCATGAGGAGTTACTGGAACTGTGAATTTTGTGCCTGTAGATCCTTTACCGTTTGCTCCAAATCCATCTTGCTGAAATAAACAGCAGAAAGATAAGGAAACCTGGCGTGAAGACTTGTTTATGCATATGATGAATGGTATGTTATTCATGTAATACATTCAAGGGTTCAAAAATTCAGATTTGTTGCAAACAAAAAGAACGCACGTCATATTAAGAAGAAATTTGTTAGTACATAAGTGCCCCATGGGCGAAATATTACAAAATTCTTAATGTAAAAAGACATTGCGTATCCTCTTTGGTGCAATGTAAGTGTTGAGAATTTCCTCCTCGTGAAGTCGGCGGGTGAGCTCCAAAACCTTCTTCTCACTGGCATAGAAGTTGGCTTCAAAAGTATCCCGTTCTTCCTTGAGTTGGATCCAACTCTTTTGCATTTCTTCCCATGATGTTGGCATGTCAGGATGTAGGATGGTGTATGGAACCTCTCCTTCCATAACAGGCTCTTTGATCAAGGGGAGAATGTGAGGATATGGCATCACAAGATCCTGGGAGCGGGTTCATACCCACTTGAGGTAAGGCTCAAGGGGGGTGGAATTCTTGTGCCCTAGTGTCTTACTATCCACCTTGTTAGGCATCCTCCAAGCTCTGATGAACCTTTGTCGAAGTCCTTGCGCATTATTGTCAAAGTCAAAAACTAGGTCAGGAATCAGCATGTCATCAGGGCCATCCCTCCGAGCATATCCAAATTGTCTCAAAGCTAGACAGGGGTTGTAGGTGATGCCTCCCCTAATGCCAAGTAATGGGACATTAGGAAATTCCCCACAACGATCAATGATGATGACATTTTCTCTGGACCGAGAACACCAATGTACATCAGAATGTGTGAGGGTCATCAATCGTTGTGACCATCTTAAACCCTGCTCATTCTTCAAAACTGATTGTGGAAGATGAGAATAAACCACCTTGCTAGGAGAGGAGTACAGCTCATGAGAACACCTCTTTTTCTCATTGTTCGTGTGTAAAATGAGTGTAGGATGTCCCCAAGCAATATAGGTATAGGATTCCTGGACATGAAAATCTTGACAGCATTCACATCTATAAGCTGATCAGGGTTTGGGAACAAGACCAACCCATAGATAAGGAGTGCCACAATCTCTTCAAAGGCTTGCAGATCAAGAGAATTCCAGCAGTCTTGTGCCTTCTCAAAGAGAAACTTTGCCAAGAAACCCTTGACACCACTTTTGGTTTCCCAGTGCCCCTTGATGTCAGATGGTTGCAAGTGTAATGCTTGAGCAACATCTTCAGGCTTTGGTTCTTTTTCCGTACCATTGTAGGGTAGTTGATGAAGAATAGGAATTCTCAGGAGTTGAGAAAATTCCTCCAAAGTAGGTACTAACTGGTAATCAGGGAATGTGAAACAATGGTGTAGGGGGTCAAAGAACTGGAAGAGAACTTTCACCATGTCTTCTTCAATGCTGGTGTTGACTAAGTCGAGGAGTCTACCATGTCTTTCACTGAAGAGAGAATTATCTGGAATCCTGGAAGTAAGCTCCTTGAGTTGAGGAGGGATCCTCACAAGGTTGACTTGAATTGTTTTCCTGCGAAGAGATTCCATGACCTATAAAACAAGAACAAAGATGAAGATCCAAACCCTTGAAATGGTTAGTGGACGCATATGATGCTTTATGATGTATGTACAAGCACATGTACAAGCAAATCACACAAAACCCTAGTTTCAGGCTTGCATGATGTTTCATAGGTAAGTACCCTCTTGAGTTTAGTTGGCTCAAAACCTGTCCTATAAATAGTAACCAGGTTCTAAGGAGCTCAATAGCATTGGATTGTTTTCTATGTTCATTGTCTTGGTTTATCCACTTAACTAGCGACCAAAATATTCCAAGAAAACAACCCTCAATGAGTGCAGTATCGAGTATCTACCAACTTCGTACTGCACCAAAGCCGGTCATCTCACTACCCCTAATAAAAGGCCAAGATGGTCAAGTAAGGTTGTAGTTCATTAGTGCTTCATGACATCACTCAGCGGCCCCGTATTCTCTTTGATTGACTCAAAGGCTACCGGTACTCCCAAATATATCGCACTAATATAGCTATTGCTTCAACCGTGTCGGTATACCCCGCACAGTTTCCACAATGTATTACTATTTACCTATGAATGTTTCCCAAATCTGGGTGGAGGATTTCAAGCCCAAACAAGAGAACAAAATGTAAAGCAATCAAAGCAAACAATAATCATGCAAAGGGTCATCTAAGCCCTAAGGTTACTCCACTTTTAAAGTTTTCCCCAGCAGATTCTCCAGTTCTGTGACACGGTGGGAGAACTGCCTTGGGATTTTGTGTTTGTGTTCGCAAATGTTTCGGTTTAGCAAGAGTCTCCACCGACTTTTTATTTTATCCTAAGGAAAGGTAAAAAAGCACAGGAAAGACCTTTGAGATGTTTTCTTGGGTTCGGGGAGTAGATTATTGAAAGGGAAGGTATTAGCACCCTTTCTATCCATGGTTATCCATGGGCTCTTAATTACTTGCTTAGATCACTTGCTTTGCTTTTCAATTGTTTGAAATGGTGCTTTTCAATTGTTTGAAATGGTGCTTTTGTGTGTGATTTTGAAAGATGTTTTGAAAAGAGGCCATCGTTGTGGAAACCTTTGTAATGATTCTTGTTTGAATGTATACAAAGGTGTTTTTGTCTTTTGAAAAGTTTCCAATGTTTGAAAGTAGGGTTTTGAAGTTGTGTAGTGAAGTGTGTTTTGAAGATAGCAAGGATGTGTTTGCAAGCTTTGATCAAGTAACTAAGAGTTGTCTACCCTATTTTACTCAAAGATCTTTCTTATGTTTTTAACCCTTTTAACAGTGTTGTTTCACCATTGTATTTGGTGAACAACCTTGTGTTAGGATGTTAACGGGACAGGCGCGGGTCATCGTATAGACCATGATAGCAATTGTGTCAAGTATTTTTGGCAATTTTCTTGAGGGACTTGATCATTTTGTTTAGGCTACTCAGATAGCGTCATCGAGGGACTATGATCTTTTTGTTTGTTTTTGTTTTGCCAAAGTACTTGACATGCAACCATGGCCCATTTTTGAAGGAAACAAGTGGATTGTAACCCTAGGGGTGCAAGTGTGCATTGTGTTTGTTTTTCATGCATATTTATCTTGGATTAGGTCAAACTAATTGTTGATTTTATTTGCATACAAACCCTAGGTTTAAGCATGGCATAATTGAAAGCTTTTAAATGTGCGAGAATTTAAATGCTACACTATTACAACATGATATAGGGAGGGGGTACAAATTTGAATTGGGGGTATTTGACAAGAAATTAAATTCTAAGTTATTACAACCAAATCGAATGTATAGGCAATATTTAAATGTACAATAATTGAAATAAATACAACTAAATAAAAGTCAAATAAAATGTATTATGCAAAAAAAGTTTTTTTTGTATGTAAAAAGTATATTTTTTAACGTGAAATATAAATAAATAAATAAAAAGTCAATTTTAATTATCTTTGTTATTTAGGGCAAAAACCCTAGTTCTTAAATAAACAATATTATTTATTAATTATATACAATAATATATTAATTTATACACAAAATAAAAGTATATTGCAAAAAAGATGTTTTTTAGTGTAAAATATTAATAAAAGTAAAAATATGATATTTTTATATTTTTGACCTAATTATTTAATAAGATAAAGTATATAAGTATATATGTATGTATTAAATATATTAACTATATAAAAATAGAAATTAATTATTTACAAAAAATGTGTATATTCTAGAAAATATTTCCAAGTGTAAATAAAAATAATAAATGAAGATAAGTATATTTTTTGTATTATTTTTGAGTTTTTAATAAAAAAGGAAATAGCTTATTTATATGATTATACTAGTAAAATAAAAATAAATATCAAATAAGTATGAAAAATATAGAAAATAATTTTTTTGGCATTTTTTATATTTAGACAAAAAATAATAAAGTCAGAATAAAAAATAAAAATATTAAAATGACAAATATTCAAACAAATGGGCCAGGGGGGTGTAAACTGAACAAAAGGGTGTCAAAAGCAAAAGAAAGCAGGCCCAGCCCAGAATCCACTTCTTCTTCTTCCTTTGAACAACCTGCGCGCATACTATGTACAGAACTGTAACTCCTGATTCTTTGATCTTTTAACAAAACTCATAACATGAACATTGTAGAGAATTAAACAACGAATCCAACCATATAAAAAACTTGGATTAACTCTCAAAGACCAGAGAGAATTTCTCTGGCCCCAATTTCTAACCTAGTTTTTTCAGAAAGTTCATGAGTGAAATTCTCTTAGCACGATTAATGTAAATGAAAACTAAGCATATGTATGTCTTCAGGGCTATGAGTACAACGCATTTCATTCACAAACCTAAGCCTAACCATTCCTAAATAGAGAGATAGAAGTCCATGAAATACCTGTTTCAGTTGACTTCGAGTTGGGCAATGTAGCAACTTTCAATGGTGTTTGAGCTTCTTTTGAGCTTGCCTGAGGTCCAAGGAAGCTTTTCCAATGCTTGGCTTGTTTTTAAACAGCTTGAATCATGCTGTAGAACTCAACCTGCAGAGCTTTGAGACAAAAATGACAAAGTGTGTTAGAGGTGTTACAGCTAGCAATGGATGATCTAGATAGCTCAGGTGAGTTGATTGGAAGGTGTTTGAAGTATCTTTGGACAAAACGCACGATAGAAATTGGTAATGGCTTGAAGTTTGCAAAACTTGCCCTGTTTTGCAGCAAAACATGGATTTTGTGTATGAGGATGTTTGAGTGATGCAGGGGTCGTGTTTCTGGCTTGTTAGGAGGTACAAAACTTGTTCACAATGTTCTTGTAAGCTAATTTCTTCAGATGTGTATTATGGCTTGTATTTTGAAAGTTTCTTCTACTTGAAGCAAGAGAATGGAAGTGATGTTATAGCCTTGTACATGCCCTCCTATCAACCTGCACACAACACTATTGGCCCCCTATAATTCATGGATTTGGTTTGCAGTCTCAGATTTTGTCCAAGGCTTAATGCTTGGTGTTTTGACATAAAGTAACTTTTGCAAAAATGGCAATATACCTTTTACCATCAAGGGCTTAATTTTGCATGTAATGTCCATATGAACAAGATAATACCTTAACTCAATGGTTATGCATTAAATTATGGAGTATAAACTGGTTTTGAGGCCTGCAAGCTAGCACCAAACATGCTGATTTGAAAATGCAAGTTTGTATGAACATGCATTGGCCATGGACAAAAGTGAGTTTTTGCCAACTTCAAGCATTCGATTCTCTCTAACCACAAGGGTGTTTGAGGAGTTCTTGGACAATTTGGAAAGCTTGGAACATGTACTATAATCCATATTTGAAATGCAACTTGAAACTCCAAGTGGAACTATGTGAAAAGTGGCCAAGAAGATGGGTCAAAATCCTGCCTAGATTAGGGCAAATTTTCTCTAAGTTAAAAGTTTTAGGTACTCTTGTTCCAAAACTCATAACTTGATATACAAGCCTTTTTTAAGAAAACTTTGTGAATAAAAGCTGTATACTTTGTGATGGACTACAACTTTCATGTTTCAAGTTTTGTTTGAATCCAATTGCATCATGGTGAAAATGTTAGGCAAAGTTGGGAAAAAATAAGAAAATTTCATAACTTAGAAAAATTCAAAGTTATGAAAATTTTCCATTTTAAACCCTAATTTGCATTTTTGGGTTTCTTGATGAACAAGTTTCATAATTTGACATGTATTGATGAAAAATAACTCTTGGCACTTGATTTTGACCAAAAAGTCAAAGTTTGACTTTTCAGTGTACAGTCAAATTTTGATCAGTTGATTGAAAAATTCATTTGTCAATCCTATGCATTTGAGATCTTTTGAACTTGTTGAATGGGTCAAGACAATGTCATTGAGTCCTTGAGTCCATTTGTGAGTTTGATTTTCCATTGGCCAGGTCAAACAGTCAAAAATTGCCTTTGTGCAGTTAAAACCCTAAAAATGACCATTTTGCCCTTTTGGTGATCTAATCAATTTTCTTGTGGAATTGTGATCCAAACTTGATCAAATGGTTCATATGAGTTTATAATGTTGATGTGGGTCAAATTTCATGAGGTTTGACTGTCAATTGGCCACAGTTGACTTTTCCCCAATACAGTTGACTTCTAGGTCAACTGTCCAATTGACTGGGCAAAAATTTGAATCAAGGCTTGAAACTTGGTATGGGCAAACTTGTGAGTCCAACATGAAGTATGAAAGTCACCTTGGGCATTGTAGGTCAAAACATCCTTGTGTAAACTCAAACCCTAATTTGGGTCAACAGTGCAATGAGGTGTCTTGAGCAAGGCAAACCCTAGTTTGATCTTGAGTTCCAAGGGTCTTGTGATTGAGAAAATGTTGATGAAATGAGAGGGAAAATTTTGGGGTACAACACATGGGCTTTAGAGCATAATAACAAGGACATCATGGATATCTTGGAGGGTGTTTGCCCCAGTTGTTCAACTATTTTGTAGTCACTTTTACGAATGATCTTCAGTATCTCTTCCATATCTTGTTTGGAGGGGTATTCAATTGTAACATATTTTGAGGGTGCCTCCATCTGGACAGGCTCTGTCACTTTCTCTTTGCCCCGGGAATCAACAACTGACCCAGCTGCGGGAATAGGAATAGGTGTATCGATAGTCTTTTGAGGAGAGATCTTTGGGGAAAAGATCCTTCCTGTTCAGGTAACTTTGCTCACTCCAATAATATTATTGAGATTGGTAACTTTGGAATCTTCATCTTCGGTAATCCATGGCTCTTGCCTAAAACCATGATAATAAACTTCTGCCCCATAGTTCCAGGGGACATCGTTGTCATAGGAATAGGGGACTGGCCTCGGTGCAGTGATGATTAGGGGAGCCACTCTTGGCTCAGCGGGAATCCTTATAGGGCCTCTAGAGGTGATCTTTATAGGAGTGTTGGAAATTGTGATTATAGAAACATCTTCCAGTCTCAGTTCTTGAGATATACTTTCATGCAAACTCTTCATGGACGGAGTTTTCTCAAACAAAATTTCATGGCTATCAATCAAGCTTTGAATACCCTTATTCAACCACATACAACCATTAGTTTGGGAAGCACAATGGTAACAATTTTCAAGACAATTCTGAAATAAACCAGCTTTTAACAAATTCTTGTTAACGATCATCAAGAGAGTTGTCAAGTAACTTATAGTGGAGACATAGGAAACATAGTCAATAACATTAATACCTTTACCATGACTGGGCATGGGCGCAGTTATCACATTAGGGGTCTCGGGAGGATCAAATTGAATTTCCTTTGCATCAATAATGTCTTGGATTTTAATTTTTAGGGCCCTACAATCATCGGTGGTGTGCCCAGGACTATTGGAATGGTATGCACACCTTGCATTTGGGTTATACTTCGGAGATGAAGTGTTGGGATTTTGAGGAGGATCCCGCATTGTAATAAATTGTGCTTTCAACAGATGTTATAATGCTTGATCCAACGGAATATTAATCCTGGTAAATTTCCTCCTCGGAGCATCTGACCTACGTTGATTACCCGGTTGTTGAGGTCGAACAGATGTTAGATTAGAGATTAACACGACCCCTACAGATTGATGTTGACCATTCTTACTACGGCTCCTCTGGCTATAAACATCATTGGTTTCTTTCTTTCCAATGAATTGTTTCTTCACAGTACTAGAGGAAGCAGCCATCTAAATCTTCCCGCTCTTGATACCACTTTCAACCTGTTCGCCAGTCAAAATCAGCTCAATAAACCTTGATGAAGAACTCACAATCATCAAGTTAAAGAATGGACCCATCAGAGTGCCCATGACATGTCCACCAATTCTCAGTCAGTCAAAGGGGGTTGCACCCTTCCATCCAGATCCCTCCATTTCTGGGCATACTTCTTAAAGCCTTCGTTCGAACCCATAGTCATACTCTGCAATTATACGCGATTTGGTGCAAGATCATCATTGTATTGGTATTGCTTATAGAAGGCAACAACCAAGTCCTCCCAAGTGCGAATATTGGTTCCTTCCAACTGGTAAAACCATTCCAACTGAGTACCGATCAAGCTTTCTTGAAAGAAATGGATCCACAGTTTCTGATCAGTACTATGGGGTTGAATCTTTCAGACGTATGACCTCAAATGGAGTTTGGGACAAGAGACCCAGTCATATTTTTCAAAGACAGAGACCTTGAATTTATGAGGGATGACCACCCCAGGGATCAAACCTAAGTCTCCAAAGTCCCATCCAGGAACTTTTTGAATTTCCACGGCTTTGAGTCGGTTTTCGAATTGCTTGTATTTGTCATCCGCCCCCATACTTGGTGCTTCTAACATCCTCTTATTTATTGTCTTCTTCCTCAGAGGAAACCTCTTCTACTTGAGCCAGTCAGGCAGGACCTTTGAAACTTCTCCCCATGTTAAGGTTAACAGCCCACTTATTAGTCTTCTTTTTTGTGACGAGGAGCGTCATCATCTCTTGTTGCCCTTTAGCTAGGTTCAGGAGAGTCTCTTGAAACTGTGCATGTTAAGTTTGCATATCTTTGACGGTTTTCTCAAGAACCATCTTATACTGAAATAAACAGTAAATAGATGAGGAAACCTGTATCAGAAAACCTGCTTATGAAATGATGCATGATATGTGGATGCAATGTTTTCAAGGACCTTAAGAGATTTAAATTTGTTAGCCAAAAAGGAAACAGAAACAAAGATTTCATTAATAAGTTCAAACATTACAATTTCCTCTTGGGCTTACAATGAAAAGCAAAAGAGTCTCAAAGAGACAACAAAATGAAATCCTAAAACCTAAGACTCAAGTCTCTCACAGACGCTTCCTCTTCATGTCGATGTATGCGTTAAGGCTTTGCTCCTCGTGAAATCGCTTTGTGAGCTCCAACACTTTCTTCTTGCTTGCATAGAATCGAGCTTCAAAGGTGTCTCGTTCTCCCTTGAGTTGAACCCAGAACTTCTGCAATTCTTCGAGGTAAGTAGGGGATGGAGAATGGTATAAGGAACACCCCCTTTGGCAATAGGCTCCATAATCAATGGTAGGATAGAGGGATATGGCATCATAAGGTTTTGAGCACGAGCTCGTACCCACTTGAGATATGGCTCTAAAGGGATAGAATTCTTATGTCCTAAAGTCTTGCTATCAACTTTGTTTACCATGCCCCAATCTTGTATAAACCTTTGACAATAACCTTGAAAGTCGTTCTCGTAGTCGAACATAATACCCTGGATAAGTATGTTATGAGGACCATCTCTTCGAGCATAACCAAATTGGCGTAAAGCTAGAGATGGGTTATAAGTAATACCTCCCCTAATGCTAAGGAGTGGAACATTAGGGAATTCCCCACAGCGGTTAACGATGGTAACATCTTCCAGAGATCGGGGACACCAATAGATATTCGAATGAGAGATAAATCATAGTACGAGTGTGAAGAGAATGCAGAATATCTCCAAGCAAAGTAGGCACAGGGTTACGAGAAAGAAAATTTTTATAGCATTCACATCTATGAGTAGGTATGGATTAGGGAATATCACCAAACCACAAATCAATAAAGCCAAGATTTCTTCGAAACCTTGAAAATTCATAGCCTCCATAAACAGTTGAGCCTTCTCTAATAGAAATTTAGCTAGAAAACCCTTGACTCCACTCCTTGTTTCCCAATTAACTACAATGTCGGACCGCTTTAGATGTAAGACTGTTGCAATTTCTTCAAGTTGTGGATCTTTCTCTAAACCAGTGAAAGGTATTTGATTGAGAACGAGTATTTCCAGTAATTGAGAAAAATCCTCCATTGTGGGTACCAACTGATAATCGGGAAAAGTGAAACAGTGATGTACAGGGTCAAAGAAATGGAAGAGAACACTCATCATATCTTCTTCAAAACCCAAGGAAACCAAACTGAGTAGCCAACCATGCCTTTTGGTGAATGGAGAACTTTCAAGAACCCTTGAGGCTAACTCCTTAAGTTGAGAAGGTATTTTCAAAAAATTGATTCGGATAGTGTTTCTGAAAGCGGAAGCCATAGCCTGCAAAACAGAACAAAGATAAATCCCAAGGTCCTTGAAATGGTTAGTGAAAATGAGATGTCATGATGTCATGGTGTTATGATGTCATGTTCGAATAATTAATCATACACAAACAAAGCATAAAAGTTCTTAGGTTCAAGCTTGCATGGAGTTTATAGGTAAATACCCTCTTGAAGTTTTAGTTGGCTCAACCTTTCCTAAAAGAAGTAACTGAGTTCTCTGAATCTCAATGTCATTAATCTTTCTTCTCGGGTATTGTTTCAGCACAACCATCGAAATTGCGACCAAAATATCCTGATAGTCTGATATCAATGAGTGTAGCATCGAGTATTAACCAACTTCAATCTGCACCAAATCCAGTTATCTCACTACTTTCTAATGGCTAAGTTGTTCAACTAAGGTTCTACGGTCAGTCAGTGCTTTACGACACCACACAGCGGTGTAGCAACTGGTTTTTAAATCAGAGCCACCACTATTAGTTTTTACCCTAAGGGAAGGGAATCTAACAGAAAACCCTAGTTCATAGAGATTCTAGGTTTCAGACTCAATTAGACGAAAGGAAGGTGTGATACGGTGGCAGAACCGACTGTTTAATACTACTGGTTTTGCGTTTGTGTTTGCAAATGTTGCGGTAAGCAAGAGTCGCCATCAACTTTTCTTTTATCCAAATTAAGGAAAGGGTGAAAAGAACAAAAAGACCTTTTAGAGATTTTCTGAGTAAGGGGGGTAGATTATGGAAAGGGAAGGTGTTAGCATCATTTCCATCCGTAGTTATCTATGGGCTCTTAGAGGTTTGCTCATTTTGAAATACCTTTGTGCTTTGTGTATTTGAAAGTTTGTTTTGATAATTTCTTAGTGCAGAGATTTGATTTGTGTTTAGCTCTTGTATCAGTCCTCAAGAGTGTTAACAAAGCAGATATTTTGAAAATTGCTTTTGAAAAGTAGTATTTATGTAAGTGAAAAATGTTTTTTGAGCAAACTTCTAACAGCTATACACTTTTATACTCAAAAATGGTCATTCATTTCCTCCTATCCTTTAGACACCGCTATCCTACTATTAGTGAGTAGGTAGCCCTATCGTTGGATGTATTAGGGACATTCGAAAGGGACGTTACAGTCACGAAGGCAACTTGTGGAGACGCTTTAGAAATTTTGTTTAGGGACTAGATCATTTACCGAGAAGGCAACTGTAGGGTCATCGAGGGACTATGATCTTTTGATTTATGGGTCTTTGTTAAAGCGTTCCTGCCTCATGATTGTTTTATTTTTGAAGGCAACCAAAGTGGGGTACCCTAGAGGTGTATATGTGCAAGTGTGTTATGTTCAGTTATTTTTGTCTTTTTGTTAAGTTTGCTAACGTTTGATTTCATTTTTTCATACACGCCTAGTTACTAGTAGTTAATATATACAAAAATTAAAGTGTGAAGATAAAACCCTACGCTATTACATGACTTTAGGGAGGGGGTTTACAATATACAAAAATTGGGGGAAGAAAAAAAATAAAGAAAGCGTTAAAAATCCTAATTAGTTTATTACATCCAGTATACAGGTAAAATAATGAATAAAAATTGCAAAAATAAATAATGCGCGCGGAAGTTGAAAATACGTCTAACAACCTAGTAAGAAAATCTTTTTGCTTATTTTTTGATTTAAGAAAGTAAATAACCTAAAAATCTATTTAAAAAATAAAATTAATCAAGAAAAATAGTCTAAATTCATTTTTAGTTTTTTTATTATTATTTAAAGAAAATAATTAAACATAAATTAAGTCCTAAGTTCTAATTTATTTTTAATTAAAGAAAAATAGTTAAAATAGTTATTAATTAATTCACAAAATTAATTTAATTAAAAAACTAAAACTATATTTTTTGTGATTTTATTATTACATTATACTAATTAAATAAATGAAGAAAATAAATTAAAATAAAAAAATATAAAGCAAAGTGACAAAAACAATGCGAAATGGGCCAAGATGATTAGAAATTGGGGGGTGCGGAAATTTAATTTAGCTAGGTCCAAGTGAATGTTAAGCCCATACCACGCTGGATCAGGTGAGATGATGCCTTGAGGGCTCATGGTGGATCTCAAATTGAAGCCTTTAGATCTAGACCCCTTATGTTTTGAAGGCTAGATCTGATGGTATTTGGTACACTTCTAGCCATGTAATACATCGAATCTGCACGAAACAAGTTAGAAAATATAAAAATGGAGCTTACTGAGGCGTTTTGTGGTGTTCCAGGTGTAACACCCCAATTCTACCCCAAGCAATTTACCGAAAATCAGAGTATAAAAATTTCCAGAATAATCAGGATACTACACATTCAACAGTGACACATAAACTGGTCATGCTTTTAGAATAGATACATAAGAATTAAAGAAAGTGAAATAAACACAAATCATGAATAAAGTCTTCATAACATAAACCAACTTTGATTAATCACGCAGTGGATTCATAATAATTCTCCATATGAGACACATCATCTTTTAAATCATAAAACAACATCAATACAATAACTCCCCAAATGACAACATCGGGTTCGATAAATAAACAATAAAATAAGACAAGCATTCATTTCCCCCCGAGTGCTACGTATCAGAGCAAATGACAAACTCGAACTAACAACGCTAACGACTACTCCTCTTGGTTACCTGCACGTTACCAACGAGGGGTAACATTCAAACAGAAGGGATGAGATATCGAATACTATAATAGAACATATGATAAATAATATATCGAAATCAGTTTATGTAAAATCACCACTTCATACCAAACAAACATGCCTTGTTATAGCAATTAATATGAACATAGTTATACTCTAACTAATTCATACCCAAGATCACTTCTAACTCGCTTAACGACAAACAAATCAAATCAACATCAAAGTCTTTGCCGAAGATCAACAAATGACAACTCAAACACACATGAGAAGTAGTCACCGATCCCTTAGCCAGGGTCTCGACGACCATTTCTCCATCCATAGAAGACAACACAAGACCCAATCTTTCAACACAATCAGCAGCAATAAAACAATGAGTAGCACCAGTATCAATAATAGTAATTAAATGAGTACTATTAATGAAACATGTACCTCTGATGAGTCTGTCTTCACTAGCTGTCGAAGTCCCAGCCAAAGCAAACACCTTGCCACCAGTTTGTGCCTTCTTTGTTTTGGGAAATTACTACCAATGTGTCCTTCTCCACCACAGTTGAAACAGATCATCCCCCTATGCTTGCAATCAGATATCGTATGCCCAATCTTACCACAACGGAAACACCTCTTCCCATCAGCAGTAGTGCACACATTACTCTTGTGACCAGGTTGCCCACATTTGAAACATACGACCCTAGTATGAGCATCTCCCCCACTATTCCTTTGACCACGAGCAACTATTTGTTTACCTCTACCATCATCATAAGGCTTGCCATGGTTATGTTGATTCTTGCCTCTCTTATCACTAACAATCTTGCGATGAGCATTGTTATCCTCTTCAAAGATCCTACAACTATCAACCAAATCGGAAAAGACACGAATCTTCTGATACCCAATAGACTTATTGATTTCCGAGCACAACTCATTCTCAAACTTGATGCACTTAGAAAACTTAGCACCTTCACCATCAAAATGTGGATAAAACTTAACTAGCTCAATGAACTTAGCAGCATACTCAGTGACAGATTTGTTCCCTTGCTTCAACTCGAGGAACTCAATCTCTTTCTTACCCTGAACATCTTCAGGATAATACTTCCTCAAAAACTCCCTACGGAACACAACCCAAGTGATTTCCTCACCTACAACTTCCAACCTTGCACGCATTTCTAGCCACCAGTCACCAGCTTCAACTGCTAGCATGTGAGTGCCACATCGAACCTTTTGTGCTGGGGTGCAATCCATCACACGGAAAATCCTCTCGATTTCCTTCAACCAATCTAGTGCTCCATCAGGATCATGCCTACCCTTGAACACCGGCGGATTCTCCCTTTGGAAGGTTGCTAAGCTACGAGATCTGACATTCTCGTCCGCAATCGGCTGATTCTGCATAGCCTGGGCCATCGCTTGCAGAGCAACGGCAATCGCAACATCGTTCCTCCAAGCCATCTTATCTTATCACTGCAACACAAACAATGGTTAAGAAAACTAACAATACTCAATTGTTACACAACTACGACTCGATAACTTGACCGGATGAACTGATCTACTCTGATACCACTAATGTAACACCCCAATTCTACCCCAAGCAATTTACGGAAAATCAGAGTATAAAAATTCCCAAAATAATCGGGATGCTACACATTCAACAGAGACACATAAACATGTCATGATTTTAGAATAGATACATAAAACTTAAAGAAAGAGAAATGAACACAACTCATGAATAAAGTCTTTATAACATAAACCAACTTTGATTAATCACGCAGTGGATTCATAATAATTCTCCATATGAGACATAGCATCTTTTGAATCATAAAACAACATCAATACGATAACTCCCTAAATAACAACATCGGGTTCGATAAATAAATAACAAAATAAGACAAGCATTCATTTCCCCCGAGTGCTACGTATCAGAGCAAATGACACCAAACTCGAACTAACAACGCTAACAGCTACTCCTCTTGGTTACCTGCACATTACCAACGAAGGGTAACATTCAAACAGAAGGGGTGAGATATCGAATACTATAATAGAACATATGATAAATAATATATTGAAATAAGTTTATGTAAAATCACCACTTCATACCAAATCAACATAAAACAATACCATTCACCAACACCTCAATTCAACTTATAGCATTACTGTGCTTAAACAACACTTCAAATAAGCAACAAATCAACGACTCCAAATGCGACTCAATTATGCAAATGCATGTGGTACCATTGGAGCAGAACTCCCAACATAGAAAGTCCAGTTTACCGAGGCATGAGGCATAAGCCCTCAACAAAAAATCTTGCCAATAAAGGCCAACATGGTGAGCATTCGCTCCAACTTAGAACATGTCAATCCAGGCCAACTTTAATGTTATGCTATGCTATGCGATAATACAAACAACCACAACTTGGCAACGCAACAAATACAACAACATAATAAAGGTCAACGTAACAACAATTCACACCTTCAACATTGGCCAAAGGCCTACATCACCGTCATTAACAATTAATCAAGGTAAATCACAACATTTACTTACAACAGAGATATCGAAACAAATTGAAATTTTGGTCAATTCATAATATACGTCAATACACCAACATACCAGATTAATCGTATCGTTTCAAATTATTTGCTAACTTAGTTAAATCAATACCATTGTTAATTATTTTCATCACTAATAAAATACTAATTCAACCATTTAAAATATATATAGTCCACTGTTATTTGTTCTCCCTAAAATTGCTAACTTATTAGACAACTAATGGGTGTGCCATTCTTCCATATAAAACTAGCTTCTAGCAACTAAATTTAATTTACTTCCACTGAACAGTGACATTTATATATACTGCAACTAGTAATTACTTATATTATTTAAAAAAATTATGCAGCACAAGTGCCATAGAGGGACAAAATAGAGAAACAGAGAAACAAGTGCCCCTGCCTCACAGTGCCAAAGTGGCACTTTCCTCCACCTACCACACTAGTGCCGATCGGAACTTCTCTCTCCTACCAAGGTTGCCAAACGGCAACCCCCATATACACAAGTTCCGGACGACACTTCCACTTCCAGTTTCATTTTTGTTCCTTCTTCTTATTTCCTATACTTAATTTCTATGTGTAGTTTCTATGCTTATTTTCTATGGTAGTTTCCATACTGCTTCAGTAATTCTTCTGTCTCCTAATCCAAACTCATCCCATACAATAACACAGCAACCCACATATTTTTCTTGATAGTTCTATAACTAAAACAATATTAATCATTATTATCACAACAACACAAGCCAAGCATAAGTCAATAAAATAGTAACAATTTCACATACAAATTCCCACATACAAAATATCATACACCCCCATTATAGTATAAGAAACCCACCCTTACTTGGCATGATTTTGAAAAAAATCAAGGAAGCTTCAATGGAATTTCTGGAAACTAGCCATAGCAGCAGCTTCCTCGTTCTTCTCCTCTTCTTACAAAACCTTATTCTCTTTTCTCTTCTTATTTTGTTTTTCCTGATAACACCACTTTCTCTCTTTTCTTCTATTTTCTAATAAAATATTATCATTTAACCCTTAGTAACTTAAATGGGCCTAAACAAAACACCCCCCCTTATTACTCCGCGACACCATACTTAAGCCCAACATCAATTCTAAACTTACTAGTAAAATAATACCTCAACTTATTTATACCTATATAAACCTGATTAAATTATTATTCCAACTTAATAAAATAATCCTGACTTCAACGATAAAAAAATATTTTAATTAAAATAAAATAATCAAAACAATATTTAATTAAATAAATAATTAAATATCGGGGCGTTACAACTCTCCCCCACTTAGAATATTTTTGTCCTCGAAAATAAAAGTTTACCTGGTTCAAATAACTCGGGATAGGAGTCTCGCATCTTACTCTCCAACTCCCAGGTCATACTCTCTCCAGCAGCTCCTAACCAGACAACTTTCACCAATGTAATCGCCTTCCCCCTTAGGATCTTCATCTCGCGATCCGCGACTCGCACAGGCATCGTCTCCACCGTGAGATTATCCCGTACTTGCACATCGTCCATTTGAATCATATGGGACAGATCAGGAATATACTTCCGAAGTTGCGATACATGAAACACGTCATGCAAATTAGCAAGGTTTTGAGGTAACGCCACTCAGTAAGAAACCTTCCCAAATCGATCCGATATCTGATACAGACCAATAAAACGAGGAGTGAGCTTCTTAGACTTCAGAGCTCGCCCAACACCAGTCACAGGTGTGACTCTCAAAAACACATGATCACCAGCTTGGAATTCTAAATCATTCCTTCTCTTGTCATGGTAATTTTTCTGTCTACTTTGAGAAACCTTCATCTTCTCTCAGATAAGCTTCACTTTCTCAGTAGTCTCGAACAATCTTAGGTCCAAGTACCATACTTTCACCAGATTCATTCCAACACAATAGAGTCCTACACCTCCGACCGTACAACGCCTCAAAAGGTGCCATCCCAATACTAGAATGGTAATTGTTATTATAAGTGAACTCGATCAATGGAAGATAAGTATCCCACGAACCTCCCTGTTCAAGAACACATGCCCTCAAAAGATCCTCCAAGACTGAATAGTCCTCTCAGTCTGACCATCTGTCTGAGGATGATACGCCAAACTCATCCTCAACTTAGATCCCAACGCCTCTTGCAAACTTTTCCAGAAATTAGAAGTAAACCTCGGATCTCTATCCGGCACAATACACAAAGGAACACCATGCAACTTCCCAATGCTTCTGGTGTAAATATATGCCAACTTCGAAACCAGATATGTGATGTTAATAGGTATAAAGTGTGCCGACTTTGTAAGCCTATCAAAAATCACCCATATTGAATCATCCCCTCTCAAGGTACTAGGTAATCTCGTTATAAAGTCCATCGAAATGCTATCCCATTTCCATTCTGGAATCTCTAACAGTTGCATCAACCTCGCAGGCTTCTGATGCTCAACCTTCGACTTTTGACAAGTCAAACAAGCATACACAAACTGTGCCACATCACGCTTCATACCAGGCGACCAAAACAAACCTTTCAAATCTTGATACATTTTAGTAGCTCCTGGATGAATACTCAAACTGCTTCTGTGACTTTCCTCAAGAATCACTTTCTTAACCTCTTCATCATCAGGGATGCAAATACGATCTCGAAATCTCAACACACCTTACGCATCTATCTTGAAATCATCATTCTCAGATCGATCAATTCCCTCCACCAACTTCACATCTAGCTTTTGAGCCTTGATGATACTATTGAGAAAGTCATTATTAATCTTTAACATTCCCAACATAACACTTTGCGGTGTCACTTCACAAACTAGACTCCAATCTCGGAATTGCTCAATCAACTCCAACTCTTTAACCATCATTGCTGAAATGTGCAAAGTCTTTCAACTCAAAGCTTCGGACACAACATTAGCTTTTCCTGGATGATAATTCAAACCGAAATCATAATCCTTCATCAATTCTAACCACCTTCGCTGCCTCATATTCAACTCTTTCTGATCAAAAAGATACTTCAAACTCTTATGGTCACTAAACACTTCGAATCTAGAACCATAGAGATTATGCCTCCAGATTTTCAACACAAAGACAACTGCAACCAATTCTAAATCATGCGTAGGATAATTCTTTTCATGAGTCCTCAATTGTCTATACACATAAGCAACCACCTTACTATTCTCCATGAGTATACCACCTAACCCCATCAGACAAGCATCACAATACATAACAACAGGTTCCCCCGGATTAGGAAAGGTCAAAACTGGAGCCGAAGGTAACCTCTTCTTCAACTCGGTAAAACTTTCTTCACATCGACTATCCTACACAAAGGATTTACCCTTACAAGTCAACTTGGTCAACGGAAGTGCCAACTTAGAAAAACCTTCTATAAACCGTTTATAGTAACCGGCTAGTCCCAACAAGCTTCTAATCTTAGTAACCGACTTCGGAGCTTCCCATTACAACACAGCATCAACTTTAGAAGGATCCACAGTGATGCCACTACCAGAAATGACATGACCAAGGAAACTAACCTCATGCAACCAAAACTCACACTTGGACAACTTCGCATACAACTTCTTCTCTTTCAAAACTTGTAATACAGCTCTTAGGTGCTCTTCATGTTCTTCTTCCGACTTAGAGTAAATCAGAATGTCATCAATGAATACCACCACAAACTGATCCAAATAAGCATGAAAGATTTGATTCATGTACTCCATGAATACTCTCGGTGCATTGGTTACACCGAAAGGTATCACCAAATACTCGTAGTGTCCATACCGAGTCCTGAACACGATCTTCTAAATATCATCTTCTTTCACTCTAATCTGGTGATATCCTGACCTCAAATCAATCTTAGAAAACACACTTGCACTCACCAATTGATCCATCAACTCATCAATCCTCGGGAGAGGATACTTGTTCTTAATCTTCACTTTATTCAACTACTTGTAATCAACACAAAGCCTCATACTTCCATCTTTCTTCTTTACTAACAACACAGACGCTCCCCATGGTGATACACTGGGTCTTACAAACTTTTTCTCGAGCAACTCTTCCAGCTGCTTCTTCAATTCGGACAATTCAGATGCAGACATCCTGTACGGTGCCATAGAAACAGGTCTGGTACCAGGTACAAGATCAATCGCAAATTCAACCTCTCTCTCTCTCTCTCTCTGGCGGTACATCATGAATTTCATCAGGAAACACTTCAGGAAATTCTCGCACCACCTGCAACTCATTAATCCTAACTTGGTTCTCCATTGATAGCGACGCCATCAACGTGAACACCTGAGCTTCGTCTTGCATCAGCTGCCTCAACTGTTTACCGGTCAACAAACAACTCTTTCCCCTTCAGGAGTAGAAAACCTCACAGACTTGTTATAGAAATTGATATGAACATAGTTATACTCTAACCAGTTCATACCCAAGATCACTTCTAACCCGCTTAACGGCAAACAAATCAAATCAACAGCAAAGTCTATTCCGAAGATCGACAAAGGACAACTCAAACACACACGAGAAGTAGTCACCGATCCCTTAGTCGGGGTCTCGACGACCATTTCTCCATCCATAGAAGACAACACAAGACCCAATCTTTCAACACAATCAGCAGCAATAAAACAATGAGTAGCACCAGTATCAATAATAGTAATTAAAGGAGTACTATTAATGAAACATGTACCTCTGATGATTCTGTCCTCACTAGTTGTCGAAGTCCCAGCCAAAGAAAACACATTGCCACCAGTTTGTGCCTTCTTTATTTTCGGGAAATTACTACCAATGTTTCCTTCTCTACCATAGTTGAAACACATCATCTCCCTATGCTTGCAGTCAGATATCATATGCCCAATCTTACCACAACGGAAACACCTCTTCCCATCAGCAGTAGTGCACACATTACTCTTATGACCAGGTTGCCCATATTTGAAACATACGACCCTAGCAGGAGCATCTCCCCCACTAGTCCTCTGACCATGAGAAACTCTTTGTTTACCTCTGCCATCATCATAAGGCTTGCCACGGTTTTGTTGATTCTTGCCTCTCTTATCACTAATAATATTGTGATGAGCATTGCTATCCTCTTCAAAGATCCTGCAACTATCAACCAAATCGGAAAAGACATGAATCTTCTGATATCCAACAGCCTTCTTGATTTTTGAGTGCAACCCATTCTCAAACTTGATGCACTTAGAAAACTCAGCATCTTCACCATCAAAATGTGGATAGAACTTAACTAGCTCAATGAACTTAGCAGCATACTCAATGACAGATTTGTTCCCTTGCTTCAACTCGAGGAACTCAATCTATTTCTTATCCCGAACATCTTCAGGATAATACTTCCTCAAAAACTCCTTATGGAACACAACCCAAGTGATTTCCTCACCTGTAGCTTCCAACCTTGCACGCATTTCTAGCCACCAGTCATCAGCTTCAACTGCTAGCATGTGAGTGCCATACTGAACCTTATGTGTCGGGGTGCAATCTATCACACAGAAAATCCTCTCTATTTCCTTCAACCAATCTAGTGCTCCATCAAGATCATGCCTACCCTTGAACACTGGCGGATTCTCCCTTTGGAAGGTCGCCAAGCTACGAGGTCCAGCATTCTCGTCCGTAATCGGCTGATTCTGCATAGCCTGAGCCATCGCTTGCAGAGCAGCAGAAATCGCATCATCGTTCCTCCCAACCATCTTATCTTATCACTGCAACACAAACAATGGTTAAGAAAACTAACAATACTCGATTTTTACACAACTACGACTCGATAACTTGACCGGACGGACCGATCTGCTCTGATACCACTAATGTAACACCCCAATTCTACCCCAAGCAATTTACAGAAAATCAGAGTATAAAAATTTCCAGAATAATCAGGATGCTACACATTAAACAGAGACACATAAACCTGTCATGCTTTTAGAATAGATACATAACACTTAAAGAAAGAGAAATGAACACAACTCATGAATAAATTCTTCATAACATAAACATACTTTGATTAATCACGCAGTGGATTCATAATAATTTTCCATATGAAACATAGCATCTTTTGAATCATAAAACAACATCAATACGATAACTCCCCAAATAACAACATCGGGTTCGATAAATAAACAACAAAGTAAGACAAGCGTTCATTTCCCCCTGAGTGCTACGTATTAGAGAAAATGACACCAAACTCGAACTAACAACGCTAACGGCTACTCCTCTTGGTTACCTACATGTTACCAACGAAGGGTAACATTAAAACAGAAGGGGTGAGATATTTAATACTATAATAGAACATATGATAAATAATATATCGAAATCAGTTTATGTAAAATCACCACTTCATACCAAATCAACATAAAACAATACCATTCACCAACACCTCAATTCAACTTATAGCATTACCGTTCGTAAATAACACTTCAAATAAGCAACAAATCAATGACTCCAAATGCAACTCAATTATGCAAATGCATGTGGTACCATTGGAGCAGAACTCCCAACATAGAAAGTGCCAGTTTACCGAGGCATAAGGCATAAGCCCTCAACATAAAATCTTGCCAATAAAGGCCAACGTGGTGAGCATTCTCTCCAACTTAGAACATGCCAATCCAGGCCAACTTTAATTCTATGCTATGCTATGCGATGATACAAACAACCACAACTTGGCAACGCAACAAAGACAACAACATAATAAAGGTCAACTTAACAACAATTCACACCTTCAACATTGGCCAAAGGCCTACATCACCGTCATTACCAATTAATCAAGGTAAATCACAACATTTACTTACCACACAGATATCGAAACAAAATGACATTTCGGTCAATTTGCAAACTACGCCAATACACCAACATACCGGATTAATCGTCTCATTTCTAATTATTTGCTAACTTAGTTAAATCAATCCCACTGTTAATTATTTTCATCGCTAATAAAATACTAATTCAACCATTTAAAATATATATAGTCCACTGTTATTTGTTCTCCCTAAAATTGCTAACTGATTAGACAACTAATGGGTGTGCCATTCTTCCATATAAAACTAGCTTTTAGCAACTAAATTTAATTTACTTCCAATGAAAACAGTGACATTTACATATACTGCAACTAGTAATCACTGATATTATTTAAAAAAATTATGCAGCACAAGTGCCATAGAGGGACAAAATAGAGAAATTGAGAAACAAGTGCCCCTGCCTTACAGTGCCGAAGTGGCACTTTCCTCCACCTACCACACTAGTGTCGATCGACACTTCTCTCTCCTACCAAGGTTTTCGAACGGAAACCCCCATATACACAAGTGTCGGACAGAACTTCCACTTCTAGATTCATTTTTATTCCTTCTTCTTATTTCCTATACTTAATTTCTATGTGTAGTTTCTATGCTTATTTTCTATATTAGTTTCCATACTGCTTCAGTAATTCTTCTGTCTCCTAATCCAAACTCAACCCAGACAATAACACAGCAACCCACATATTTTCCTTGACATTTCTATAACTAAAACAATATTAATCATTATTATCACAATAACACAAGCCAAGCACAAGTCTATAAAACAGTAACAATTTCACATACAAATTCCCACATACAAAATATCATACACCCCCATTATAGTATAAGAAACTCACCCTTACCTGGATTGATTTTGAAAATAATCAAGGAAGCTTCAATGGAATTTCTGGAAACTAGACCTAGCAGCAGCTTCCTCGTTCTTCTCCTCCTCTCACAAAACCCTATTCTCTTTTCTCTTCTTATTTTGTTTTTCCTGATAACACCACTTTCTCTCTTTTCTTCTATTTTCTAATAAAATATTATTATTTAACCCTTAGTAACTTAAATGGGCCTAAACAAAACACCCCCCTTATTACTCCACGACACCATACTTAAGCCCAACATCAATTCTAAACTTACTAGTAAAATGATACCTCAACTTATTTATACCTATATAAACCTGATTAAATTATTATTCCAACTTAATAAAATAATCCTAACTTCAACGATAAAAAAATATTCGAATTAAAATAAAATAATCAAAACAATATTTAATTAAATAAATAATTAAATATCGAGGCGTTACACCAGGGCTTGGTAATGATTACAAAATCTTTAGGGAGCCTCCAGGAATGTATTTGGATCTTTTGTTTGGACTAAGGAAGACTGGAACCTAAAATGTGAATTTTACAACTTTGATAATTTTTTGCAAAATTTGTAGAGCTTTTCCATGATGTATCTCATGTGTCTTGAAGCTTACTAATGTGTCCTTTTATATAGAGAGGGGGGGGGGGGGGGGGGGGAGACAAGATAACAAAGGTAATAACAACCATAAACATGTGTTTTTAAATCCATGAATGATGTTTTGTGACTTTGCCAAAGACATGGAATCTTGTCCTTTTTGAATTTGAATGAATGTGGACATTTCTTGCACGAAATTTTATGGGCCTAGGCTGTCCGAAACATCAACCCAAAGCTCAAAGCCTAATTCCAATTATTTTATACATTTTATTTTATATTTATTTGAAATAAATTAAAATAAATATGAATAAAATAGTTAGCAAATGCAAGGCATGTCAAGAATAATTTTAGAGGACCTATATAAGCTTAGGAAGATGTTTTAAGTCCAAGAAATTAAACTATTGACCTAAAACTTCAAGTTTGCTCAATGCATAATTCTTGAAAATTCCCAAATTTTCCCAACTTGGGCAAGCCATAACTTGCTCAATTTGCATCTCATGATGATGATCTTAGACATTTTGAAAATCCCAATATGTATAATTCAATCCCTCTTTTGATCCATTTTCCATTTGAAGATTTTATCTTGATGTAAATGGTCTTGACAAAAAGTGCCTTTTATTGACTTTCTAAAAATGACGTGTAATGTATAAGCTTGTATCTTTCAAATGGTGTATTTCTTGGACTTTAGCGCTGAAGAGAAGTTGTATGGAATTGGATTCTCTTTAAGATGAACTTTGGTTATGAAAAAATGGATGAAGTATGAGAAAGTTATGCATGGTCATAGTTTGGTTGACTTTTCCTATAGAAACCTTAATTAGCAATTCTTGACTTTTGATGAATTAAGAGCATTTCTTGAGGGATCATGATCAACCCTTGATCAAATGATGGATATCACTTCAAAAATTTATGTTGACCAAAAATCTTGAAGTTTGACTGTATATAGACCGTAGTTGACTTTTGACCTAGTATAATTGATTTTCAAGCATTTGAGCAATTGACTGAGCAAACTTGTAGTGCAAGGTATGAAATTTGTCATGGATAATCTTGAAGACATATTAGAATCATGGAAGACATTTGAGACCTTTAGAGGTCACACATCTTGGTGAAAAATGAAACCCTAGTTGGAAAGCCAATGCTTATGAAGAGAATTTATCTAATCAATTCTTGGTCAACCTTGAGAAATTGAGGACCTCTAGGAGTATGTTTTGTGTGAAAATGAGAGGGAAAATTTTAGGGTACAACAGCTGCCCCTGTTCAATCTTCTTAAACCTGAGGATTTAGATTGGCTTGTCTGCCTTTTGTGATCTGAAGGTGGAAGATGACTGAACACTAGAGTGCCTAGAAATTTACATTCGCATGAAGTAATACTGATGGTTGATGACGTCGGGAATGGGCTTACAGATGTCATTTGGCGAAGATGACTAAAATTCATCAAAGATGGGCTTAAATACGCCATCCAAAGAATATGACTGAGAGTCATCGAAGATGGGCTTAAAGATGCCATCCAGAGTAGATGTTGACTTCATAAGACGTCTCTTCATGGGGATTCCTGTTCCTTTTGTCTGGGGAGGATTCCACTGGGGGATGTTGATTTCTATTGTTTTCCTGTTTGAGGAAAACTCTGGGGAATAGAGTCTAGGAACTTCAGTTGTCCATGGCTCTACTGAGGGGTTATCTCTGGATTGGAGAGATGAAAATTTGCTGTTTTCTGGTTGAAATCCAGGATTCGCAGTAATTTGATGGGGAGAATGAAATTAATTGCTATCTGGAAATGTATCAGAAGAAACCTGTGTAGGGCTGTTTCAGGATGAGTTTGGGTAAGACTTCATCTGGAAGTGTATGAGAAGGAACCTGGGTAGGATTATTTTAGGAGATATATGAGAGGGAGCCTAGGTAGGGCAGCTTCAGGATGAGTTCGGGTAAAACTGCATCTGGAAATTGTATGAAGGAACCTTGTTAGGGTTGCCTCAGGATGAGTCCGTGTAAAACTGCATCTGGAAATTGTGAGAAGGAACCTGGGTAGGGTTGCCTTAGGAGGAGTCTGTGTAAAACTGCCTCTGGAAATTCAAGAGAAGGAACCTAGGTAGGGTTGCCTCAGGATGAGTCCGTGTAAAATTGCATCTGGAAATTCAAGAGAAGGAACCTTGGCAGGGTTGCCTCAGGATGAGTCCGTGTAAAATTGCATCTGGAAATTCAAGAGAAGGAACCTGGGTAGGTTTGACTCAGGATGGTCCGTGTAAAACTGCATCTGGAGATTGTGAGAAAGAACCTGAGTAGGGTTGCTTCAGGATGAGTCACTGTAAAACTTCAGAAGGAGGGAGAAGTAACCCATGTAAGATTGCTTCATGAAGAGCCCATATAAAGTTGTATTTGGAAGTCAGAAGAAACCCGTGTAAGATTGCTTCATGAAGAGCCCGTATAAAGTTGTATTTAGAAGTCAGAAGAAACCCGTGTAAGGTTGCTTCATGATGAGCCTGTGTAAAGTTGTATTTGGTCGCACAGATAATTCCTTTGTTTTGTTTCAGGAGCTAATCCTGGACCTGTTGAAAAATTTTGATGATAAATATCTGTTGATTGATCTTTCCTGGAAAGTAAAGCATTATCTGTATGCAATGTCATGATGTATGAAATGTATTGTGTAATGGTGTTCTCAAAATAAATGAGATTGGGATGTATGCATTTGTACTACAGATGCTATGACGTTTGTAGAATGATGTATGAATGAAATATGTGAATGTACCCGTTGTTCTATTGCAGCGTTATTGAATTAGGGAAAATAAATCCCTGATTGTAGCTGGAGATGAAGAATGTAGGTCTTCAGATTTTATTGAATCTGAACTGTTGGGAGATGATATTCTGTTGTTAGAAAAATAAACTCTGATGGGGAAGGAAAGCTCTGTGCACTGCCTGAGGATTTTGTGAAATCCTATTGGGGAATCCTGAGAAGTTTGACGAATTTACTGGGGAAAACCTGATGTCATAGCAGTATTTGGAAATTCCTATCCTGTTAGGGATATAAGAACACCTGACATCACTAGGTTATAAGCTGAGGATATGGCGACGACTTTTTAGTAAGATGCCCCTGCCTCTGTACCCACTGGAGAAAGTACGTACAGAGACTTTGTGGATGGTTTGAGTGTCATCCCAACTCCTGGGGTTCTTGGTAAATGATGATCAGGATGATAAGTCTTCTACTGATAAACAAATGACAAGATGACGGGACATAGTCATACGTTTTTAATCCCTAACTTTTTCTTGGACCTCCCTTTTGGGTTTTCAGTCCACCGGAATACCCTTTTTTACTCAAGCCTCCTTTTCAGGTTTTTGACTTGTCGGGTGTACAATTGTTTTGTATATATCCCTAATTTTTGCCCAAAATCTTTTGGTTCGCCGGGATGCCCTAAATTTTTCCTAGGCCTGTCAACCTAGCGGGTCTTTTTCATGCGTAGTATTTTCTGACTATGTCCGCGCTCATAGGATGTGGAGAGTTATTACTGTCTATGACAACAAGTGTTATAGAAATGCCAGAGAATGTTTATGTGATCGCATATGCCCTTTCATACGTGGGAGCCTGTGTGGGGCTGCTTCAGGATGAATCTGGTGCACCTGATGTTTGATCAAGTTTCTGATAGTCTTGAATTTCCTAGGTATCTTTTCTAAGAATTGTCATGGAAGGATTCGAAGACATGATACTGACACCATCTGATACTACTGGTACAAACAAGAAATTTGGTGGTACCAAAGATTCAAATTTCACAGTGATTTTCTTCTGGAATCCCCGATCAATGTAACAGCCCCCGAGTGATTCAGATGGAGATCTGCCCCTAGCTATTCAACATTTTTGGAGAGATTCTTTGCATATTAGCTTGACTGCCCCGGATTAATTAGACACCATGTCATGCCCCTTGATTATGAAAGGTGTGTTATTGGGAATGTGTTTTCCGTCTGAGGTGATTCTATTCATTGAGGGGGTCTTCGTTCATTGAATATTCTTTGTGTAAATTTCTCTGCCATTTGAACAATTAACCATATCCAAACAATGTCATTTAAAGAATGCAAAGCTTATGTATGTCTTGAAATTTTTTGAAAATCCGTTTTTTATAGTAAAACAAAATTCGCAAGAATGTGATATCAACTCATGATTTATATCAAACCTTATAGGAGTCAGGATACCTTTGTAACAGTATGCTCTCGAACTAACCCATGCTTCAGCTAGGACTTTAAGGGTTGTAACGTGGCCTAGTTCATGGTTTATGAAACAAATGATAAAGTCTCAAAATTTATTTGTACCCACCCGTTCTTCGTGATGTTCTTCAGTCCTATGCTCAGTTAATTGTGCATTTCGAATCCCAATTGAGTTCTGGAATGTTGGCCCCGATATTCCGGTGATGGTTCACAAATTGAACGTTTATTTGAGAAGGCATACATTTTTGTGACCTTTTATTTTTGTTGAGGATTTGTAGGACCTATTTATTTTTTAATTTTGCTATCCCTGTCTTTTTCCTGAACTATTTTGTTGTACCCCAAAATTTACCCTCTCATTTTACTCAAAACATACTCCTAGAGATCCTCAATTTGCTCAAGATTGCCCAAGAGTTGACCAGACAAACTCTCTCCTAAGGCAATGTATCTTAAACTAGGGTTTCCATTTTCATCAAGATGGGTTAACTCCAAATACCTCATATTCTATCCATGGTCCTAATATGTTCTCAAGACCTTCCATGTCAAATTTCAATCCTTGCACAAGAAGTTTGCTCAGTCAACTGCTCAAATGCTTGAGAATCGACTGTATTAGGTCAAAAGTCAATTATGGCCCACATACAGTCAAAGTTCAAGATTTTTGGTCAACATCAACATTTTGAAGTTATATCCATCATTTGATCAATGGTTGATCATGATTCCTCAAGGAATGCCCTAAATTCATGAAAATCCAAAAGTTGCTAAATTAGGGTTTCTCAAAAAAAGTCAACCAAACTTTGATCAAGCATAACTTCCTCATACTTTATCAGAAATTTTCCATCCAAGGCTCATTTTGAAGAGAATACAATTCCCTACCATTCATCTTCATCCCTCAAGTTCAAAACATGTAATCACAAAAAGATGTGAGTTTCTATATTATAGGTCCTTTAGAAAAGTCAACAAAAACACTTTTGAGTCAAAGCTTCTTACATGAACATGGAAGACTCAATTGAGATAAGACCAAAAGGGTTGTTTAGGGGACATCCTAAGATTTATAAAAAGTCCAAAAACACCTCTCTAGGGTTAAAATTGGAAGAGATATGCCTTGTCAAATTTGACCCTTTTTGCAAAATTGCCAAAAGTCAAATGTGCTCAAAAATGCATTTTTTGCCAAATGGGCCTAACTTTTTATGCCTGCACCTCACTCATGACATGGTCCATGACCCAAATGTTCACTCACATGTTATTTGATTCATTATTTATTTTAGTTTTATTTTTTATTTATTAAAAATTGAATTTAATCAAATAATTGGTAAATAATAACAAAGATTTATTTTGATTGGATTTTTGGACATAATCACAAGCTCATTATGCTGGCATATCAGAATCAAATCATATCAAAGATAATTGGCACAAGAATGGCATGATTAGGCCAAATTTGGAAGGAGATCATACCACATGAAAACCAAATCAAATCTCCATAAATTTCAAGATACATGTTGTTTTTTGTTGACCTAATACACTCTAGTACATATACATAACGCAGCCAAGGCAAAAGAGAGTGGTGGCAATCGTGAGAAAGAAAGAACAAAACTCAAAAAAATTGACAAAAAGTTGTGACTCGGTTTCAAGCTTGGAGGCCAATTCAAGCCATTCTAGCATTGCCAAACAATTCCTGGACCTTCCCAGAAGCTAACCCAATCGATTGCAGGTCCTTTCACGCGCAGAAACGCTTGCTACATCTCATACGATTTGCCTACTTTTTTCAAATCGATTACAATCATTCTCGCATCATTAGCATGATTTGATGATATATTTGTAACCATTGTTGTGCTTCTAACTTGTCTGGAATTTTTAATTGGATTTTTGATGCACATATTGAGGTTTTCCATTGTTAGGTTTTATTTGGTCATTTTAGGGTTTTTTCATACAGGTAAAATTGGCCACATAAAAGGGTATTAGGATGCTCGTGACATCAAGACGATTTGATCCATGTAACTGGAATTCATTTATCATGCGTTATGTTGATTTTTGAAGGTTGCAGGTTTGTAGCTATGGAAGATGTTCGTAGGTATAAGTATTATACCTAAAACGACGGACTGAGGAAGAAGGTGATAATGTGGAAGCCAACCACTGGGCCATTCAAACTGGCGCGCGTTTTTTTTGTTTCGTCCACTAACTCACGTTTTAACATATATTATGAATTATTGTTATTTGATTAACAAATAAATCACGTAGCGCATATGGCAAGCATGCACGTTGGAAAGGGAAGAGGACCTGGGTTCGATCCCAGGTCCCATTAACTTTCTTATTTTAATTCTTCTTTACAGGATCCTATATGTTGCTATCCTAGAGGTCCATCATGCACCTCCATCATCTAACCATAGGATCTAAGGGCGTTCATGATCAACCAGATCCAATGACTCCACTTTCCAGGGACCATGGTGTACCATTAGGAAGACTTCCCACTGGATTACACGCTGATTGGGCTTCAGCATTCTTGGGCCTAGACATTTCACAACACACCCCCCATTCAGCAATAACAAGCCCAACTTCTTTCTTTTATTTTATTTATTATTTACTAATTATTTCTTTTTTCACAAAAAATAACATCAAATTTTTTTTCCATTAAATCAACAAATCACAAAAACATTGAAAATCATATTTTTTATAAAAAAATATTTTATTTTATTTAATTAATTAATTTAGTTTAAATTAGGTTAATTTAATTCCTTTTCATAATTAAAATTATTAGAAATTAGGGTTGTAAATAATTAATTTTTCTCCCAAAATAACCAAACTATTTTTTAATTAGATTTTAGGTCTCAATTAATTCTCCGCATTTAATCCGTCGTGCGTGTTTTAAATACCTTTTTGAATATTATTTATGTAACTGTTTCGAGGTTGTAATAGATTTCAATTAGGTTTTTAATTTCCATATTTTATTTTCAATTAAATAATTATGTATCTGTGAAAGCCATGTAATAGTTAGGATTTCTATTTCTGCACTTTAAATTTCCGCAATTATTAACTGTTAGATGTATGTTAATAGGATTGTATGGCAAGAATATTTGAAAATTAAAACGGTAGATAACCTAAATATGCAAAAGACAAATTAATTGAAAAAAGCTCACTCGCACATGCTCACTCCTAGGGTTTACTCCACTTCGGTTGCCGTCGGTTAAGCGGTCATGAAGTATAGGGTTTGTTAGTGGCCGTCCTCTAGCCCCGAAAGATCTCAAATGACTCATTCGGATGTTTCCTTGGAAACAGATCTTTAAGGCTTTAGGATGATTACTAACACCTCCTAACATTGCTTTTGTGACCATATCTGTCCCTTCGAACGTCCCTTAAAACTCCAACGACGGTGCTACCTATTCCTTAATAATGGGATAGCATTGTCTAAAGGAAAACGAACAAACTCTTTTTCGAATAGGTAGAAAACTCTTAAGTACTTGCTCAAACAAACAAACTTTTTCACACCAACACTTTCTCAAACAAAGTTTTCAAAAACAACTCTGTAACACTCTTGAGGACAGAACTAAGGGTTAAAACGAAGTAAAATAAAACTTTTTAAAACAAGCACACACAAGCAATTTTAGAAATGAGCAAGTACTTAAGAGCCCATGGAAAATCATGGATAGAAAGGGTGCTAACACCTTCCCTTTCTATAATCTACCCCCCGTACTCAGAAACATCTCGAAAAAGGTTTTTTTGTTCTTTTTCCTTTTCCTGATTGGATAAAATAAAAGCCGGTGGCGACTCTTGCTTACGGCGACACTTTGCAAAAAAAAACGCAAAATGCAAACCAATAAAAACAGTCGGTTCTGCCACCGTATCACAGAACTGGAGACTCTGTTGGGGACTAAATAAGTTGGGTATACCTTAGGATCTAGGTCATTTCAAATTACTTTCGTGTTTGTTTGTTTTATTCTTAAAGGGTTATTGCTTGGGTTACTATAGATCCTACACCCGGATCTGGGGGCACTTTTTAGGTAAATAGCAATGGATCGTGGAGACTGTACGGCGTAGATCGATATGGTTTAAGCGATGGCTGTGTTGGTGTGGCACTTTGGTTAGTACCGATATCCTTCGTAGGGAAACGAGGAGAATACGGGGCCGCCGTGTGGTATCGTGAAGCACTAACGGACCTTAGAACCTTAGTTGAACAAACTTGGCCATTAGAAAGTAATGAGATAGGCGGCCTCGGTATAGAGCTGAGGATTGGTTGATACTCGATGCTACACTCATTGAGATCAGACTTTCGGGATATTCCGGCCGCAAGAAAAGATTGCTTGAGCTGAGACAATGCCCGATAAAGGATGGTCAGTGATATTGAGATCCCTTAGAACCCGGTTACTTTTTAAGACAGGTTTGAAACCAACTAAACTTCAAGAGGGTATAACTTTTAACCTCATGCAAGCCTTAAACCTAAGAGCTTGGTGTGATTTGTCTGTGTTTACTATACATGTGGTTTATCATGACATCATGCATCATAACATAGCATCTATTCTTATTGCACTAACCATTTCAAAGACCAAGGGAATGTATCTTTGTTCTGTTTTATAGATCATGGCTTCTGTTAGTAGAAACACTATCTGAACCAGCTTTGTGAATATACCTTACCAACTCAAAGATCTAGTATCAAGGGTTTCTGAAACTTTTGCGTTCACTAAGAGACATGGTCGACTTCTCAACTTGGTTACTTCAAACTTTGATGAAAAGATGATGAGTGTACTCTTTCAGTTCTTTGATCCCAAGCACCATTGCTTCACCTTTCCAGACTATCAGTTGGTGCCTACCATGGAAGAATTCTCCCAGCTATTGGATATGCCCATTCTTGAACAGTTGCCTTTCACAGGTATGGAAGAAATTCCTAAGCCAGAAGTCATTGCCTCAGCC
This sequence comes from Vicia faba, assembly GCA_948472305.1. Lineage (NCBI taxonomy): Eukaryota > Viridiplantae > Streptophyta > Magnoliopsida > Fabales > Fabaceae > Vicia > Vicia faba. The sequence goes on from OX451735.1 coordinate 1,210,235,654, forward strand.
TTGCATCTGAAATGGGCCGACGTGGTATCCAATTTGGAAATAAGAAGCGGAGTCAAGGGTTTTCTAGCCATGTTTCTGATAGACAAGGCCCAGCTGTTTTGGGATGATATGGATTTCCAGGATTTCAAGGAGGTCTTGGCTCTTCTAATCTATGGGTTAGTTCTATTCCCTAATCCAGACTCATTCATATATGTGAATGCTATCAAGATCTTCCTCTCTCGCAACCCTGTGCCAACCTTACTCGGAGATATTTTGCACACTCTCCATACTCGTACCATGAAGAGAAGAGGGGTTCTTATGTGTTGCATTCCATTGTTGTCGAGGTGGTTTATTTCTCACCTCCAAACTCATACCATGAAGAGAAGAGGGGTTCTTATGTGTTGCATGCCATTGCTGTCGAAGGTTTGGGTTGGTCACAAATAAAAATGTCACTCACTCACATGGATATTCTATGGTGTTCCCGATCTATGGAAAACATTGCTATTATTGACCGCTACGGGGAGTACCCTAATGTCCAGTTACTTGGCATCAGAGGGGGCATAACCTACAATCCTTATTTAGCTCTCCAACAATTTGGTTACGCTTGAAGAGATGGTCCCCACGAGTTACTTATTGAGGGAATTGTATTCAATTATGAGGATGATGTTCTCGAGTATCGCCGGAGGTTCATACGAGCTTGGGGTATGGTAAACCGATATGGTGCCTAGGCTTTGGGGCCAAAGACTTCCATCCCTATGGAACCTTACCTCCAACGGGTACGAGCTCGCGCACAGAAGCTTATAATGCCCTATGTGGTCGTTTTACCAGTGATTTTGGAACCCACTATTGAAGGGGGTATTCCTTACACAATTCTCTATCCTTATATGCCCACTGATCTTGGAGAATTACATAGGTCTTGGGTTCAGTTGAAGAAGGAGCAGGATACTTACAGGGATCAGCTCTATGCTCAGGAGAGGAAGGTTTTAGAGCTCACAAAGCAGCTCCATGAAGAAAAAGGACTCAATGTCTATCTCGGCACGAAGAGGAAGCATCCATGGGAATTTTGATTTCTTTTCTAGTTTTAGATTTGTTTTAATTGTAACGCCTAAAAGGCATTTGAACTTTGGATTCAGCTAATAAATTTTTTGTTTTATTTTGGTTCGCAAATTTAAATTTCCCAAAGTCTTTGAAATCATTGCATGCGCATCCCATTCATAACATTGCATGTACAGGTACCATTATAGGTTTCTCATCTTCTTCGCTGTTTATTTCAGCAGAAATGTCTTCCGAACAAAGCATCAAGGACCTTCAGGCACAAAACGCCCAGTTCCAACAAATGTTCATAAGTCTGGAAAAAGGGCAAGAGGATCTGAAAGCCCTCATCCTGAAAGAGAAAAAGAAAAAGAAGAAGGTTGCCGGTATTCTGAATATGGGCAGAAGGTTTGGAGAGCGGTTGAAGCGACAAGTCGATCTGGCCTCTTCATCCAAGGAAGGGGAGAATCAAGAAGAAGAGACAAGGGAGAAGGATCCCAGTCCTGCAGTTTCTGACAATGATATTGACTACAATGATGAGTTGTATCCTCCTGTTGAGGATAGATACAAGCAGTTAGAAGATCGTTTGAGTGCCATGGAGGTTCAGAGGATTCTCGGGCTGGATTTCAAAGAATTAGGATTGGTGTCGGGAGTGGTCATCTCGCAGAAGTTCAAAGCTCTAGTTTTTGCTAAGTATGATGGGGTGTCCTGCCAAAAACTCCATCTCCTCTCTTATGTCAGAAAGATCCAGCCCCACACCGCTGATAGAAATTCGTGGGTTCATTTCTCTTAAGATAGTCTATCAGGGACTCAGCTTGAATGGTTCTACCAGCTGGAGGGAGCCAATCTCCGAAATTGGGAAGATCTGGCTGCTGCATTCTATAAGTAGTATCAATAAAATGCCGACCTTGATCCTACTCGTACTCAACTCCAGAGTATGTCCATGGGTGCAAGTAAAGGCTTTAAAGACTATGCACAGAAATGGAGAGACTTGGCTGGAAGAGTTCAACCCCCGTTGTCTGATAGGGAGTTGGTTGATATGCTTCTGGGGATGCTATATGGTCCATTCTTTAATCATTTGATTGGCAGCTCGTCAGCTGGTTTCACCGAGCTGATTCTAACAGGAGAAAGAGTAGAAGCTGGGATTCGGAGCAGCAAGATACAGAAGAATGCCTCTTCGAGTTCAGTAAAGAAGCCTTTTGCTGGTAAGAAGGAAGCCAGTGCCATCTATAGCCCGAGGGGCCAAAACAGGGCTGAACATCGTCAGACAGTAAATGCCGTAATGATACCTATACCTGCAGTTGCTCCACAATGCAACAATAAACAAAGAGTGGAAAGACCACAATGACAGTTTAGCCGAATCAATATGATATTTGGCCGAAGTTCTACCCCATCTGCTGAGATCCAACTTTGCAACCTTGAAAGAGGCTCCCAAGAATCCAAATACCACATCTCCCCGATATAATCCAAATGCTCGGTGTGCCTATCATTCTGAGAGTCCTGGCCACGATACCAATGACTGCTGGGCTCTAAGAAATAAGGTACAAGATCTGATTAAAGCCAAGGAAATTGAGTTCGATGCTCCGGAGAAACCTAATGTCATAACTGCTCCCATGCCTAAACACGGTTTTGGAATTAATGTTGTTGATATCGACTTGTTTGTGACCTTGGTGGATGAAGTTTCTACCCCTCTCATGACTGTGAAGAAGAATTTGTTGTTGGCCGGTTTATTTCCTGGTTGTGGTGAAGGTTGCCACATGTGTTCATTTCTACCTTCTGGTTGCCATTTGCTGAAGTCAGGTGTTCAACGCCTGATGGACAGCAAAGAGATTTTGTTCGAGAAAACTTTGGTTCCCGTTGTTCCATCTGAAGACATTGCCATTATAATCATTTCTGCTAATCCTTCCAAGGTCTCCTCGAGAAGACCTGTTAGGATTACATCTACCCCAAGAATCGCTCTGCTGATAATCACTGTTCCTGGTCCTGTCCCGTATGTCTCGGATAAAGCTGTCCCCTGGAATTATGGTGCCGATGTGTACTATCATGGCATCAAACAAGATTTGAAAGATGAAGAGGTTGATCCTGATATTGATAACATTGTCGGAACCAGTAAAGTTACCCGAAGTGGAAGGGTCTTCTCTCCGGAGATTTCCCCGAAGACTGTCAACAAGCCTATTGTCATTCCATATGTTGTTCCTGCTAGTACATCAACTATTGCTCCTGTTCTTACTCCAGTTATTACCCATGTCAACGAATCTTCTGATACCCGCGGTAAAGAAGTTACAGGTGAGCCTTCCCGGACGGAGGCGCCTAGAAAAATTATTGTGGAAGCCTCTAAGTAAGAGATAGAGGAAATACTGAAAATAATTAAGAAGAGCGACTACAATATGGTCGAAAAGCTGGGGCAGACCCCCTCGAAGATATCCATGTCATCCCTGTTGTTATGCTCCGAGGCCCATGTGAAGGCTTTGATTGCATTCCTCAAAACTATGCATGTGCCGCAAGAGACTTCAACTGATCAATTTAAAGATTGCATGGCCAGCCTGACTACTGACAATGGGTTGGGTTTTTCAGATGAAGACTTGACACCGAAGGGAAGGAAGCATAATGATGCTCTGCATTTCTGGATTGAATGCAGGGGCACAACTATGGCTCATGTGTTGGTAGATATTCGGTCTTCGCTGAATGTTCTGCCGAAGAAGGCATTGGATCGGTTGGATTGCAAGGATTTGACTTTAAAGCCTAGTAACATTATGGTAAGGGCTTTTGATGGGTCGAAGAGAATGGTGCACAGGGAGGTAGACATCCCTGTCAAAGTGGGTTCTCAGACTTTTGGGTCCACCTTCTATGTGATGGACATCAGGCCGTCATATTCTTGTTTGTTGGGTAATCCTTAGATCCATGAGGTTAGGGAAGTTACATCCACACTCTACCAAATGCTGAAGTATCCGGTAAAAGGGAAGATTATCACTATGTGGGGTGAAGAGGAGTATATGGTGAGCCACCTCAATTCCTTCTGCTACTTAGAGATGGACGGGGAATTCATAGAAACTCCTTGTCAGAACTTCGAAGAGGTCCCTTAGCTCTTGGCATCGACTGAAACTACTACCATCAGCAAACCTCCTCTGAAGATGGCTTCCCTCAAGGATGCCAGGGCCGTGGTTGAAGAAGGTGGGTGTGCCAATTGGGGTCAGCTCCCTGATTTCACTCACAAAACTGACAAATTTGGTTTGGGCTTTACTATAGGGGCTCAAAGGGTTGTTCGACGCGCTCGGGTTGGAGGACCTCCCCTACACATCAGTAATCGGGGAATTAATGCCATTGAGGATAGCAATGGGGACTCAGACATTGACAGCTGGATCTACCAAACTACCAACGGTGGATTGAATAACTGGACGGCTAGGGACTTTATACCAGTTTCTTTTATTCCGCAGTAATTGTCTTGTTTTGATATTTGTAATAAACAATTTAAAACTTTACGGCCTTGTGCCTTGCCCGAGGCACATGGGTTCTGTTTGTGAGGGCTAGTATTTGTCATTTCATATATCATTAATAAAGCATTGAACGTTTCTTGCATACAAATTTTACGCTCTCTGTTTTTATTTTCTGTTTTCACTTTATTAAAACATCTATTCTCTTACAAACACTCACGTATCATATTGAAGATCTATATCCACTATGGATCCCATTGATAACAGCTCTGCTATTGCCAGTTATGACTTTGAAAATCTGATTAACCAAGCCGAAGAAGAAGGTGAGGATGATTGTGAGGTGCCTGGAGAACTTGCTAGACTATTAAAGCAGGAAAAAAGGGCCATACAGCCCCATGAAGAGCCGGTTGAGACAGTGAATTTGGGTACTGAGGAAGACAGAAAAGAGGTTAAAATAGGTGCAAATCTGGAGCTTAGCATCAAACAGAGGTTGATACAGATGTTGCACGACTATGTTGAGATCTTTGCCTGGTCCTATGAAGACATGCTTGGTTTGGACACTGATATTGTGGTACATTGCCTGCCGACTAAAGAAGACTGCCTTCCGGTTAAACAGAAGGTTCGTCGTATGCGTCCCAAAATGTCAGAGAAGATCAAGGCAGAGGTCATGAAGCAGTTCGACGCATGATTCTTAGCTGTCACTTCTTATCCATAGTGGGTTTCCAACGTCGTTCTGGTACCTAAGAAGGACGGTAAGGTATAGATGTGTGTAGATTACAGAGATCTGAACAGGGCAAGCCCCAAAGATGACTTCCCTCTTCCTCACATTGATGTTCTGGTCGAAAACACCGCACAACATAAAATCTTCTCTTTCACGGATGGTTTCTCTGGCTACAACCAGATCAAGATGGCTCCTGAAGACATGGAGAATACAACCTTCATTACACAGTGGGATACCTTCTTCTATAAGGTGATGCCTTTTGGGTTGAAGAATACCGGGGCAACTTATCAGCGCGCCATGGTCGCTTTGTTCCATGATATGATTCACCATGAGATCGAAGTTTATGTTGATAACATGATAACCAGGTCTCAAACCGAGGAAGAGCACATTGATCATCTACAAAAGTTGTTCGACAGGTTGAAGATATATAAGCTAAGGTTGAATCCGAACAAGTACACCTTCGGGGTAAGATCTGGTAAGCTTATGGGTTTCATTGTCAGCGACAAAGGCATCCAGGTAGACCCTGCAAAGGTAAGGGCTATACAAGAAATGCCAGCTCCCCATACATAGAAGGAAGTTAGAGGTTTCTTGGGACGCCTGAATTATATCGCCAGGTTCATTTCACATCTGACTGCTACTTGTGAGCCAATCTTCAAGCTTCTGAAGAAAGATCAAGTGGTAAAGTGGAATGATGTATGCTTTAGATATGTAAAATGTATGTGTGAAATGTGTGTAACATGCGTATATGCCTAGAAATGTTATGAAGACCATTTCTGGCATTCTCTCCTTTAAACCATTGGCTTGAAGTTACCAATTCATGGCGTTGTATGTTATGTCATCGTAGCATTGTTGAACTTGAACGCAGTGGATAATTTTAGCAAAATTTACACATTGATTTTGTATTGTGAGCGCGGGTGTAGACGTAGACGTATGTAGATTTGTATGTTGTAGGCACAGGCGTAAGCGTAGACGTATGTATAGAATTGGCGGGAGTACACATGTGCGTGGACGCGTGTGCGGACGTAGACTTTGTGTCGCAAGTGTGGGCATAGGCGCAGACATGTATATGGATGTAGACTTCGTGTACGGACGCGTAGGCGTAGGAGTAGATATGCATAGATTTTGTATTGTTGAGTGCAAGCATAAACGTAGATGTACATGTGGACATAGACTTTTCGCGTTGTGAGCGTAGATATAGGCGTAGACATGTGTATAGATTTTTTGTATTGCAAGACGTAAGGGTAGCCATGTGCGTGAACATAGACGTGGACTTTATTTCAATATTTTTCTAACCAAAATGTTTTTTCGATGTTTTGTCAAATGCTTTTATTTTGTTAATCCCCCAAAATGATTTCAAGACAATATTCACAAGTAATGATTGTAGTATTTTGTAAACAAGTCTGGGGAAAGAAAAAACGCAATTTGAAAGATGCAAAAAAAGCAAATGTTTTATTGATATGCCTCTGAATATGCGAGAATATACGGTGCAATTCCTAGAAAGAGGTAATTACAGGAAGTTTTAAAATTGTAAATGGCAATGAAAAATGATAATTGTTACTGTTGTTCCCCAATATCCTTTAATGATATTATCTCCTTTGCTTCTGAGTTGAATGATTCATATTTATCTCTCCCTTCGTGGTTCGTAGTCACATTTCTTAGATCGCAGTCTTTTTGTTCTTTATTTATTTGTATGAAATCCCTAACTTTTACCTGGATTTCCCTTTCGGGTTTTAAATCCACCGGGATAATTTTTGTTTATATGCCACTAATTTTTGCTTGGATCTCCCTTTAGGATTTTCGATCCACTGAGACGCTCCTTTTTTCCTAAGTCACCTGTTTAAGGTTCGAGCTTAGCGAGCTTCTTATACATAGTATTTTTGACTATGTTTGAATTTGTCGGATGCGATAGTTCTTCCCCATCCACTATTGTGGGGATAAGAACACCACCGGTGAATGTTGTTTTGACTACGTATGGACCTTCATAATTGGATGTCTATTTACCACGTGAGTTGAGGCGAGTTAGCAGAATCTTCTTGAGTACTAGACCATGTCATGGTTCATCTTGTACAGTACCGTTACTCAGAAAGAATTTCGAGGCTAATTTTCGTAGAGTTTGTCGGTCGATGTTGGAGGCATTTCTGGATGTTCTTGTTTTTCGAGGCCTTTCTTGGTGTCGTGAAATCAAGGCTTGTCATCCAGTCTTTCTTTGATAGCAATAAAAAGTGTGTGCTCTTGATTTTGTGATGCATGATTCGTGGTTTGACCAAGTTACTTTGAATGTAGACGATATAGTTGCCAGAGTGTCTGTCATTTGATTTCCTTTTCGTGGGACGTGACTGAAATTGATTTTTGTGAACTCCGTAGTCAGTTTTCAAAACATGATCCCGATATGGAACCAGTTTTGGATGTTTAGCATCCCGTTCACCATTGAATTGGTATATGGCTTATGATCATTCTTTAGAGAAGTCAATACTGCCCCTATATCGTGCCCCAGTGCATTTGAAGCCTCGTCGAACGTGGATACCCAACGTGCCCCTGGCTCGGGTTATTTGTTAGATCTTGGTATTTCGTAGTTGCTTATTTTTACAGCACTGTCTGTATTTGACCATGGCCTGTTTCTGTAGATATGCACAATAACTTGATCAGCTTCTTTGTGGCTCCTCTATAACATTTCCCCTTAGTTTGGTTTCTTCCGAGTCTTCCCATGTGCTCAGATTAATGGTCTTAATAGCCTCTTGATATGATTGCATATTGTTAGCTTTTCTTTTTAGTTCCCTCGCCATTTTCTCAGAGAGTTCAAGATATTTATCATCTTCCTCTTTAGCTTGGTTGATAGGAGCATCAAAATTATGTTGGATTACAGCAGTAGCATTATCGGTGGTTTTTGGCATGAATTTGCATCTTTATCATGTTTTGGTGCAGATTTAGTATATGAATATTTGAAAATGCATGTGTAGAGAAAGTATTGCCATTTTTTAATTTTAAGATATAAATGCAAGAGAAAGACATGGATCTTGATTGAAAACAAAATATAACTTTTATTAATCATAAATATTGTCTGAAACAAAACAGGGAAACCCTTACAAGCAACCCATATGCCTCGGGCTTGACATAGGTTCTTTCTGAAACAAGAAAAATTAATTAGGAATGAAAAAGATCTCAAGAATCTCCATGGTCGTCCATCTTTTCAGTTTCCCCTTTGGTGTTGGCTTTGTTGGATATTTTTGCCCCATGTCTGCCATGCACTGCTCCTTTGTTGACAAAGGTCTCTTAGATTGGAGGAAAATGTGCTTCGCCCTTCAGAGCAGCTTTATATTTTTCTTCAGGGCATTGTTCAAACTGGACTATCCCTTGGTCCCCTAGCCTTTGTAGAGTTATTTCGAAAGCTTCATTGTGTTCTAGCGGGATTTCACATCCCAACGGATATTCTTTCAGCGAGTTTAACGGGGTTTTTGCTTGTCTGCTTGCCCCAGAGTTAGTGACTACTTCAATTGTGTTTATTGTCAGCCCATCGTGCAACGACGTAGGGTCTGATGTGATGTTGGGCTTCTTGAAAGTGATGTCTTGAGAATCCAACAAATCTTGCACCTTGTGCTTGAAAGGCCAACACTGCTCAATGGTATGTACAGGAGAATTAGCGTGATACTCGCATATGGCGTTGGCATTGTATCTTTGTGGGAGTGGCCTAACTGGAGGAGCTAGAGGCTTGAGTTCCACTAAGGATGCCTTAACTAGCTGTTGTAATAGCTGACTGGGTGGCATCGGGAGTGGATCAAATTTCCTGGGTGGCCTTCTGCCTTGCTACTGCCCTAGTGGGATCACTAATGGTTGTTGTACCCCGGGTTGTGACGCTGCAACATTAATTTCTCCCTCTTTTCCTTTGGTGAAGTTTGAAGCATACCGTTTTGAATTGTATAGAGCATTTGATAGTCCCCCTGATATCTTCCCACTTTTTATCCCAGTATCAATTCTTTCTCTGATGGTTACTAGGTCTGAGAACCCCGAAGAGATACCTCCAACCATCATCTTATAATACAGCCCGTGCAAAGTTCCCATGAGTGTGTCTACTAACTCCTTCTCTAATAGCGGTGGTTGCACACGGGATGTCAACCCCATCCATCTCTGAGCATACTCCTTGAAGGACTCTTCTTTCTTCTGGGACAAATTCTGGAGCTGCATGCGAGTAGGCGCCATGTCCAGGTTATATTTGTAATTCTTTAGGAAGGCATTAGCAAGATCTACCCAGGTTCGAATATGTGTTCGCTCCAATTTCATATACCAGTCTGAAGATGCCCCACTCAGGCTATCTTGAAAATAGTGAATCATCAGCTTCTGGTCATGGGCATGGGCATGCCTCTTCCTGTAGTACATGCGAAGATGATTTCTTGGACAAGTGGGACCCTTGTATTTTTCAATGTCAGGTACTTTGAACTTTGGTGGAATCGCAACATCGGGAACTAGGCCCATTTCAAGAGCGTCCACTTCGAAAGCGTCAAAACCCTCCACAACCTTTAATCTTTCTTCCAGAGCTTTGTACTGATTCATCGCCGGTGGATTATCAACAGCATGAGCATCAGTCGTCTTTAATGGCACTTGGTTAGCATCCTCTGGGTCATGGTCCATGAATTGCATGTCCTAGTAGTTGTCGGCATTATTGGTTGGAATCTGTAGGGTACGAGATGCCCCTGCTTTTGGCGGCGGTGGGACAAACCCTTTAGTTTCAATTTCTTGTTGGGCCATGACAGACTTTTGGAGTCCTGCCTCTGACTCCTTCCTTAGTTGGTGACCGCTTGATGCACCAATAGTCTGGGCTACTTATTCGAAAGTTGCCCTGGGAATCTGGTCTTGTCTGTCAATAATGTTTTTCAAAGCTAGGAGAACTTGACTCAGATCCCCTTTCATTGAAGTGACATCACCCTTTACTTGGTTGAGATCCTCTTTGAATGCAGCCTGAGTTTCCTCGATTTTCTCCATTGCTTTATGTTGGTAGGCCCTTGTTTGATATGGAGGCCAAGGAGGTGGAGACCTTCTTCTACCAATGGTTCAACTGGAGAGATGTTTTTTGAAAAATGAGTTTTACATGATATGCGGGTGTTCGTGAATGCATGTGTGTGAATGAATACGTATGAATACTTGTTTTGAATGTCTTATTCACTTGGGCAAGTATTTGTCTTCTGCTTATTATTTTACTTAGCGACTATCTTTAAAATAGATACGCAAACGATATGTGGAAACAAAATGCCTTTATTGAAAGTAACATAATTCAGATATTGAAAAATATTACGATCTTAAACCAAAAATTTATTTGTGTGAAATCAAGCAAAAAGGAAATGAGTCTTCTAGGCGCGCCTGCGGATATCTGATCTTAAAACCATCCCATGTTGCTGGACAAAGCTTGAGAAAGTCTTCAGCATATTATTTCCCTTTTGTGGCCTTGATTTCAGACGTGTTTGGCGTGTTGACGCGGGCAAGTTGTTTCCTTTGGTATCCATTTTAAAAGACAGTCACCGAGATCTTGAGTTTATTATTATATTTTATACCCCCTGTGAATAAGACAAATGTAGGGTGATGAATATATGAAATGCATGACGAATACATGAAATGCATGAATGCGTGGGTGTAAGGTTGAGTGACGGGATTTTGTGATAAGTACCCCTAGAAGGTAGGTTCCTTAATCTTGATCTACAGTTGGCTTACCCTCCCCAAAAGGTGGTTTTCTTGAAGGTATCATGAATAACACCAGAGGGAAAAGGCTTAAGGGTCTCCCTTAGGTGGAGCCCCTTTACGGACCGAAACTTTCGTCTCAAAGTCGTGAAAGGTCTCGTCATGAGGTTTTAGGTTAGGGTCGTTACAAAGATTCATGGATGAACTTCCAAAGTCCTACTCGTCAAGAGGATATCTCTCGATAAGTATTCCTTTTTCGGAAGTCCACCGACTCTAGGTGAAGTCGTCACATAAACTCGCAGGGATGATGTACCCCCTAAGCTAATAGACGAACCTTCTTTCTAAGGGTTATATTGGAAATATTTTTGAGATAGAAAATCCCGCCACGCAGTAAATATATGATGATAATAGAAATTGACAATAAATAAATAAATGTGATAAAGTAGATAAACACAATAAATAAATAAAGCAAATAAAAATAAAAAACCAAAATACCTAAATCCTAGGGTTAAGGAGTGTCCCGAGCAGAGTCTCCGGCTGTAGCAATTGGTTTTTAAATCAGAGTCGTCACTATTAGTTTTTATCCTAAGGGAAGGGAATATAACAGAAAACCCTAATTCGCAGAGATTCTAGGTTTCAGAGTCAATTAGACAAAAGGAAGGTGTTAGGAACCTTTCATCTACCTTGTTCACAAGGATACTAGGCTCTAGGTTTAGGTTTGGGGTGAACAGGATTTAAGTTTTAATTAGAAAGACTCACCATGATTTTTGATTGTATGCCTACGTATCCTCTTATAAGGAATCAGAGTCGCAATTCGTAGTTCGTAGGGGGTTGGTGTTTTTTAGGGGTTTACAAACATATTTTGAATCACCTCGCACTCGGTCGGGAGTAGTGATTATGGAGATTTTAACTGAATATGCAGTAAGTCAAAACCAGTTTGAAACCCTTTTGCAAAAAAATAGTTGATTAGTTTAGTTTATTGCTAAAAATAGTTTGATGATTTGTTTGTGTTTTTTAATCGTATTAATTGCAAAGATCTTGATTAATGCATGATTAAGAAATATTTTAATGCAAATAATATATAAAATAATATATGCAATTTTGATATAAAATAATTTATTTGATCATATAATAGTAATATTTAAATAGTAAATAAAATATATTAATAATAATATTTACATAAAAAGGGATTATAAATAATAAATGATAATTATAAATAATAATAAGAAATTAAGTAATTATGACAATATAAAATAATAATATCAAAATATAATAATAATAAATAAAAATCACTATTTGATAATAATAATAATAATAATTATTATTATTATTGTAAATAAATAATATATATATATATATATATATATATATATATATATATATATATATATATATATATATATATATATATATATATATATATATATATATATATATATATATATATATATATATATATATATATATATATATATATATATATATATATATATATATATATATATATATATATATATATATATATATATATATATATATATTATAAATGATAATTGAATTATTTATGAATAAATTAATTAATTAAATTCAAGGGGGTGTAAATTATAATTAACAAGTAAAACAGGGGGGTGTTAAAAGGAGATCTAGGCTAGGCCCAGAATGAATCCTGGACAGGGGGTGTATTATGTTTTATGTTTTAGTAAAACTAGAGAAAGGGGGTGTAGAGAGTAATTGGGCTTGGCCCGAACGCAGTAAGAAGGGGTTTAGGGAATTTGGGTGTAGCGCGGTGCATGTTAGTTACCATGCAGACTTGGCCTAGTGGCCGTCTGATTGCAATCATGTGGAGGAGAACGAGGGAGTATGACAATTAACGTGAGTGTGCGTACATGGGATCCAAACGGAATACATATTCTCTTGTTTTATTCATTATTCACATTTTCTGTGTCTTTTCAATGAATACCTTCCTCTCTCATCCTCGCTTCGCCGCACACAAACCTTTCACTCTCCTCACCCAACCCTAGTTCTACCCTTTGGTTCACGGTGGCGCAACAACCACAACCCAAAACCCCTCTATAAACCACCTAAAATATATGAACAACAACAAAAAATGCTAAGTCAATTTTACCCCTTTCACGCGATTTTCGTTCTCGGACCTTGTGCTTCGTTTTTTTGATTCGCTAATCCCTTTTCCCTCTCTTGCTTCCAGATTCCGGTAAATATGGAGGCGAAGGGAGATTTAGATGGCTGCGGTGTGCTTAGGCGGCTAGCGATTAGGGTTTCGGATATCGAAACCCTAATTGAATCAATCTTTGCGAGACGGCGTGTTCTTCGTTCTTCAAAAATAAACGCTAATGGCTCGGTCTTCTTCTCCTCAGTTCTTCCGTTTTTTTTTCGTTTTTGTCCCCGTATCTTCTCCTCTGTATTTTTATTCTCTTTCCATTTTCTGTATTCTCATTTCTTTTTATTTATACTGTTTAGTATTTAGGGTTTTAGGAATTTGTTAGAGTTAGCAATCATAGAAGATTAGGGATTGTAATTTATTGTAATTGATTTTTTTATGATATTAATTTGATTTGGTTTAATTTTTTAGATTTGATTGCAATGTAAATCTGGGATTCTGATTTGTAATTGATTATGTTCTTTGTAAAGAATCTGTAGATTTTGTTTCTGGATTTGATACTGCAATGTTGCATTATTTGATTTAATTAGTTTTTTTCTTTATATTTCTACAATAGATGTTAAGCGCATATCTTGGGGATGATTTGTACAGTATACGTTAGTACAAAAAAAACCAACGTGAAATTTGGCTTGATGGGTACAATAACAGTTTTTTGAACTGGCCTTACAGTATTTTTGGCAAAACTGGTGCAGAAGTGTTTCAGCATATGGGCCCTGCGCTCTTTTGGTTATTCAGCCCAACAACCCTTAATTACCTTATTACAACAAAAAAACACTTTTTTATCCAAAGAACCTTGCACTAATTTCCTATCTCATCCCAACATATTTTTTATTTACAGCAAAAACAATTTTCTTAAACCGAGCCCAATTGGCCATCAGCCCAACGCTACATTTTTTTTTAAATAACTAAACCAACTTTAAAACATTATTATATATAAGAAAATGTTTCATTATTTATTTATTAATAATAATAAACATTTTTTCCCTTTTAAAAATAAGACTAAGACTTAATGGGCTTAGTTAACTTGATAAACACACCCTTCTCTTAAAAATAGCAAAAACATTATTGGGCCTCATATTACAAAACAATCATATGAATGTTCAAATAAGCATGTCCAAGATCTTTGATGGACTTTTAATATTAATATCCCTCTCTTGTTATCAACGAGAAATAGCAATGGGCCAACTCAGTAAATTACTCCCCCCTTTTCACTAAGTCTCTTTGATAAATCAATTATTATTTAATAGCGATTTTAACCTTAATAATAACAACTAATTAGTAGTTATTATTCTGAAATAACTTTACGTTCGAATCGCATGGGCCATAGGCAAACATGCCCATGCGAATGGCTTCACAGATACATGAGTCTTTCTGCTTTAGAAAGCCCCATTTTCATGAATTAAAATACACCCCCTGGTCTTGGATAAAGACGGGCCATCAGATACTGCTATGACATCTTTAATTAAGTATTTCTTCTATTCTCGAAAAATGAAATTATCGAGGTAGTACGAATTTGGGGTACGACAAGCGGCCCCGTATTCTCCTTGATTTAACTCAAGGGACACCGGTACCAACAAATATGCCACACTAACATAGCCATCTCTTTAACCATATCGGTTTATCCTGTACAGTTTTCACGATCTATTGCTACTTACCTAAAATGCCCCAGATTCGGCTATAGGATCTATACAAGAAATAAACCCAAGCATAACCCCGAAATGTAAAGCATGCAAAACAAATAAGTAAAGCATTTTTAAATGTGATTTAGCTCTAAGGTAACCCCACTTTTAGTTTATCCTCCCCAGCATAGTCGCTAGTTCTGTAATACAGTGGGAGAACTGGCTTGAGGTTTTGTGTTTTATCGCAAATGTTAAGGATAGCAAGAGTCTCTACCGACTTTTCTTTTATCCAATAAAGAAAAGGGTGAAAAGAACAAGAAAGACCTTTTGATATTTTTTCTTGAGTTCGGGGGGTAGGTTATGAAAAGGGAAGGTGTTAGCACCCTTTTCATTCGTAGTTATCTACGGGCTCTTAATTTCTAGCTCACTTTGAAATGCTTTGTGTTTGTGCAAGTTTGAAAATATTTTGAAAACGCCTAAGTATGGCAATTTTGCAATGATTCTCGTATTGTTGAGAATGTATACAAAATGTTTGTTTTGAAAATACTTGTTAAAAAGGAGTGTTTGGAAAGATGTTTTGAAAATGCCAATGTAGAGCCATTTTGTAATGGTTCCCGTATCATTGAGAATGTATACAAAATGTTTGTTTTGAAAAGTGTTTTAAAGATGCCAATATAAGGAAATTTTGTAATCATTCTCGTATCATTGAGAATGTATACAAAATGTTTGTTTTTGAAAAGTGTTTTGAAGATGGTTGTTTTGAAAAGGTGAAGTGTGGAAATTGTTTTAGTTTGTGAGCAAGCGATTATGAGCGATCTACCTACTCAAAAAGTTATTTGTTATTTTCCTCCTCCTTTAGATAGTGCTATCCTACCATTAGTTAGTAGGAAGCCCTATCATTGGATGTGAGGGACGGGCGTGGGTCATCGTACAGTCATAGAAGACAACTTGTAAGATGCTTTAGCAATTTTTTGTAAGGGACTAAGATTGTTTACCGAAGGCAATGTCAAAAGGGTCATTGAGGGACTACGATCTTTTAATCGAGGGTGTTTTCTAAAACATCTCACTCTTAAGGGACATGATTGTTTACATTCGAGGCAACAAGTGAGGTTTACCCTAGAGGTGCATGTGTGCAAAGTGTTTTGATTTCAAGTACTTTATCTTGAATTAGGGTTTTGCTATGATTTGATTTTAATCTTGACATACAAACCCTAATTACTAGCAGTAAAAAGGAAAGAGATAAATTACGTAAATTAAATATCCTACACTATTACAACACTTCGGGAATAGGGGGTACAGGTTTGTGAATGTTGGAGGAAAGCAATAAACCCTAATTATCTATTATAGACCATGTACATAAATGATAATGTGAAATAATAAAATGCACAAAAATGTAAAGATGAAGAAAAGAAAAGAAATTGTTTTATGGTTTTTGATAGAAGAAGCTTGATGGTTAATCTAAGAAATTAATTAGTCCTAATTAAAAAGAAATTAATTAGTTAATTAAACTAAAAACATATGTTGGTTTAAAAAGAAATAGAAATTAAATAAAACCTAAGTCTATTTTATCTCTAATTTTTTAAAGAGAAAAGAATTGTTTTAGAAAATATTTTTTATGTTTTATTTAGAAAAATAATTGAAGTATAAAACTTAGTTCTAATTAATTAAATCAAGGTGATTGAATTAAAACAATTTTTAATTATCAAAAATTAAACTAATTAATTAGAAAACTAAATCTAAATTTTATTATGATTTTTTTTATGATTTTGTTGTTTTGATTTAAAAAAAAAGATTAAAAATAAAGTAATTAAAATAAAAAAGGAAAATTAATTGGGTCTGTGTTGTAAAAGAAATCAGGGGGGTGATGAAAATTTTAAAAAAACACATTAGGCCCAATAAATTTTTGTTGAATCAGAAAAGTATATGAAATAAAAAGGTAATGGGCCATATGTTAGTAAGCAAAAGGGAGGTGTGAGAAAGAAATTTCAGCCAAGTACAAAACAAAAGTCCAGGCGCCTGTGAGATCCAGTGTTGCTGGCTCATGATGATGTACTATGGGCTTGCTCATCTGGCGTGTTGAATTTTAATCATATAATGATCAGATGGTGATGGAGAGAGGAACTCCAAACGCATCTGCTACCTGCTTGCATTGAATCTGAAACAAATAAATGTGAAACAAATAAAAGGGTGCCACTGGGGCTCGAACCTAGGTCCATATAGTCACAGGCGCACGCTTTAACCACTGGGGTGGTGATACATCTAATAGTTAAAGCAACAACTATTAAATATATTACAAACTTGTTTCTGAATGGACTTCGTCTTCTTCCTCGCGCCAGTGACTTCAACAACATATTTGAATTTTCATACTCTTCCATTTCTCAATCATTTTTAAAAATGTAAACATGAAAGTTGTTTATTTTTTCACCACAAATCCAACCATACTATTAACATAAGCTAACACTCAAAGATTAAAGTTAATATTTGTTGGTACCAAACTAACCTTAATGTTTCAGAACTTTAAAATCCAAAATTCTCATCACTCAGGCAAGATAAATGAAATGTAAGCACATGGTTAGCTTCAGGGTAATGATGTCTATATTTTACCTTTTGAAAGTAAACATTAATGATGCTTGTACAGAAAGTTCAAAGTTTAGAAAACTTACCTCAAAAGTGAGAATCGTGTTTGAAGTTGGAGCACTCCTGGAGGTGTTGTGATGATCTAGACAGCTTCACTGAACTCCCGGGAAGCTATTGCAATGCTTACTTTGGATTGAGAGTGAATGGGTTCTTCTGGACAAGTCAAGTTACAGAGCTTTGTTCTTTAAAATGGAGGATGATGAAGATGATGTTACAGTGATGAAACAGGGATTTGGATAGGTTTCAAATGAGTTATAGAAGCTTTGTGATGGATTTAAAATGATAACACACGAGTGGATTAGGTGTTTGAAGTTAAAAGTCATAAATTGCAACAAATGTGGTTTTGGGTGCCAATTTTGATTTAAGAGAGTTTGAGAGGGTTAGGATACTTGTGAACACGTGTGTTATCTTACAAATGACATCTCTATTTATAGAGAAAATGTTTTAGGGGATGAGAGGGCTTGGTTTACAAGTTACAAGGTTATAGCTAGGTTACTTAATTTTGAAGCAACATTGAAGAACATGGTTCCAATGCTTGTACCATGCCCTCTAGAGTGGTTGAACACTTTAAACGTGTTTCTACTGATCTTGTAGGTTAAGTGTGTGTAGAAGAAACAAGTTAGAGGATCAAGAAGAGTTGACTTTATGATTAAAGCAACTTTACAAGAATGGCAATGTTAACTTTGTGCCAAAAATGGAAAAGTCATTTGGACAAAGCTTGAGTCAAGTGGATAATGGCCCAAAAGTTTGTGCAATCATCTGATTATGGATATATTTAGAGGTTAAGAGGCCTGCAAAGCAAGATTATGCTGCATGGCATGAGGATTTGATGATGTGTTCATCATGGAAATGACTTGTAATTCAAGAATGGATACCCAACTTCATCTCTTCGAGTCTCTTAGCTCAAGCATGATAAAAATGTGTTCTTGGACATTTTCGAAAGCTTGAAACATTATCTACAACTTTCATGTTGACCACTTTGGCTAAATCAATTGGAACTTGGTGAAAATTGGCCAAGAAGTTGGGACAAAAATCTAACCAAACTTGTTGAAAATTTCTCTAAGTGTTAGATAAAAATGTCATGACTTCATGGGCCTATATCTACTAATTCAGGCATTTTTTGGACATCAACCCTCAAGGACAAAGTTTTAGAATTCATCATGCTCTACAACTTTCATGTTGAATGTTTTTCTTAATTCATCTTGTATCTTAGTGAAAAATGGTCATGAAGTAGTGAATTTATTAAGGACAAAACACTTAGAATTTTTCTAAGTATTAGAATTTTTTACTTTTTACCCAATACAACTAATTTCCAGTTATCTAAGCAATTGAATGAGAAAATTTGTGATGTAAGGCTTGAAATTTGGTATGAACATTCTTGGAGACTTATGATGAACCATGAAAGTCACTTGAGGCATTAGAAGTCCAATTTCCCTTGAGAAAACCAAAACCCTAGTTGGGGGGCCCAATGCTTAGGAGGTGAGCTTGTCTGATTAACTCTTGAGTATCCTTGAGCATTTGAGAACTTTTTGTGATAAATGTCTTGAAGAAAAGGGAGGGAAAATTTTGGGGTACAAAAGTGGGGAATTGGGGATTATTGATATCTCCAATGTTGCTTAATCCTATCTTGTTTCTTGTACTCTATATTGTCACTCTAACTTTTTGTTTGAGTATTTTACATCATGTGAGTGCAACTTCCATTCCATTATGAGTGAGGTAATATAATTTTAATTTCTCCTTGAAAGTAAGATTTTTTAAAATACATGTTACTTGTTTAGTTCCAAAAATGCTTGATATTATCTCAAATGATGAAAACCATGAATGTTCATTTCTACAAAAAATTATTCATAACCATTGTATGTTCTAAATCTATAAGCTTAAAATGACTTCATGTATTAATTTTTTCACATTTGTATAAGTTTATTCTTGTTGTGAAAACATGTGTTTTGTTTATTCTTTATTTCTTGAACATGTACTTGAGTTTATTATATGAGTGTTATTTGCAATATGTGTTTCTTTTTGTTGTTGTTGGTTGCATGGTATGTTACACATCTTCATTTTGGTTTAGTAGCGACATGTTATTGTTGTTATGCTAGGCACATGCGTGTGTGGCATCAGAAGTTCCATTATGTTGTGTTACGTAATTGTGACGCTATAGATGCAACTTGAAAAGTTTGCTCTTACTTGCTTTGTTTATTCTTTATAAAATTGCATTACATATGTTGTAATGTTATTTGTCGGTTATTTATCAATTTCACATCATTACATATATATGGGGATATGTGAGTGTTGCTCTTTTATGCAAAACCGCCTCTGTATGATATATTAATTGTTATGGTATACTACCATACTTTTAATGATATGCTTATTCTCTTTTTTGATATTGTCAAAGGGGGAGAAATAATATGCTATATGAAAACAGAAAGCACATAGCCAGGGGAGCGTCAAATACACAAGAAATGTCATCATCGTCACAATTTTGCCATCATCAAAAAGGGGGAGTATATGAGTGCAACTTTCTTTGAGAAGTGTTTTTCATGATGTCAAAACCATAAGAATATATCATTTATTTATATTGAGTGGTATCCCTAAGTTCGGATGGCACCCTAAGAATTTAGAGGTCTTAGGAGTCATTTGAAAAATAGTCAAAATTGACCCAGTCGTGAAATATCATTTTCTACACTAAAAATGTAGAAAATGATTCCTAAGATAGGAGTTCTCTTTTGTTTGGGTCAGGCTGGCACATAAGCTATTTGAGGCCGACACATGTACTATCCTAAATAAGGAGTTATCTTCTATTTGGTTTAGGCTGGCTCATAGGCCATTTCAGGTTGGCTCATGCTGTTAAAATTAACATTATGAGTCGGCTCATCCAAGCTACAGGCCAACTCATACTATTTCATGGGTTAAATTTTCTATTTTCTTTTAATTATGAATTTCCCTCTTTTTCCCGAATATTTCCATAACTATAAATACATATTTCATGCTTCATTCCAACTTAATGATACCATAAAAATTCCCTACAATTTCTCTTCACCTTCAACCTCCAATCTATGCATACACGCTAACATTGCATTGTAACGATCTTATGTTAGGGTTCCATCTAGACGAGGTTTGATAATGTCCAATTAGGTTCTTTTGTATCCGAGAATATTGAGTTGAGATTTGGATAGGTTTTCATCTGGAAAAATCACAGATTTGACCTCTAAAATCATTGATTGATTTTGGGGTTTTCGTGCAAGACATTTAAGAGAGAATTGTGGCCTAGTGAAAGCCTTTAGAGATAAAGAACGAAAATGACCCTTTGGAGATAAAGAACACAAAGGAAGTAGCACAAGAATGTCTAGTCTAATTGAAATCTTGTGTTACAATAGTTGAAATTGGTGGTGCACGAATGCTTTGGAGATAAAGTACGCAAAGGAGTAGAAAGATCCAGATAACCAATTGGAAGCTATTGTGTCTTGGTTTTTCTCAAGATCAAAGGAAGAGAATGGATTGAATTAACAACAAGCATTAGGGTTTATAGAGTTACTCTTGAACACTTCTCTTGTATAAACTTTTTGCATAGTAAGAATTATCCTAATTCCATTGGAGTTAGGCGTAGACATACCCATACGCAAGGACGAAAGTTTTGAACTGTGAAGACAAATCCTCATGTCTCTTTTTTCTTATTGCTTTACTTGCTTTAATTTTCATACATCAATTTGTCAAATAAAATTGAGTAATCTATTGGCGCGTATGAATTTTCCAATATTGTTTTTTTTAATTGTATGTTGATTTGCTTATAATCACTTTTGATTATAAGTGATTTTTCACATCAACATAACTCAAAGGAAAATTTTGAAACTTTGACTGCACACCAAGTGTTTGACAAATTGTGTAGCTTGTTTAACTCAAAGGAAAATTCTGAAAAATTTGTTGCACACCAAGTGTTCGACAAATTATTCAGTTTAGTCTTTTGATTGTTTTCATTGGAAATATCATTATTAGTAACTTGCTATAAACGTTAAATAAGATGTAAATTGATTGAAGCATATTAATTCCATTTATCAATTTCATTCCATAATCTATTTTTTATATTTTCATATCTGACTTCCAATAACGGTTCGTATAGACGACTCTTTTTAAAATCCTTCCGCTTAAACTCTTTGATTAATAAATTTTTCAAAGCCAGAATTTTTCTGGAAATTTTAATTGGGTATTTATTCACCCCCCTCCTCTAGATATGTCATTATCGTCTAACACTTTTGTTTCTTTCTTCTCTCCTGGCATTTTTTAGTCCCTCATTGGTAATGGTTTTGCGTCGTGCCTTCTGTGAGTGCACATGCTTCGGGGTATGCTTTGTTCATCAGTGCACCGCCAGCGGCAACATCGATGGTCATCTTTGTGTTATAGAGAAGCCTATTATAGAAGGTATGAATGATCAACCATTATTCTAATTCATGGTGTGGACAAGCTCTTAATAGATCTTTGTACCTTTCCACTACATCGAAAATGGATTCACCATCTTGTTGAGTGAATCTTGTTATTTGGTTTCGTATGATAACATTTTTTCTTGGTGGAAAGAATCTAGCAAGGAATACTTTCTTCAAGTCATTCCAAGTAGTGATTGAATTCGTTGGGAGAGAGTCTATACATAATCTTGCTCTATCTCTAATGGAAAAAGGAAATAAACATAAATTTATTACCTCAGGAGGAGCTCCATTGACTTTCAATGTGTCATCTAGTTGGATGAATACTTTTAAGTGTTCGTTTATGTTTTCATACGGGAGACCTGCAAACTGGTTTTGCTGCATGATCTTCAACATAGCTGGTTTCAGTTTAAAGTTGTGAGTTGGGATAGCAGGGTTAACTATACTTGAATGAGGTTCTTCGTTAGAAGGTGAGACAAATTCCCTAAGTGGCTTGCGATCATTTTCTTCATCCATTTCTTTCCTGATTCGTTGGAATAAAAGTTGTGCATGTGCGTATCTCTCTGGTTCTTCTATTGGATCTTCTAAAGTTCTGGTACTACGGGTTCCTCGCATTGACCGAAAAAGTTCCCTTAATCTAGACTGTGTAACAATAGGGTTACGATACTTGATGAAATTGGTCCCTGAAAACGGATCCAAAAAAACTTGATGGGCTATTTTGACAAGTATACGGAGTCTATCAGAGTAATATAAAGAGTGTCGAACCCATTGAGACCTAATGGTCAAACTATCGTTTTTCTATTGCTATTGTTTTTATCTAAGCAGATTAAAATAAGGATTGGAGATATTGAAATAGAGTAAAATACGAAACTTGAATTAATTCATAAATGTAATGCTAGAATATGGATGTCATCAATTAGTTGATACTCTTATTGTTCTTAAATTGAACTACCTATGGGACAATGTTTTCTCCTTTGAAAAATAATTAATTAAAAAGGAATTATCATTGTCGCATGACCAGAACTAAATTTTACTCTCTAATTTATACCATTTGCTCTCGCGTGTCCGACACACTTTGCTTTAAAGAAGTAAAGACCTTTTTTAGAAATTGCTTTCTTTTACTCATATGAAAAGTAGTTTTGATTGGAAAATTAGACTTTAAAGGGTTTCCAGCTTTCGCTCAGCCAACCGGATCTTAAATTTATAAACACGTCAGAAAATAGATTTAAAATCACTTTCTGAATACATCAAAATTTCCTAATTAATTAATAAGGTGCTTTCACGGTGTTTATTAATAAAAAACTTAACAACTTTAATCTTTGGTACCGGACGGATTTCGATCTTACCCGACATATTTATGGTTCTACTTTCGTAGTAACCAATCAAATGAAGTTTAGAAAAATTGAAATAAAATCGAAACAACTCTATAAGCATTTCTAAAGGAATAACAATTAGAGTGTCGTTGAATTGACGATCCTCACAATCCCGCACTGTTGATTTATTTGGACATGGTTATGACAAACGATAAAATAATTGGTTTGAACAGAAAATTAGACATAATAGGCATAGAAAATAAGATTTGAAACATGTAATTGATAAATTTGAAATTAAATGACAAGAACATATAAGTGGACAAGCAATATAATTAAAGCAATACTATTAATAAAAACCTGGCCAAATGGAGTCTTGAATCTGGTACAAAGTAATAGACAAAAAACTTGAAAGGAAATGTAAATGGCGGCAAGGTTAAACTTCAACAAGGTAAGTGCTCCAAACTCAATACAACCTCAATGTAAGAACAATGTTATAACTCCCCGATTTGAAGATTTATAGCTTTTCGATGGTAAGTGGAAGAGTGATGTTCGAAAAATATTGGATACTTGAAAAGTGATGTTTTACCTCTATTTATAATGTTCTAAAGCCGTAAAATATCGAATGGAAGTTGCTGACTTCGTGTGAGAGAATGTAGGGATGAATGGAGGAAGTGGAAGACCATGCAAGTCCATTTCTGAATCTGCCCGCTTTTCCAAGGTGTTGCAAACGCCACATTTATCATGGAAAACACCATCAGTTCAAGAAGTTGATAATGGGCTTATGGGCTGCTGGTAAGTCAGATTCACTAATCCACGTCATGGCCACCTCTGAGGCGATGCCACATTGATTGTCGTGAGTACAAAAAGTGTCTTTCTCTATGTTTCATGCCCGATTTGTCTTGATTCTTTGTGTAATGACTTTTATATGGCTAAGTACCTGAAACACATACAAAACACCAGCATAACACTAGAAATAGAGATAAAACAATGATAAAACATGTGTAAATCGAGTCAAATATGTAGTGTATTTTGGTGTCATCGCCCTTCTAAAAATATCCCAAGAGACTACTAAGTTTGTTTAAAGGTTGGCCAAAGATGTTACATTCATCAAGAAATCATGCATTGGGAAAAGGAATAACCAATAATGATGATGGTGGTGATAATTAGTAGTTGTCTTGTTCCTTCTTTGTTTATCACTTTTAGTGTGTTTATTACTAGGAATTTCCTTATTTATTGTATTTTAGATCTATTTCATTCAAATAAATAATAAGTATTTTACTTTCCATATTTTAAATACTTGATCTATGTGTTTGGAGTTGTTTTCCCATGATATCTATTTGTTTATAAATTTTGCCTTTTTAATAACAGAAAATAGGGAGAGGTATATTCTTAGGGTGGTGTGGTATGCCTTCTATGTTTGTCAGGTAGAGTTCAACCACTTCAATCTATCACCCTTTTGTTTGTTTGTCCACCTCCATAAGATATGTGTTTTCAATATCAAAAAGTGGGAGAATATGAATCTATTTGCTTACAGGTAAATGTACTATAACAATTGGATATTCACAATGGTTTTAATCATGTCACAATATGATGTGAAATCTTAATCTATCAAGAATAAGTAATGATCTATATGTTCTATCAAGATCAAGATACTTTGTTTGTGAGATCAAGATATCAAGTCAAATTCATTAATAAAGTCAACACCAAATGAAAAGTGGAATTTCGTGGACTCCATGATGATCTTTGGTTAAGCAATCTTTGATGATGGGGCCTATCAACAGGCTTTATCAAGCTTCATAATTCAAAATAAGTCAAGTCTCAAATAAAGTATTGAATAAATGATGAGCCAAAGTTTGTGAATGAGAGGAAGTATGAAAGTTTACCTAGTATGTCTCCTATTGAAAGGGAACAAGTGTTCCTCCATTCTCATATAATATAGGTAAACACCCCCCCCCCCTCTTAGGAACCCCGCCCACATGCTAGATTGAAGAATGGAAAAACACAAGAAAGGGGGGGTGAATTGGGGTTTTTAAAACTTTAAATAAAAGAACACGTTGGTTATCCTGGTTCGTTTGAACTTAAACTACTCCAGTCCACCCGCCAAGGTCATTTTGCCTCTCTCAACGAGGTCTTATTCCACTAATCAAACTTGATTACAAAGCTACTATGACAACTGTCAAAGTCTTCTTGAGTTTAAACCACAATCTGGTTTTCTAAAGGAAATACACTAAACAATATTTAAGAGAGTGTACAAAAATGTTTTCTAATAAAACAGTACCACAAGTGATGTTTTACACAATTTAGATTTAGGACGTTTGAAGATGATGAAGATTACTGCTTTTTGTGCGTAAACAATCGTGAACGATTTCTCCTTCAAACTTTGTTTAAATAGACGAAGCATGTAGGAGCTTTTGGAATGTTGATCAATTATAATTAAAGAGCTTTCCAAAAATAGAGATCCTTGTTCCCTTTCAGCCGTTAATTTTGAAATGGAAATAATTGAATTATAACGCTTCAGAATATGCTTACTTCAAAAGATGAAAGCTACCGTTACTTCTTTCCAGAGATTTGTGGATCAAAAACACGGAGTCCTGTTTACAGCGTTAGAACTTCTTTGAGAGATGTATACAAACAGAGTTGAAACAACCATTTAAATCATCTTCTGAGCTTCTTCCATCAAAACTTCTCTACAAAATAAAATACAAATTTAAGTAGCATAATTGTTCTTTGAGTGTTTGTTATCATCAAAACTCTTACAAGAGTTATAGAACCAAACTATGTTCTAACAATCTCCCCCTTTTTGATGATGACAAAAACTTGGATATTTTGATAGACACATGAAGAACATAAAGCATTTAAGGTCTCCCCTGATTAAAGTATTCAGATAAAGAAGAAATACTCCCCTGAAGTTTGTTCTGATCAGAGTATTTGAGGCGTCCACTTCTGTCCTTAAGAGAGTTTGTTCCTGTTTTGGTTCTTCATAGTATTTAATGCTTCCATTTCTGTCCTCAATAGAGTTTGTTCCTGTTTTGCTTTCATAAAAAAACAGAAGAAGTTATGATATTCAAAATGTTTGAGACTGTGTCTCGATACTGTTATATTAGAAATATCTTACGTTCTCCCCCCTTTTTGTCAAGAATCAAAAAGCAATAAAAACACTATAAGTAATAAAAGAGGATTTGTATTCAAAAAGGTTGCAAGAAACACATTCATAAGGAAACAAATAAAATGAACATAGTACAGAAAACAAATTTTCAAAACTAAGATTGAGGTGGAGGAAGTCGTGTGAACAGGGATTCCAACAAATTCTTAATCTGATTGTTTTACTCTTATTGTTTTCCCAGCATCCCTTTGATTTCCTTGCATGTATCATCCTGCTTGTCTAGTCTCTCCTTGAACACTGCATTATCTTTCTTCAACTCCTCTAGAGTTTGCAGAAGCAGAGATGAAGAGGGTATATCAACAAAAGGTACCACCTTTTTAGAGTGAGCTGCTGCTGAATCTGACTCAGTAGCTTCTTCAACTTCCTTGCCTTTGTCTAGAACTCTAGCCAGAGGCAGAGGATCAGAGAACGGTTCATCATATTCTGAGGGCTGGTGATCTTCCCAAGGGGAATTGTCCAGCTGAAGGATAGGTTTCTTTTCCCAGTGATGCAGAACTTGATCCTTGAAGATTTTCAGATGATCACAGAAGTTCTGTTGAGCAATTTCATAACTCAACTCCTTAAGTTTCTGTGACTCAGAATTGAACCATTTTCTGAACCGGTTCTAGTGTGAATCAGAAGAAGCAGGATTTAGATTCTCTAGGCAAGCTAGTTTTAGAGAGTTAACCAATTCAAGTATTTCTATTTTAAAAATCAGCAAATTTTTACCAACATCTGCTTTGGTGATTTTTGGTTTTGGTTTTGGTACATAAATTTTTTGAGAGCATGAGACAAGATTGTCCAAAGCTTCTACATCTATAACTGTGCGAAGGGGATCTTCTAGATGGTTGATTGGAGAGGGAGAATCAGAGATAACAATGGGTGATTGTGGTGATTTTGGTGGAGTGGAATGATAGGTAGATGCAATATCTGGGATGTCATGGATTGTGGTTGGTTGTGAGACCATGAGAGGGAAGGTGATTCCAGGAATGGATTTTGTTGGATCCTTCTTGATGGTGTCAATGATCTTCATCTTCTTCAGATTATTAGCGTTTAGAGGTTTACCAGCACATGCTTCTAGAGTGCTGACCTGTTGAGCCTCAGTCAGATATTCTACCAATTTATTTTCTGTTTGAATATTTGATATGAGCCTGCCTAGAGGTATCCAGTATCTCTTTGTTCTTTCTTCTTCTCTTGTCTCTTTGACGCTGGTCTTTAGATGATTAAATAGAAGATAAGGAAGATTGACCTTTGCCTTGGTTGCTATAAAGTACAGAAGATATTCCTAATCAATGTTGATATAGTCTGGAGAACTTGTGGGTTTTCTATGGTTGATGCAGCCCAAAATAATTTTTGACTGAATTCTGAAGTATTCTTTCAAATCTTTGATTTTATTTGAAGGTTGGCCAGAAGAAAAAATATCTTTTGAAATATTTGTTAGGTCAGAGCATTTGTCTGCCATTTCACTACAACGGATACCTCCGTCGTCATGACCTATCAATCTCCCAATGAGATCTTCAGAGATTACTATTTTATTTCCCATCACAAAAGAAATTACTTGATGATTTGAGGCAGTAGCGTGAATCTAGAATTATTTAACCAGTCTTGGAAAAACTGGACCCAGTAGACGATCAAAATACTTTGTCCAATCTTAAATTTCAACGTCAGGTGTTAAATCGTAACTGTTTTCCTTCATACTGACGAAGTCCACAATGAGTTCACACAAAACTTCCATCGAGTCAATGGGAGTCAGGAGTGTTCTTGAGGGTTCTTCATACCTTTCTACTGTTGAAAAGAAGAGCCATGGACATTTTGAGAGCTTTGAGCAGTTTGGGAAGAAGCCATTGTTCACACAGGCTTTTGAGGGTTTTTGAGAAAAATAGAGAAAAATAGAACACAAGTGATAGAGAGAAGAAGTGAGAGTGAAAAAGTGAAAGTGAAAGTGAGCAGCGAATATATAAAAGAATAAGAAAATTAATTAACAAGAAAAAGGGTTAAAAGAAATGATTACAAAGCATTAATGATTCCTGAAAATAGGGAGGTGGCGTAGAGATATGAAACAGTTACCAATACGATACGAGTCTCAATGCATACAATTAACGCTTTAGTCTCTTCACAATTTGAACAAGTGTTCAGCCTTAGAAGAAAATCTTGTGAGAAGATGACAAGTGTTGATGTTGTGAACTGCACGATTTTATCTTTGAAATGAACCGTTTGGACACTGTTCAGATCTTCTTAGATAGAGCCTGATACAACTTTCTCTCTAACTCATGAAGAATTATTGATCAGATGTTCACAAAAAAAATAATGTTCTGAGGTTTAACATACATAAATAAAACTATCATCCTAGACATAATTTCACGCTGAGATGTTTCAGAATGAAGTTAAAGATATCTTCAGAAAGAGGTTTTGTGAAGACATCAGCCCATTGATGGTATGTGTCAAAAAATTTTAATGAAAGAATTTCTTTCTGAATATAGTCCCTAATGAAATGATATTTTATTTCTATATGCATATCCCTAGAATGTAAAATAGGATTTTTGGATAAACAAATAGCAGAAGTGTTGTCACAGAGTATAGGAATGTTACTCTACAATATGTTGAAGTCTTCAAGTTGACTTTTCATCCAGAGCATCTGTGTGCTGCATCCAACTGCTGCTATATATTCAGATTTAGCAGTTGACAATGCAATTGTGGATTGCCTCTTGCTGGACCACGAGATAAGATTTTCTCCCAGAAATCGACAGCTTCTAGAAGTACTTTTCCTTTCTATTATGTCTCCAGTGAAGTCAGCACCACAGTACCCTACTAATTTGTATTATTTGGTTTTTCTGTAACAAAGACCAAGATTAGTAGTACCTTTCAGATACTTGAAAATTCGCTTAACAACTGTTAAGTGACATTCTCTAGGATCTGATTGGAATCTAGCACACAGACATACACTATATAGAATATTATGTCTTGAAGTTGTTAGATATAGGATAGAACCAATCATACCTCTGTAGATCTTCTGTTCTACCTACTTACTTACCTCTTCCTTTTCCATAATGCATGTGAGATGCATGGGAGTTTTGGCTGGCTTACATTCTGATAGGTCAAATTTCTTCAGAAGTTCTTTAACATACTTGATTTGATGTATGTATGTTCCTTCTGAATTTTAATTGATCTGGATGCCTAGAAAGAACTTGAGTTCTCCCATCAAGCTCATTTCAAACTTTGCCTGCATAGACTTAGCAAATCCTCTTCCCAAAGAAATTTTAGTAGATCCAAAAATAATATCATCTACGTAAATATGACTAACTAGAATTTCATTTTTAAATAGTTTACAGAACAAAGTAGTGTCCACCTTCCCTCGGGTAAACTCATTTTCTAAGAGAAAACTACTTAGTCTTTCATACCAAGCTTTGGGAGCTTGTTTCAGACCATATAGTGATTTCTTTAGTTTGTAGACATATTCTGGATGTTTTAAATTTTTAAAACCAGAGGGTTGGTACACATAAACTTCTTCGTCAATATACCCATTTAAGAATGCACTTTTGACATCCATCTGATAGAGGGTGATGCCATTATTTACAGAAAAAGAAATTAAAAGCCTGATAGATTCTAACCTAGCGACTAGAGCAAAGGTTTCTGTATAGTCTATCCCCTCTTGCTGACTATAACCTTATGCATGTTAGAAAATAGTTTGATTCTACAACCCTTGTAAGAGTTTTGATGATAATAAACACAAAGAACAATTATGCTCCATAAATTTATATTTTGTTTTGCAGAGAAGTTCTGGTTGAAGAAGATCAGAAGATAAGTTAAAAAGTTGTTTCAACTTTGATTATAAACATCTCTCAAAGAAGTTCTAACACTGTAAACATGACTCCGTTTTTTTTATCTACAAAGCTCTGGAAAGAAGCAACGGATACTTTCATCTTCTGAAGAAAGCATGTTCTGAAGTGTTACAAATAAATTATTTCCATTTCAAAAGTAACGACTGGAAGGGAACAAGGATATTTATTTTTGGAAAGTTCTTTAATTATCATTGATCAACATTCCAAAAGCTCCTATATGCTTCTCCTATTTAAACAAAGTTTGAAGGATAAATCGTTTACTATTTTTCACGCACAGTAACGCAACTATCTCTATCATCCTCAAACGTCCAAAACTCAAAACTGTGTAAGACATCACTTGTGATACTGTTTTATTAGAAAACATTCTTGTACACCTTTATTTAAATATTGTTTAGAGAAATTCCTTGATAAAAACGGGCTTGTGGTTTATACTCAAGAATAATTTGATGGTTGTCATAATAGATTTGCAATCAAGATTAATTAGTGGATTAAGACCTCGTTGAGAGAGGCTAAATCACCTTGGAGGGTGGACTGGAGTAGTTTGAGTACAAACGAACCAGGATAACTAACCTGTTCTTTTCTTTAAGTTTTAAAAGTCCCAATTCAAACCCCCCATTCTTGTGTTTTTCCATTCTTGAATTGGTATCAGAGCGCCTGGTTCTGAGTACAAGCACTTAACCGTGTCAGAAAAAGATCCAAACTAAGAAAAACACTATGGTGTGACCAAGTCAGGACATCAGCAATGACTACCATGATGAGAAAGACAGAATCAACGGCAAACCTCCAATCTTTGATGGAGAGAACTTTGATTACTAGAAAGACAGAATCGAAAGTTTCTTTCTGGCTCATGACGCTGATCCCTGGGATATGGTGAGTGATGGGTACATACATCCTGTTGATGAAAGCGGTCAAAAGATCGATAGAAAAAGAATGTCAAATCATCAAAAGCGAGACTTCAGAAATCATCACAAGGACATAACTATCCTCTTGAGTGCTATCTCATACACGAAGTATGAGAAGATCACAAATAGAGAGTCAGCAAAACACATGTTTTACTCCTTGAGAATGACGCATGAAGGCAACACACAAGTCAAAGAAACCAAAGCTCTTGCGCTCATTCAGAAGTATGAAGCCTTCAAAATGGAAGAAGATGAAACCATTGAAAGAATGTTCTCAAGATTTCAAATTTTGGTTGTTGGGCTAAAAGTTCTGGATAAAGGGTACTCAACTACTGATCATGTAAAGAAGATTATTAGAAGTTTACCAAAGTAATGGAGACCTGTGGCCACTGCTCTCAAAATGGACAAAGATCTGAACAAAATCTCTCTAGAAGAACTTGTCAGCTCTCTCAGAAGTCATGAGATAGGGTTAGAAGATGATGAGCCCCAGAAGCAAGGTAAGTCTTTAGCCCTTAAATCTAACAAAAAAATATGAATCTAAAGTTTTGTAGGCAATAGAAGAAAACTCTAGTGGATCCTCATTAGAAAAAGACGAATTGTCTCTTCTCTCCAGAAGAATCAATCAGTTGTGAAAGCACAGGAAAAGGAAGTTCAGAAATTCCAGAAGAATAGGGAATCAGTTGGGACCATCGTCTAGATACAGAAAGTCTGAACCATCTTCTGGATACAGAAAGTCTGAATTATCTTCTGGATACAAAAAGTCAAGCAACAAAGACATTGTCTGCTACGAATGCAATGAACCAGGGCATTACAAAAGCGACTGTCCAAAGCTTCAAAAGGAGATACCTAAAAGGAAGTTCTTTAAGGAGAATAAGAAAAGTCTCATGGCAACATGGGATAACTCATACTCTTATGAAGCAGACACATAATCAGAAGATGAAAGAGCCAACATTACCCTTATGGCCAATGTATCAGATGATACTGAATCATCTGGATCAGAATCAGACTCAGAGGCAGAAGAGGTATTTTCTAACTTTTCTAGATCTCAATTAGAAGAGAGTCTGTCAGAAATTCTAGAAAGGTATCAGAAACTTCGAGTCATAAACAAGAACCTGAAAAAGGATCTAGTTTCTGACTCTGAAGAAACTAAGAAACTGAGATCAGAAAACTCTGAGCTGAAAGAAAAAATTTCAAAACTTATAAATAAATTACAAAATGCTCAGAATAAAACTGTCTCATAAGTTCCTAGTAACCCTAATGAGATCATAAAGGAATATGATCATAGCTTGTAGAAATTTCTTACTAAAAACATAGATAGAAGCAAGATGGCTTCAATGATCTATGGAGTTAGCAGAAATGGAAGAAAAGGAATAGGATACAAAGGTAATGTATCCCAACCTAAAAAAGTTAAGGATTTGGTGATTAAACGCACTCCTCTGAACTCTCACTTTACCTATGCGCACACACATGACTTAAAGTATATTATTAATGCTTTTTCTGCTAAACCAAAATTCAAACAGAATTTTGGTAACTCTAATAAACAAGGACCCAAAAAGATATGGGTACCTAAGGATAAAATTGTATATGTTACAGATATATTTAACAACAAGACTGAAACACCAATCTTGGTACCTGGACTCTGATGCTCTCGGTACATGACAGGAAGAAAGCATATGTTCTAAAGCTTGGAGCTTAAATCTGGAGGCTACGTAGGTTTCAGAGGAAATCAGAAGAGGAATATCATTGGCTCTGGAACTATTGGTAACGGTACTCTTCCCTCTATAACTAATATTCTATTAGTAGATGGATTAATGCATAACTTGTTATCTATAAGTCAATTAAGTGATAATGGTTATGATATAATCTTCAATCAAAAGTCCTGTAAAGCAGTTAGTCAGAAAGATGGATCTATCCTCTTTAATGGAAAGAGAAAGAACAACATTTACAAAATAAAACTTTCTGAACTGAAAAGTCATAATGTAAAATGCCTATTGTCTGTTA
Organism: Vicia faba; assembly: GCA_948472305.1. NCBI lineage: Eukaryota > Viridiplantae > Streptophyta > Magnoliopsida > Fabales > Fabaceae > Vicia > Vicia faba. The sequence continues at coordinate 1,210,268,522 of OX451735.1, forward strand.
ATGATGAACAATGGGTTTAGCACAGAAGATTGGGGCATGTTAGTATGAGAAGAATATCTCATATTAACAAACTCAATCTGGTCAAAGGACTTCCTAACCTGAAGTTCATCTAAGATGCTCTGTGTGAAGCATGTCAAAAAGGCAAGTTTGCAAAAACCTTCTTTTAAAACTAAAAATGTTGTTTCTACTTCTAGACCATTAGAACTTTTGTATATAGATCTATTTGGACCAGTGAAAATTGCATCCATTAGTGGCAAGAAGTATGGATTAGTGATTGTAGATGACTATAGCAGATGTATATGGGTAAAGTTCTTAATACACAAGGACGACTCACACTCTGTGTTTTTTGCCTTCTGTAACCAAGTCCAAAATGAAAAAGATCTTAGAATTGTTAAAGTCAAAAGTGATCATGGTGGAGAATTTGAAAACCAAAAATTTGAACTATTTTTTAATGAGAATGGCATCTCTCATGATTTCTCTTGTCCTAGAACTCCCCAAGAAAACGGAGTTGTAGAACGAAAGAACGGAACTTTACAAGAAATGGCTAGAACCATGACCAACGAGACTAACATTACTAAGAACTTCTGGGAAGAAGTAATTAACACAACGTGTTACATTCAGAATAGAATCTCCATAAGACCTATTCTGGATAAGACTCCATATGAACTATGGAAGAACAGAAAGCCCAACATCTCGTATTTCCATCCATTTGGATGTATTTGTTTTATTCTTAACACTAATGAACACCTGAACAAGTTTGACTCTAAAGCACAAAAGTGTATTATGTTAGGATACTCTCAATGCTCAAGAGGCTATAGAGTATACAATATAGAAACACGGATTATTGAAGAGTAAATCAGTGTCAGATTTAATGATAAGATTGGCTCTCAAAAGTCAAAGCAAGATAAATCTTTTGCAGATATAAAAGTCCCATTTACAGGTACTGATGACAGTGCATCAGAAGTTCCTCACAAAGAATCATAGACAACGCCAGAAGAAGATGTCATAAATATTACAGCAACATCTGAAGAGCCTCTCCAGAAAAGACAATCCAGAAGTAGCTTAGTTCATCCGGAAGACAAAATTCTGGGTAAGAATGAAGACCCAATCAGAACAAGATCCACATTCAAAAACTCTGAAGAATCTCTCATGGGATTAGTGTCTCTAATTGAGCCAATCTCCATTGACGAAGCTCTTCTAGAAAATAATTGGATACTTGCAATGCAGGAAGAATTAAACCAATTCACAAGAAACGATGTATAGCATTTGGTTCCCAAACCAAAAGGGTTCAACATCATTGGAACCAAATGGGTATTCAGAAATAAGCTGAATGAACAAGGAGAAGTCATCAGAAATAAAGCACGGATGGTGGCACAAGGTTATAGTCAGAAAGAGGGGATAGACTATACAGAAACCTTTGCTTTAGTCGCCAGGTTAGAATCTATCAGACTTTTAATTTCTTTTTCTGTAAATAATGGCATCACCCTCTATCAGATGGATGTCAAAAGTGCATTCTTAAATGGGTACATTGATGAAGAAGTTTATGTGTACCAACCCCCTGGTTTTAAAAATTCAAAACATCCCGAATATGTCTTTAAACTAAAGAAATCACTATATGGTCTGAAACAAGCTCCCAGAGCTTGGTATGAAAGACTAAGTAGCTTTCTATTAGAAAATGATTTTACCAGAGGGAAGGTGGACACAACTTTATTCTATAAGCCATTTAAACATGACATTCTAGTTTGTAAAATTTATGTATATGATATTATTTTTGGATCTACTAAAGCCTCTCTGGGAAGAGAATTTGCTAAGTCTATGCAGGCAGAGTTTGAAATGAGCTTGATGGGAGAACTCAAGTTCTTTCTAGGCATCCAGATCAATCAAACTCCAGAAGGAACATTGTTGTACCCCAAAATTTTCCCTTTCATTTTATCAAGATTTCCCCTCACAAGACTTTGTGGACTCCAGACAGGATTAGGGTTTGCTCAGCTCAAAACATCTCCTTGCACTGATGACCTGAAATTAGGGTTTGAGTTCGCACAGGGATTTTTGGACTTCCAATTCCTCATGTGACTTCCATACTTCATGTTGGACTTATAAGATTACCCATACCAAGTTTTAAGCTTTGAATCAAATTTTTGCCCAGTCAATTGGACAGTTAACCTAAAAATCAGTTGTATCGGGGGAAAAGTCAACTATGGCCAACATACAGTCAAACCTCATAATTTTTTATCCACAACAATATTTTAGACTCATATGAACCATTTGATCAATTTTGGACCACAACTCCTCAAGAAATTTGATCAGATCTTCAAAAGGGCAAAATGGTCATTTTTAGGGTTTTGACTGCATAAGGGCGATTTCTGATTTTTAACCTAGCAAATGGCAAATTGGGTTTAATCATGGATTCAAGGACTCAATGGCATCATATTTACCTAATCACAAGGTTCAAAAGATCTCAAAAGCATTGGATTGACAGATGAATTTTCCCAGTCAACTGACCTAAAAATCAACTGTACACTGAAAAGTCAAAATCTGACTTTTTGGTCAAAATCAAGTGCCAAGGGTCATTTTTCATCAAGATGTATCAAAACATGAAACTTGTTCACCAAGAAACCGAATTTTTGAAAATTAGGGTTTTTCTCGCATTTCTCAGAAGAAATTGAGTTCTCAGAAATTCAATTGATTTTCACATGTTTTCATGCTCTCTCAAAATTTACTGAAAAGGCAGTGTTTGTTTGATCCAGGTTAACCAGTTAATTTGCGTCTTTTAAAAAACATCCGCTTGTTTATGGAATAAACATTTGCCTGTTTATTAGAATACACAATGCGTGTTTTCATTGGAATACAGTTGCAAGATTACAGAGTTATTGGATTACTTGGAGTTTAAGTTGTCCTGATTGGAATTATTGGAATACAGTTCAATTACCTTGATCAGGGAATCTTTAAGAATCAGTGAAGACGCAAAGAGAGAATTACAAGTTACTAACAGTAATGGATTTTATTGAACATCAGATTATCTCATAAAGACTTTTTCATTTATATCAAAAATTGTTACAATACAATTTATTATTTAAATGCTTTAAGTTTTAGAACTTATTGTATTTGAAAAATGAATTAGTACAATTGTTTGAGTATTTCTCTCTAAGTTACAAAGAAAAGTCTAAGCCTAAGTATGACTAAGCTTCCATTGCTCCCACGCTCGCCAAAGAATCTCTTGCTTCCTCTGCTTTGCCACCATCCAGTTTGCGCTCACATGAAAGAAAGAAAGAAAAATAATTAGCACAGTTAATTGGATATGAGTAAGAATTTTCAAAAAAATAAAATAAAATTGTGTTCATCATTAAAGTTTGCCATTTGGAATCAGAGGGATATTTTTAATTCATCACGTTTTTATTTTTCTCTTTGCAAATCACAAGAAGATTACTCTTCTTGGTTCACAAAAAGAAAAAGAAAAATGCAACAAGGCAAGTTGTCCAAACAAGAAGTGCATGGCCAAAACATATTCCAAACTGCAGCATGCTGTCCAAACAATGCAACAAGGCAAACTAAACAAAGCCAAACTAAATTGGACAAAGTACAAGGTAGTAACTAGACAGCAGCATAGCAGTATAGACTGAAACAAAATGCAGGCAGTAAATGGCAAGTAACTAGACAACAGCATAGCAGTATAGACTGCAACAAAGTACAAGCAACAACAGGCAAGAAGAAATAAAGCAGTATGGTAAACCAAAATAACAAGCAAGGGGCTTGTTTCATATAGCTTTTCATCACTTTCCAAATTTTGGTAAACTTTTCAGAAAAAGGGGAAAAAGCATTTTTGCTTTTATCATTGAGAGATGAGAGAGAGAAAAGAGGTCACCCAATTTGTTGGAATTGTACAGCTTTTCTATTCTGTCCACAGGCTGTCAAAGAGAAGAAAAAAATCAAGATATAATAGTAGAGAAACTGTAAGAAGAAGGAGAACAGTTTGTCAAACAGAAAAAACGAAAACTGCATTGCAAAAACAAAAACTCTCAAGCCTGTAAACTGTGATAGAAAACCACAAAAATCATCCCAGCTCAAACCTGTGTAACTCAAATCCTTCAACCTCCAAACCTATTATCAAACCAAAAATAGCCAAAACACCAAAACTGAAACCATTTCAAACCCAAAACTTGTAGCCCAGTTCAAACATACAAAACCAAGTATCAAAACTTCTATCAAACAAAAACAAAAAGCTTGCAAACTGTCAACAAAAACATTCAAAAAAGATTCAAGCTTGTAACTCAAAGTCCAACCATCCCAAAGCATTCAAGCCAAAAACAACCAAACCTGTTAACTGATCAAACCTGCACTGTCAAAATCCCAAGCTAGTTTCATAACCATTTTCAACATAACCAATATTCCAAACCTAAAAATCCAACAACAAACAGCCAAAACCTGTAAACCAACTCTCAAAACATTTCAAACATGTAACATGCCAACCTGTTAACTGTCAAACCATAAAAACATACACAAAGATCCAAAGACCTGTAGAACCAAACTGCAAAACATTCAAAACCCTTCCAACATCCCAACATTTCATCAACATCATCAAAACCAACAGCAACAATATCAAGCCAAATTGTAAACAAAAACATTCAATAACCAGTAACAATATTCCAAAGTCCAAAACCAGTTCATACCAAGCTAGAACAATCACAGAGTTTCAAACAAATCTTCAAACTAACCAACAACATATAACAATCAGAAATATCACCTTATCATCAGTCAAAGTTCAAGGGATAGAAAAAAGTCACCAGAAAAGCTCACGCCATCATTTCCTCCCTCCCCATTTCCGACCGCCAAGGAGCACCGTCACTTCCCTCTCACTATCCTCGTCCATAAAAAAAATCCCAAACAGGTATGTTTTCGCCATAACATCATTTTTCTGCATCTCAATGAACATTAAGCTTGATTAACATAAAAGAAACATGAACAACAACATTCAAAAACCAATGAACTATTAATATAAAAGCAAACCTTTACCTTTCAAGAACAGAATCATTAGCATCTGTTTAGGAAGTGAGGAGTGTGAGGCGCTCCGGCAACTTGAGGTAAGAGGGAGGATCAGATCAAAACAAATTACAACCCCCTTAGTCGATTTCATTGCAAACTTAGGGATTCCCAGAAAAAGCGAAAACCGGGTTAAATCAAAAATGGAGAGATGAACGAGTAGAGGCGTTGAGTGAGAAAGATGAACGAGGGAAAGAAATGAGAGAGACGGAATAGAGCGGCGCCGCTGTGAGAAGATCATAAACCCTAATTTTCTGTTTCACCCTAATCAAACAATTATGAAAGGGTTAAGGCAATTGGGCCATTCCTGTTGCACAAACCCTTAAGCCCATAACGCATACTAGCTCGCACCCCCCCCCCCATTCTGGCTTTGTTTATTTTTATTTGGGCCTCACACATTTAAAATCTTAAGCCCATTTTTCATTCATTTTTAATTCAATTTGTTTTCTTTTAGTTAATAATATACTAATGTCTTTAAAATTCATTTCATTAAATTGGTTTAGTTTTTTTTTAAGTGATTAATTTTATTTTACCATTTTCTCTTTTTTAATAAAAACTTATTTTTATTAATTTGTTACATTTAATAAAATACCAAAAAATCAAGAATTAGTTTAATTAGTTTTCTTTCTTTAAAATTTTCTTTTTTTAATTAATAAAATACATAAAAGAATAATAATAATAAAATTTTAATCTTTCTTTTGTAGAATAAATTTTATTTCTCTCTTGTCAAGTAAATACATTGCATTTCATACTTTATTGATTTCTTTATTTCATAAATTGTCATAGCTTTATATTGAATCGCACAGCAATTCGATTTGGTTGTATTATTTGATATTTAGACATTGTTATTTTTTATGTGATTCATCCCCATTTGTAATAATTGTACCCCCATTCTCGGATACTTTTGTAATAGCTTAGACTTTTAATTCCCGCAATTTATTGCTCTCTATATACTGTGTAGTAATTAGGCATGTATGGCAAGATTCAAAAATCAATCGCTAGATGACCTAATCCAAGAATAAATAACTTGAAATCAACACACTTCTCACACGCGCACCTCTAGGGTAACCTCGCTTGTTGCCTCGGAAATACAATCATGTCCCTCAAATATGAGACACTCTAGTAAATGACCCTTCGATAAACAAAGATCGTAGTCCCTCGATGACCCTTGATGTTGCCTTCGATTAAAACGATCTCGTCCCTTAGAAAATTGCTAGAGCGTCTCACAAGTTGCTTTTGATGATTGTAAAATTGACCTGCGCTTGTCCCTTTACATCCAAGGATGGGGCTTCTTACCAAATCAATGGTAAGATAGCACCATTAAAAGGGAGAAGAAAAGAACAACTTGAGACCTTTCGAGTAGATAGATTCGCTCTTAGTTACTCGCTTGCTCACAACAAAAACCTTCACACTTACACCTCCATTTCAAAACACTTTCAAAAGACAAAACATTTTGCACACGTTCTTATAGAGACGAGAACCATGGAAAAACCTCTTTTCAAAACACTTTTCGAAACACGATTCACAAACACCTCTTTGAACTATTTTTCGAAACAAAACTTTGTATATGTTCTTATAGAGACGAGAACCATTACAAAAAAAATTTCCAAAATACTTTCAAAAACCCACACCACAAGCACAATCAAACAAAATCAAGTGATCTAAACGAGTAACTAAGAGCCCATGGAAAACCATGGATGAAAAGGGTGCTAACACCTTCCCTTTTCATAATCTACCCCCCGAACCCGGGAAAATTATCAAAAGGTCTTTCCTGTGCTTTTTACCTTTCCTTTTGGATAAAATAAAAGTCGGTGGCGACTCTTACTAATCGCACAAGTGCGAACGAAACGCAAAACCTCTAGTCAGTTCTCCCACGGCATCACATAACTGGCGACTCTGCTGGGGAAATAGTCTAAAAGTGGGGTTACCTTAGGGTTTTAGATCACCTTTACATGATTATCTTGTTTGATTTATATGATTTACATTTTTGGTTCCTTGTTTGGGTTTGTTTTAAATCCTACACTCGGATTTGGGGACACCTTTTAGGTAAGTAGCAATAAACTGTGAGGGAACTGTGTGGGGTATACCGACATGGTTGAAGCAGTAGCTACGTTGATGTGGCACTTTGGTTGGTAGAGGTAACCCTTGATTTGAATCAAGGAGAGTACGGGGCCGCCGCGTGGTGTCATGAAGCATCAACTGACCTTAGAACCTTACTTGACCAACTTGGCCATTAGGACGTAGTGAGATGACCGGTTTCGGTGTAGAGGTGAAAATTGGTAGATACTCGATACTACACTCATTGAGGGTTATTTCCTTGGAATATTTCGGTCGCCGGTAAGAGGCTGAATTGAAATAATGAACAAGGAAACAATCCAGTGATATTGAGCTCCTTTAGAACCCGGTTACTATTTCTAGGACAGGTTGAGCCAACTAGACTTCAAGAGGGTACTTACCTACAAACTCCATGCAAGCCTAAACCTAAGGACTTGTCTGCTTTGTGTGAATATGATTATTTTTATATAAACTTGCTCACTTCGCATATCTGTACATAACATCATAACATCATACCATAAGCATTTTCAATAACCATTTCAAGGATCTCGAGGGTCTTTGATGCAGGGTCACGTTGAACCAGACGTCTACCGAAGGGCAAGAGGATTCATTTTCCTCTAAACAAACACTGTCAAAGATCAAGTACAACAACTTGAGTCAAGGGCTATGACCCACTTGACATGGTGAGCTTGATTCTCGTGGAAAGACATCCACTTATATGAAGCTCTCTGATCAAAGATGTTGATCGAAAGTTAATTTCTAACATTTTCTTGTGTTTTACCCTGCGAGATCTTTGAAAACATGCATCCACATATCATGCATCATATCATGACAGGTTTCTCCCCTTCAGGTCTCCTTATCTTCCTACTGTTTATTTTAGTAGAGATGGCTCTAGAGAAGACTATCAAAGACATCCAGGCTCAAAACGCTTAACTTCAAGAAATGTTCTTGAACCTGTCCAAGGGACAAGAAGAAGTGAAGGCTCTCCTCACATGGGGCATGGTCATAGGGAATCCGGGGGGCATCAGGAATGATTAGTTGGAAGGGCTACAGATTGAGATGGCAACAATGAAAATCCAGATGATGGGACAACTGGTGGGCCAGATGGCTCTTATTCAAAACCTGGCTCAAGGATAGGAGGAGCTAAAGGTCCTCATCAACAAGCTTCATCTAGGTGAACATAACCAAATGGGGCAAACAACTAAGGTTGAAGATCAAGTCATCATCCAGCCTCCCTTGAGACAAGAAGTCGAGGGAAAGCCTCCCCAGTTTTCTTCAGGGTCACAAGCCCAACAACAACCTCACCAATGTCAGTAGGGTAATCGGCGTAAGCAAAATACATCTGGAAGGCGTTTCACTGAGATTAACATGCCATTATCTCAAGTACTACAACGCTTGTTGGAGGTCAAGCTGACTGTATTAAGGGATCCTCCTCGAAATCCCAATACCTCTGCTCCTAGCTATCATCCCAATGCAATATGTGCATACCACTCCAATAATTCTGGGCATGATACGAATGATTGTTGGGCTTTGAGAAATAAGACCCAAGACTTGATTGACAGAGGAGTGATGGAGTTCACACAGGATGGCCAAATGAAAATCTTCCGCTGAAGGCTCTCCACCTAAAGTGACAAGTTCAGACAAAGAGGCTTTTGTTTCATTTGAATTTTCAAGTTGTAATTTCTTTTGTTATTCAAACAATTATCTGTTAATGTCAAACTCTGTTTCATTAATGCATTGCATATGTTTGTCTTGAATTCATCTTTTCGTTTTCACTATATTTAAACTATGTTTTTTATTCCTCTTATGACACAAACCTTTAGAGGGAGGATGATGAAAACAATTCCATAATTTCATACAGCATGCTTTTGGACAGACCTTATTGACGATGTACAGGCGTTTCTTTCAAATCCTAAACACTGGAGTTATAAGGAAGATAATCCCTAGTCAACCCCTTCGAGCCAAAGAAGTAGAAGTTTTCTGTTTTAACACAAATTGAAACCTTTAATCAAAACCTGGGGCACGGTAGTCTCTCAGTTAATTCAAACACACGTTAAAGTCACAAACTCTCATCTTGTAACACAATGAATGACATCAAAAACCTTCCTTTGGAATCAAAAGACGGTGATGTTTCTTTATCACATAGGCAGTCATTATCTCTCAAAAAGAAAACCCCACTAAGTCGAAACCTACGAAGGAGGCTTAAGAAAACTGGGGCATCCCGCTGACTGTAATCTCAAAAATAGGAACAGTCAGGCAAAAATTAGGGATAATAAACCGAAAGAAAGAGGTCACTGCAAATTCTCAACAAAAATAATGTTGCAAAAATGACTGCCTTCCAACAAATTCAATTTGTGTGAACCACCACCAAAACGTCATTCCGGACTCGATTGGAGTTCAACGCGCAATTAACTGAGTTTAGGACTGAAGAACATCACGAAGAGCGGGTGGGTACAAATATACTTTGAGCCTTTATCCTTTGTTTCTTAAAACCGTGAACCAAGCCACGCTACAACCTTTCAAAAGTCCTAATTGAAGCATGGGTTAGTTCGAAAGCATACTGTTACAAAAGGTATCCTGACTCCTGTAAGGCTTTGCTCTAAATCCTGAGTTGAATTTTTCTTATAAAAGTTTTCTGCTAAAAAAAAACGCATTTTTCAAAATTTCAAGACAAGCATAAACTTTTCATTATCTGAATATCGTTGTTTGCATATGGCTATTTGTTTGACAGTGAAGAAATTCACACAGTGAATATCCGATGAACGAAAGCTCTCTCAGTGAACAAAATCACTTCAAGTGGGATGACACTTTCGTTGCAAAAATTTCCTATCAACAAGGGGACATGACATGTCATTGTCTAGTATACCTGGGGCAGTCCAGTCAAGATTTCAAGAAATCTCTCAAAGTGCAGAGTAGCCAGAGGCAAGTCTCTGTCACCATCACTTGGGGTATTAAACGTCAATCCCAACAAAGGGTTACATACAGTCAAACATTTCCTGGCAAAGCCATAAACACTCGCTACTTGGGGAAGTGACAAATCTCTCCAAAATACTTCTCATAAGATGGCTCCTAGCCAGAGTTTCAATCTTTGATAACCTCTTCCCAACTAAGTCGACCTCAAGAATTCCTGAGAATTTTTCCCATTGAAGTCGCCAGATTTTTCACTATCGGAAACAAAGAATTCAACTCTTTTCTCCATCACCAAGTCGGGATTTATTTTCCCCAGTGAGAGGTCGTCTCAAAAACATTACACATCCGTACATCAGGACATCATACAACGCAATCTCATATATTTTGAGAACATCATTGTTTGATATATGTCATGCAACTAACCTTTACCTTTCAGGAAATATGCAATCAAATTCTCACAAAATTCAAGCTATGAAGCCTGGACCACGACCAGATAGTAGTTCATTCAACTTTCCACTTCAACAGCAGTCCAAGAATTATTTTCCCCGACATCTATTGAAGATATTCCAAGACTTTTGTCTGGCTCAGTTAAATCGATTCTAAGATTTTTCTGATTCTTATCCAGTCAAAGTTAATTCAAGACCTTCTCTGGCTCAGTCAGATCGACACTAAGATCTCCCTGATTCTTATTCCAGTTGAAGATATTCCAGATCTTGTTGTTTTAGATAAACCTCTCAATGGTTTATTCTGATTCACTTCCAGATTTTGCTATTTCAGATCTAGTTCAAACTTTCCGTCAACTATCACCTTTGAATGGTATCTTTAAACCCATTTCCATACACAATCAAATCAGCATGTCATTAAGATCCCCAGCGGAGATGAGACTACCAACTACCAATCCCCAGCGGAGATGAGACTACCAACTACCAATCCCCAGCGGAGATGAGACTACCAACTACCAATCCCCAGCGGAGCTAAAACTATCAACCCACAGCGGAAATCATCCAGTTTCTCCAATTCCCCAGCAAGTTATCTTAAAGCCTGGAAATCAACCATATAACAGTTATTTTTTTATCCCCAACCTAGGATGACTCCTCAGTAGATTGGCATACACCTAAACTCCTGATATCCTTAACAGAATGAAGATTATCATTCTTGAAACCCCGGAAGATTGGCATACACCCAAACTCCTAATATCCCTAACAGAATGAAGATTCTCATTCTTGAAACCCCAGTAGATTGGCATACAACCAAGCTCCTGATATCCCTAACAGAATGAAGACTCTCATTCTTGAAACCCCAGTAGATTGGCATACACCCAAACTCCTGATATCCCCGTCAGAATGAAGATTCTCATTCTTGGCTCCTAGTAGATTGGCATACACCCAAGCTCCTGATATCTCCAACAGAATGAAGATTCTCATTCTTAAAGTGGCATACAATCCAAGCTCCTGATATCTCCAATAGGATGAAGATTCTCATTCTTAAAGTGGCATACAATCCAAGCTCCTAATATCTCCAACAGAATGAAGATACTCATTCTTAAAGTGACATACAACTCAAGCTCCTGATATCTCCAACAGAATGAAGATTCTCATTCTTAAAGTGGCATACAACCCAAACTCCTGAACTTTTTCCAAACATGAATAAGCTTTTCCCCAGAGTCCTGAGCTTACTCTCCAGTAGTATAGCTATTCGCCACGGACTTTTTTACTCCCCAACAGAATGAAGATTCTCATTCTTGATTTCCCAATGAAGTTGCCAGAGTCTTCATTATTCGCCAGCATGAATTTGTCAGAATTTTTTATCCCCTACAGATCAAAGATTCTTATTCTTAACTCCTTAGCATGAAGTCCCCAAGGATTCAAATTCCCCTAGCAGATTGAAGATTCTCATTCTTAGCTCCCCATGGAAGCCATAAGAGTCTTCCTTTATCTCCAGCAGATCAAGGTTTTCCTTTGTCTGATCCCCAGTAGATCGCTAGAGTTTTCCCTATTCCCCAGCCGAGTAAGGATCCCTTTGTGTAATCTCCAGCCATAATCATCAAAGTTCTCTGGATTCTCCAAACAGATTTCTCAGGCAGTACATGGCATTATTTCCCCAAGCAGATTTGTTGTCATTACTCCAACTCCAAAGACTTGAAGGATCCCTATATCCCCAGGAAAGTCAGGAAAGATTCTCACATCCCCACAGAAGTTGTCAAAGATTTTGAATCTCCAGCGGAGGTCAAGGATTTATTTTCCCCGGCAGCAGTCAAATATTTTTTTATCTCCGGCTATCAAGGATTTATTTTCCTCTGCAGTACAGTGAATCAGTTTACATGCGCATACATTACATTCATATATCATAAACATTGTTAAAACACATATATTGCATCATACATTTCATGCAACATAACTTTGTGTTTCAGCTAATATTTTACCCTTTTCAGGATAAGATTAACAAGCTACCAATATGTAATCATGAAAACAGCTTAGAGATACTCCAGACACGGATGCTATTCTATTTGCTTATTCAGATTCAAAACTCAGAAAACAACTTAGAGATGCTCCAGACACGGATGCTCTTCTATTGCTTATTCAAATACAATATTCAGATACAGTCCAGATACGCTTCAGACACGGTAGCCATGTTGTCACTTATTCTGACTTTTTCCCCAGCTCAGAGATGCTTCAGACACGGATGCTATTTTGTCGCCGATTCAAATTTCATATTCAGATCCAATACAGATACACTCCAGACACGGCAGTCATTCTATTATTCATTCAAGAATCAAATACAGTTACAGCTCAGATACACTCCAGACATGGACGCCATTCCTTTGCTCATATAGATCCAATCCCCAGATACAACTCAGATACGTTCCAGATACGGATACCATCTTGATGTTCATTCTCCTGATTTTCAACAAACATTCTTAGATTGCATCTTTAAGCCCATCTCCAGCAAGATTCTATCATCTCAAAATGGCATCTTTAAGCCCATTCCCTTAATTCTTTGATGAGTGCAAATTGACGGGCACTCTAGTGTCCAATCCTCTTTTACCTTCGAGTCACGAACGGCAAACTCGCCAATCTAACTCTTCAGGTTCAAGAAGATTGAACAGGGGCAGCTATTGTACCCCAAAATTTTCCCTCTCATTTTATCAAGATTTCCCCTCACAAGACTCTGTGGACTCCAGACAGGATTAGGGTTTGCTCAACTCAAGACATCTTCTTGCACTGATGACCTGAAATTAGGGTTTGAGTTTGCACAGGGATTTTTGGACTTCCAATGCCTCATGTGACTTTCATACTTCATGTTGGACTTATAAGATTTCCCATACCAAGTTTTAAACTTTGAATCAAATTTTTGCCCAGTCAATTGGACAGTTGACATAAAAATCAACTGTATTGGGGAAAAAGTCAACTATGGCCAACATACAGTCAAACCTCATAATTTTTGATCCACAACAATATTTTAGACTCATATGAACCATTTGATCAAGTTTGGACCACACTCCTTAAGAAATTTGATCAGGTCTTCAAAAGGGCAAAATGGTCATTTTTAGGGTTTTGACTGCAGAAGGGCGATTTCTGATTTTTAACCTAGCCAATGGAAAATTGGGTTCAATAATGGATTCAAGGACTCAATGGAATCATCTTGACCTAATCACAAGGTTCAAAAGATCTCAAAAGCATTGGATTAACAGATGAATTTTCCCAGTCAACTGACCTAAAAATCAATTGTACACTGAAAAGTTAAAATCTGACTTTTTGGTCAAAATCAAGTGCCAAGGGTCATTTTTCATCAAGATGTATCAAAACATGAAACTTGTTCACCAAGAAACCGAATTTTTGAATATTAGGGTTTTTCTCGCATTTCTCAGAAGAAATTGAGTTCTCAGAAATTCAATTGATTTTCACATGTTTTCATGCTCTCTCAAAATTTACTGAAAAGGCAGTGTTTGTTTGATCCAGGTTAACCAGTTAATTTGCGCCTTTTAAAAAACATCCGCTTGTTTATGGAATAAACATTTGCCTGTTTATTAGAATACACAATGCGTGTTTTGATTGGAATACAGTTGCAAGATTACAGAGTTATTGGATTACTTGGAGTTTAAGTTGTCCTGATTGGAATTATTGGAATACAGTTCAATTACCTTGATCATGGAATCTTTAAGAATCAGTGAAGATGCAAAGAGAGAATTACAAGTTACTAACAGTAATGGATTTTATTGAACATCAGATTGTCTCATAAAGACTTTTTCATTTATATCAAAAATTGTTACAATACAATTTATTATTTAAATGCTTTAAGTTTTACAACTTATTGTATTTGAAAAATGAATTAGTACAATTGTTTGAGTATTTCTCTCTAAGTTACAAAGAAAAGTCTAAGCCTAAGGATGACTAAGCTTCCATTGCTCCCATGCTCGCTGTGATATGGTGGGAGAACTGACTTGGGGTTTGCGTTTGTTTTCGCAAATGTTTCGGTTGAGCAAGAGTCGCCACCGACTTTTTATTTTATCCTAAGGAAAGTTTAAAAAGCACAGCAAAAACCTTTGAGATGTTTTCTTGGGTTCGGGGAGTAGATTATAGAAAGGGAAGGTATTAGCACCCTTTCTATCCATGGTTATCCATGGGCTCTTAGTTACTTGCTTAGATCACTTGCCTTGTGTTTTCAATTGTTTGAAATGGTGCTTTCAATTGTTTGAAATGGTGCTTTGTGTGTGTGTTTGAAAAGGTTTTGAAAAGAGGCCATTGTTGTGGCAACCTTTGTAATGATCCATGTTTGAATGTATACAAAGGTGTACTTATCTTTTGAAAAGTTTTCAATGTTTTTGAAAGTTGTTTTGAAAGTGTTTTTGAAAGTGTTGTGGAGTGTGGTTTTGAAAAGTAGGCAAGTGTGTTTTGCAAGTTTGATCAAGTAACTAAGAGTTGTCTACCCCTAAATTTACTCAAAGGCTTTTTCTATGTTTTAACCCTTTTAACAATTTTGTTCCACCATTGTATTTGGTGGACAATCTTGTGTTAGGATGTTAACGGGACAAGCGCGGGTCATCGTTTAGACCATGATTGCAATGGTGCCAAGTGTCTTTGGCAATTTTTCCTTTAAGGGAATTGATCATTTTTAGGCAACTTTCGAAAGCGTCATCGAGGGACTATGATCATTTGATTTGTTTTGTTTTGCCAAAAAACACTCAACATGCAACATGGCCCATTATTGAAGGCAACAAGTGGAGTAACCCTAGGGGTGCAAGTGTGATTAGTGTTGTCCATTTTCATGCTTCGTTGTCTTTGAATTAGGCCAAGCTATTTGTTATTTGATTTTTGCATACAAACCCTAAGTCTATCATGGCATATTTAGAAAGCTTTAAAATGCGGAATTAAAAGTCCTAAATTATTACACAATAATCATGGGGATGGGGGTACAAATGTCCAAATGGGGATGAGACTTAATAGGAGAGTAGTATCCAAATAAATTTACAACCAAATCGAATCAATCGCAAATGTAAAATGATCAATGTATAAGAATAAAGCAATGTAAGTGTATCAATGTATTTGTGTAAGTGTATGATTTATTTACAAGTGAAATAAAAATAATAATAAAAAGTTAATTTTTGGATATTTTCAAGGTCTAGGGCAAAACCCTAATTTTTGTAAATAAATGGTATTTATTATTTATATTATATACAATATTTATTAATTATACAAAAAATAAATAAAAGAGGAGTATATTGTAAAAAGTAATTTTTGAGGTCAAATATTAATAAAAATAAAAATGTATTATTTTTGTATTTTTATCCTAAATATTCTAATAAATATATAAGTATTTATATTATGTATTAAATATATTAAATATACACAAAAATAAAACATTAATTATTTTACAAAAAAAAGTATATTTTTTAGAAAATGTTTTCAAAAGATAAAATAAAATAAAATCATAAAATAGAATGTATTTTGTATTTTTTTTAGTATTTTAAATAAAAGTATTATATTTATTTATATATACAAGTGTAAACAAAACAAATAAATTCAAAATAAATGCAAAAATGGTTGAAAAAATATTTTTAATATTTTTTATGTTTTGACAAAAAATAATAAGTTAGAGGAAAAAATAAAAAGTCAAAAATAATTAAAAAAAACACACAATGGGCCAAGGGGGTGTATGTGAAAAAATGTGGTGCAAATAGAAAGAACAAGTCAGGCCCAGCCCAAAGCAAGCTTCTTCAACCTCCAGCAACATTTCTGTCAAAAACGCGCGCCTTTCCTACCTTGTTCAAACATCCTGATTCTTTGATTTTTAACAGAAACTTATAACACAAAAAATGTAAAGCATCAAACCATGAATTCATACATATAAAGAACTTGATCTAACTCTCAGAAATGAGAGAGAATTTCTTCTCCCCCAATTCCTAACCTAACTTTTGTTCAATATTCAGGTTCAAAATTCCCTCAGTACACACAACATAAATGAAAAGTAATGATATGGGTAGCTTCAGGGACATGAGTAGGACATAACTTCTTCACAAACCTAAGCCTAGATATGCTTGGATAGAGAGATAGAAGTCCAAACTCTTACCTGTTCAGCTTGAATCGTGTGCAACAATGGAGGCACTTTCAATGGAATGTGAGGACTTGTACAGCTTGCTTGAGGTCCAAGGATGCTCCTCCAATGCTTGGTGTGTCTTAAATCTTACTGTATCAAGCTATAGAAGTCCACCTGCAAAGTTGAAAACTGAAAATGGCAAGTGATGTTAGGGATGTTACAGTTTGTGTTCAATGCTTGGGATAGCTTCAGTGGGTGATATGAAACATGTTTGAACTCTTTTTGGCCAAAGTGCACGAGTGGAAAGGTTTATAGAAGTCAAGTTGCAGAAGGGACTCTGTTTTTTGCAGTAGGATGGTGTTTTTGTGAATGAGGGAGTTTTAGGGATGGTTTGGTCGTGCTTCAGGTTGGTTAGGGAGTATGAAATGTGTGGACAAAGTTTTTTTCGTTCTTGCTTGCAGGAAGTCAATGTTGGATCCCTTTTGCAAAGTTACCTCTTTGATAAGTAAGAAAATGTGTCTTTACAATGCAGGCCCCTACTCTCCTAAATCTATGCTGCATAAATCACTCTTGATCAGTGGAATTTGTTCATGAACCTGTGCCCAAAAGATCTGCTTTGGTACTTCTTTGATTTGCTTTTGACATAAAGCACATCTTTTCAAAAATGGCTAAAATGCTTTTTCCATTTTAAGACTAAACCTTTGTGTAATGACTTAATGAACAAGATAATGCTAGGACTCAAAGGTTTTGAATTAAATTATTGAGTAAGAATGGGATTATAGGCCTGTAATCTAGCTTGTGCAAGCTGACTTGAAAAATGCAAAGTGTTATGAACATGAAATTGGCCATGAACAAAGTGACTTTTGCCTAACTTCACAAATTCGATTCTCCCTAACCACAAGGGTGTTTGATGAGTTCTTGGACAATTTGGAAAGCTTGGAATGTGTACTACAATCCATCTTTGTAATGCAAGTTGAAATTCCAAGTGGAAGCATGTGAAAAGTGGCCATGAAGTTAGGCAAAAATCCTGCCTAAAATAGGTCAAAAAATTTCTAAGTTAAGAATGTTTTGCACCCTTGTTCCAAAACTCATAACTTGAGCTACAAGCTTCTTTTGAGGAAACTTTTTGAATCAAAGTTGTAGATTTTGCAATGGACTATAACTTTCATGTTTTGAGTTTTGTTTGAATCCAAATGTATCTTAATGAAAAAATGGGACAAAGTCAGGAAAAAATAAAAAAGTTTCATAACTTAGAAAAGTTATGAAATTTTCTCATTCTAAACCCTAATTTGCAATTTTTGGTTTCTTGATGAACAAGTTTCATAATTTGACATGTCTTGATGAAAAATGGATCTTGGCACTTGATTTTGACCAAAAAGTCAAAGTTTGACTTTTCAGTATACAGTCAAATTTTACTCAGTTGACTGGAAAATTCATCTGTCAATCTTGTGCATTTGGGATCTTTTGAACTTGTTGAATGTGCCAAGACCATGTCATTGAGTCCTTGAGTCCATATGTGAGCTCGGTTTTCCATTGGCCAAGTCAAACAGTCAAAAATTGCCTTTGTGCATTCAAAACCCTAAAAATGACCATTTTGCCCTTTTGGTGATTTGATCAGATTTCTTGTGGAATTGTGATCCAAACTTGATCAAATGGTCCATATGAGTTCATAATGATGATGTGGGTCAAAAATCATGAGGTTTGACTGTCAATTGACCACAGTTGACTTTTTCCCCAATACAGCTGATTTCTAGGTCAACTGTCCAATTGACTGGGCAAAGATTGGAATCAAGGCTTGAAACTTGGTATGGATAAACTTGTGAGTCCAACATGAAGCATGAAAGTCATTTTGGGAATTTTAGGTCAAAACATCTTTGTGCCAACTCAAACCCTAATTTGAGTCAGCAGTGCAAGGAAGAGTCTTGAGCAGAGCAAACCCTAACTGGATCTTGAGCTCCAAGGGTCTTGTGGTGAGAAAATATTGATGAAATGGGAGGGCAAATTTTGGGGTACAACAGTTGCCCCTGTTCAATCTTCTTAGACCTGAGGATGTAGATTGGCTTGCGCGCCTTTCGTGATCCGAAGGTGGAAGATGATTGAACACTAGAGTGCCCAGAAATTTGCACTCGCATGCTGGAGTATCGGCAATGTGATGTAGGGAATGGCCTTATAGATGCCATTTGTGAAATAGGATTGATAGGAGGATGGGCTTATAGATGCCATCTGGAGGTGTGACAGAACCTTGTCGGGAATGGGCTTATAGGTGCCATTTGGAGGTGTCGATCGCGTAAGAGATTCCTTAGCGAGAACTTGAGTACTTTGAGAAAGGAAGATGGTTTCCTGGCCTGTTACAGGTGTTGATCTTCAAACTCTTCATGCAGATATGCCCTGGCTAGATACAGGTATCGAATCCACAATCAAACGCTCACAGATATGCCCTGGCTAGATACAGGAATCGAATCCGGAACTTCAAAAGGTTGCTTACAAACGTGCCCTGGCTGGATACAGGTATCGAATCTCTAAACTATTCATGCAGATATGCCCTGGCTAGATACAGGTGTCGAATCCACAATCAAATACCCATAGATATTCCCTGGCTAGATACAGGAATCGAATCTGGAATTGGTCGTCTACAGATATGCCCTGGCTGGATACAGGTATCGAATCTAGAATTCGTCGTCTACAGATATGCCCTGGCTGGATACAGGTATCAAATCTGGAATTCGTCGTCTATAGATATGCCCTGGCTGGATACAGGTATCGAATCTGGAATTCGTCGTCTACAGATATGCCCTGGCTGGATACAGGTATCGAATCTGGAATTTGTCGTCTACAGATATGCCCTGGATGGATACAGGTATCGAATCTGGAATTGTGACGGTTGATAGTAATCATCTTTGGATTGACCTTTTCCTGTCCAGTCAAAACATTAGTTGTATGCAATGTCATGATGATGTCATGATGTTCTCAAAAATAAATGAGATCGTGTGATATGATGTGTATATGTATGTATCAGGATGTATAAAATGTGAAATGTCTATGAATGTGTTTTCGACTAGGAAAATAAATCCTTGACGAAGGCCGGGAAATCAAATCCTAGGCTGATGTTGAAGAGTAGGGTTCTTCGCTTCCGCTGGGAATGATGGTTGCAAGAATAAACCGGTAGGAGAAGATGACTCCGCCAGGGAATAAACTTGTTGGCAATATTACTCTGCAGGGAATTACTCTATGGGAAGAGATACTTCGCTGAGGTTTTGATGAGAGCTCCGCTGGGGATTCCACTGATAAGTTATGTTGGGAAATTTGATGAACTCTGCTGGGGATAGGAAGAACTTCGCTGAGGAAGATCTTTCCGTGGTAATTAGCTGAGGATAACCCAGTTATAAGCTCTGGTGGGAAATAACCTTTGAATGAAACCGGG
The DNA here is from genome assembly GCA_948472305.1 of Vicia faba. Taxonomy (NCBI): domain Eukaryota; kingdom Viridiplantae; phylum Streptophyta; class Magnoliopsida; order Fabales; family Fabaceae; genus Vicia; species Vicia faba. Next base: position 1,210,288,479 of record OX451735.1, read on the forward strand.
GAGATGCGTTCGTACTCTGTAGGGGATAAGCTTCCAGAATCTACTGGGGATAAGCTTCAGAATCTACTAGGGAGGATGATTCAACTTTCCTGGGGAAACTTTTCAGATTGTACTGGGGAATGGTTCCACTGGGGTGTCTGTATTCCGCCGGGGAACAATCTTATATTAATACTGTCGGGGATGCTTGCTGAGGAATGTCTATACTCCGCTGGGGAATGTTGAGATCTTTTGGGGATACCCAACTTCCTCAAGGCTGACAGTAGACTAACTCTGCTTGGGGAGAGTATCACTGACTTGCTGGAGATACTGTGCCTTTTTAGGGCTGATGGGAGACCAACTCTGCCTGGGAAGAGTATTGCTGAATCTTGTCTTACCCAACGGGGAGTGAAGGTATCCTGGTTACATTCTTCAGCCGAACCTACCTTGGGACCTTGGTGGACAAAGCAACTAGATCGCTTAGACGATTCTTTATTGCCCCTGTTTCTGATGTCATCTGTAATTAGTCCTTTGTTTCGCATGCAAATATTCATGATTAGCAATTAATGTCAAATGCATATATCAAAAATGAACATGGACGTTCTTTGCAAAACAAAAACAGAAAAAGGAAAAATGATGGGTAATTTGTCTGAAAAATTGAACTTGTATTGATTTTGAAATTTGCCTGTAAATAGGCGTTTTATGTACAGGAGGCTGACGTCCCAGTAAGAGAACGCCGCCGAGCAAAATAGAATTTATACAATTTTGTGAAAAGGAAACAAAACAGCTATGTGAAAAATAATCCCACTGGGTTCCAACTCTGCTATCGCCTTTATGTCTTCAAGCGTCTCATCACTCTGCTGCTTAGTTGAAGATGAGGCTGATTGATTGGAGTCATCTGAGCCCGATAGTTGGTGCTGAATTCTGGATGCAAGATGATCCAATGAGACATATTATTACGCTTTATCCCTAACTTTTGCCTGGACCGCCCTTTCGGGTTTTCAGTCCACCGGGATACCCATTTTTGCCCAAGCCGCCTTTTCAGGTTTTCGACTTGTCGGGTGTACAGATTTTTTCATTTCATCCCTTATTTTTGCCCGAACCCTTTTGGTTCGCCGGGAAGCCCTGATTTTTGCCTAGGTGTGTCAACCTAGCGGGTCTTTAGTTCATGCGTAGTATCTTTTTACTATGTCTGCATTGGCGGGGTAAGGAAGGTCGTCACCATCCATGGTGGTTAGAATCATAGCTCCTCCTGAGAAGATATGTTTAACCACAAATGGCCATTCTTACGTAGGGGTCCATTTTCCCCTGGGATCACTTTGAGGAAGAATGATGCGCTTGATTACCAGGTCTCCGACTTGATACTCTTGTCGTCTGACCTTCTTGTTAAATGCCCTGATCATCCGTTTTTGGTACGTCTGACCATGACAAATAGCAGTGAGTCTCTTTTCGTCAATTAGGTTTAATTGATCAAGCCGAGTCTGGATCCAGTCATCTTCTCTCAAACCTGCATCCTTCATTATCCGGAGAGAGGGTATCTGGACTTCAATAGGCAAGACTGCCTCCATGCCATAGACCAAGGAAAAGGGAGTTGCCCTTGTTGACGTCTGTGCTGAGGTACGGTACCCATGAAGAGCAAATGGTAACATTTCGTGCCAATATTTGTAGGTCACTGTCATCTTCTGCACAATCTTCTTGATATTCTTATTCGCCGCTTCTACAGCCCCGTTCATCTTTGGCCGGTAAGGTGAAGAGTTGTGGTGATGTATCTTGAATTGCTCGCAGAGCTCAGTGATCATCTTGTTGTTAAGATTGGTACCATTGTCCGTAATGATCCTCTCAGGTATGCCGTATCGACAGATCAGGTTGTGCCGAATGAACCGTGCCATGACGTTCTTGGTTACGGTAGCATAGGAAGCTGCTTCAACCCATTTTGTGAAATAATCAATCGCTACCAAGATGAATCGATGCCCGTTGGATGCCGTAGGTTTGATTTCGCCGATCATATCAATGCCCCACATTGCAAAAGGCCAAGGTGCTATCAAGACGTTCAGAGGAACCGGAGGAATGTGCACCTTATCAGCATAGATCTGGCATTTATGACAAGTTCGCGAATGCTGATAACAGTCGGCTTCCATCGTGGACCAGAAATATCCTGCCCGAAGGATTTTCTTTGCCATGGTATGTCCACTGGAATGTGTTCCGAAGGTACCTTCATGTAGCTCTGCCATGATCCTTTCTGCTTCAGTCTTATCCACACAACACAGTAAGGTTGAATCATGGTTTCGCTTGTAGAGAATGCCATTGCTGAGGAAGAATTTTGCCGCAAACCTTCTCAGGAACTTCTTGTCATTAACAGATGCGCCTTCGGGGTATTCTTGAGCTTCAAGGTACCTCTTCACTTCATGATACCAGAGTTTTTCTGTTACCTATTCGGTCTCGAGATCGTAGCAATGTGCAGGTTCATCCAATTTCTAGATAATGATCTGGGGCGCTTCGTTGTCCCATTTGACTTTGAACATAGAAGACATTGTAGCCAACGCGTCCGCTAACTGATTCTCCTCTCTTGGGAAGTGTTCAAAAGTTATCTCCTCGAAGTGGGGAAGCAATGTCAGCACATACTCCTTGTAAGGAATAAGATTTGGGTGTTTCGTATCCCACTCGCCTTTGATCTGATTGATCACGAGAGCGGAATCTCCGAAGACACTCAAAAACTTAATCCTTAAGTCAATTGCAGCTTGAAGACCCGTGATGCACGCTTCATACTCCGCCATGTTGTTGGTGCAGTTGAAACATAGCCGGGCGGTGAGCGGAGTATGAGTGCCTTTAGGGGATATGATCACGGCGCCAATACCGTTACCCAAAGCGTTCGAGGCTCCGTCAAAGTGCATAGACCATCGGGATCCTTCCTCAGGTCCTTCATCCGGTCCAGGTACTTCACAATCAGTTACTACCATGATATCCTCGTCTGGAAATTCAAAGTTCATCGACTGGTAATCGTCCACTGCCTGGTGTGCCAAATGGTCTGCCAATACACTTCCCTTGATTGATTTTTGAGTCATGTACTGGATGTCATATTCCGTCAAGATCATCTGCCATCTTTCTATTCTTCCGGACAAGGCGGGCTTTTCGAAGATGTACTTGATTGGATCCATTTTTGAAATTAACAGAGTAGTGTGAGTCAACATATACTGTCTCAGCCGGCGAGCAGCCCATACCAAAGCGCAACAAGTTTTCTCGAGCAGTGAGTATCGGGTCTCACAGTCGGTAATCTTTTTGCTAAGGTAATAAATGGCATGTTCTTTTCGGCCAGACTCGTCATGCTGCCCCAGCACACACCCCATTGAGTTGTCCAGTACAATCAAGTATAAGATTAGAGGTCTCCCTTCAACCGGCGGCATAAGAATGGGTGGTTCTTGGAGATACTCTTTGATTCTTTCAAAAGCGGCCTGACATTCATCATTCCAACGTACTACTTGATCTTTCTTCAGCAGCTTGAAGATTGGTTCACAGGTAGCAGTTAGATGCGATATGAATCGGGCAATGTAGTTCAACCGTCCTAGAAAGCCTCTGACTTCTTTCTCTGTCTTGGGAGTCGGAATTTCTTGTATGGCTTTCACTTTGGCAGGGTCCACTTGAATGCCTCTGTCGCTTACGACGAAGCCTAGCAATTTTCCAGATCTCACCCCAAAGGTGCACTTGTTTGGGTTCAACCTCAGCTTGTACAACTTCAGACGGTCAAACAGCTTCTGTAGATGGTCAAGGTGTTCTTCCTTAGTTTGGGACCTTGCAATCATATCATCGACATATACTTCGATCTCGTGATGGATCATGTCATGAAATAAAGCAACCATGGCATGTTGGTAGGTTGCCCCAGCATTTTTCAATCCAAAAGGCATGACCTTGTAGCAAAAGGTGCCCCACTGAGTAACAAAAGTGGTCTTCTCCATGTCTTCAGGAGCCATCTTGATCTGATTATAACCGGAGAAGCTGTCCATGAAGGAGAATACTTTATGCTGGGCAGTGTTGTCAACCAGAACATCGATATGAGGCAGAGGGAAATCATCCTTAGGGCTCGCCCTGTTCAAATCCCTGTAATCAACACATATTCGGACCTTACCATCCTTCTTCGGCACTGGAACCACGTTGGCAACCCACTGAGGGTAAGAAGTCACTGCTAGAAACTCGGCATCAAATTGTTTCATAACTTCAGCTTTGATTTTCTCGGACATTTCTGGACGCATACGGCGGACCTTCTGTTTTACTGGAGGGCATTCTTCCTTGGTAGGCAGGTGATGAACCACAATGTCGGTATCCAAACCAGGCATGTCTTCGTAAGACCAGGCAAAGATTTCCACATAGTCATGCAGCATCTGAATTAACCGTTGTTTCACACTGAGCTCTAGATTGGCACCAATCTTGACTTCCTTTATGTCTGTCTCAGTACCCAGATTTACCATTTCCACTGGCTCTTCATGCGGCTGAATGGCCCTCTCTTCCTGGAGTAGTAGTCTTGCAAGCTCACCGGGCACTTCGCAATCATCTTCACCTACGTCTTCGGCTAAATTGATCAGATTTTCGAAGTCATAACTGGCAGTAGCAGAGTCGTTACCAGTGAGATCCAGAGTGGATTGGAACCTGTATAGGTGAGTGTGTGTAAATATAGCTGTTTTGCAATATATAATAAAGAAGGAAAAGGAGCGCAAGATTTTGAAATGCAATAAACGTCCAATGTTTTTATTAATGATATATGAAAATGACACACAAAAGCCCTCACAAATGAAGCCACGGTGCCCCGGGTAAGACACCGAGCCATAAAAGTTTCAAAATATTGTCTGTTACAAATTCAAAACAAAAGAGTTCATTACTGAGTGACAAAAGTAATAGGTGTGAAGTCTTTGGCAGTCCAGATGCTTGGTCCACCGTCGGTTGTTGGGTAGATCCAGCTGTCGAATTCAGATTCCTCCACGTTGTCTTCAATAGCATTTACTCCCGGGTTGGTGATGAACACAGGAGGTTTTCCAATTCTTGCCTTACGAACAGCCCTCTGAGCTTCTGCAGTGAAACCCAAACCAAACTTGTCAGTCTTTGGAGTGAAGTCAGGAATTCGGCCCCAGTTTGCACACTCACCCTTCTCAATCACAACCTGGGTATCCTTTAAGGAATCCATCTTCAAAGGAGAGTCTTCTTTAGTCACAGTCTCAGCTGATGCCAGTGTCTGAGGCACCTCTTCAAAGTGCTGGAATGGAGTCTCAATGAATTCCCCATCCATCTCTATGTACCGGAACGAGTTGAGGTGGCTGACCATATACTCTTCCTCCCCCTGAACTGTAACAATCTTTCCTCTGACCGGGTACTTAAGCTTCTGATGTAGTGTGGAGGTCACAGCTTCAGCCTTGTGGATCCATGGAAGACCCAGCAAACAAGAATAGGATGGTAGGATATCCATCACATAGAAAGTAGAATCAAAAACTTGAGAACCAACCCTGATTGGAATGTCAACTTCCCCATGTACCATCCTTTTCGAACCGTCAAAGGCCCGGACAACAATGTTACTAGGCTTGAGCTTCAAACCCTCACAATCCAACCTGTCTAGGGCCTTCTTGGGTAATATGTTCGATGAAGAACCGGTGTCTACCAACACATGGGCAAGAGTAGTGCCCCTGCATTCAATGGAGACATGCAGGGCATCGTTATGGTTCTTTCCTTTGGCAGTCAGATCCGCGTCAGAGAAGCCCAACCCATTATCAGCAGTCAAGTTGGCCATACAATCGGTAAATTGATCAGCAAACGTTTCTTGTGGCACATGGGCCGTCTTCGGGAAGGAAATCAGGGCCTTGGCATGGGCCTCTGAACACAACAACAGTGATAGCATAGAAATTTTAGAGGGGGTGTGCCCCAGCTGCTCAACTACATTGAAATCACTCTTCTTGATAATCTTGAGAATCTCTTCCATCTCTTGCTGGGAAGCTTCAACATTGGTTGTCTTTGGTGCCTCCGTCAGGGCAGGCAAATCAGTAGCAACCCCTTTGCCCCGAGCGTCAGATGTCTCGACAACAGGGGTAGAAACAGGAGTTTGATCAGGAAGGGAAGCAGGCACACTTGCAGGTGTGATGACAAGAGGTCTCTGAATAGCTGGTGGTGCAATATCAGGTGAAAAGAGACGGCCACTGCGAGTGACTTTGGCAGGCCCGGTGATGTTACTGACGCCGTTACTAGTATCAAACTCTTGCTTTACTCCAAGAACATAAACATCCACCCCATAGTGCCATGGGACAGCTTTGTCGGATGTATAGGGGAGAGGCCCCGGAACAGTGATGATGATAGGAGCAATCTTCTGAGTGGACATGATTTTGACAGGCTTCTTTGAAGGAGCCTTAGGAGGGTTGTTGAAAATAGTAACAATAGACACTTCTTCAGTAGGGACAGCAGGAACAGTAATCTTCTCGAACAAGATCTCTTTGCTATCCATCAGGTTTTGGATACCTGATTTCAGCAAAGGACAACCAACAGGTGAAACAGCACATAGACGGCAACCTTTACTACATCCCGGAAATAAACCGGCTAGCAACAGGTTCCTTTTGACAGTCAATAAAGGAGTAACAATATCATCCACGGAAGCCACATACGGGTCTTCTTCCACAGCATTCACTCCATGCTGGGGCATGGGAGCAATCACAACATTGGGTCTTTTGGGCGCCTCAAACTGTATTTCTTTAGCATCAATAAGGTCCTGAACCTTATTCCTCAGAGCCCAGCAATCATCCGTAGTATGCCCCGGGCTATCAGAGTGATAAGCGCAACGGGCGTTGGGGTTGTACTTTGGAGAAGTTGTGTTCACTACCTTCGGAGCTTCTTTGACAGTTACCAGATTGGTCTACAGTAGTTGTGGCAAAATCTGAGACAGGGTCATGCTGAGTCGAGTGTACTGCCTTTTAGGCCTCTCACCCCTTGGTTGGTTGTATTGCTGAGGAGCAGCAGCAGGCTTTGAGATTACCAACGCATTAACAGCTTGGCGGCGTTCCGGCTTATTTTGTCTTCTGGGACCATAAACAGCACTGGCTTCCTTCTTGAAGGGCTTCTTTTCAGTACTCGAGGAGGCACCTTTCTGTATCTTCCCTGACTTGATACTCGCTTCTATTCTCTCACCAGTCAAGATCAAATCTGTAAACCCAGCAGAAGAATTCCCAATCAGATGGTTGAAGAATGGACCGGACAGGGTCCCCAAAAACATGTCGACAAGCTCACGATCCACTTTTGCGCATACTCCTTGAATCCTTCGCCCGTCCCCAGTGACATACCCTAGAGTTGGGTATGCGTGGGAGCGAGGTTGGAATTGTACTGATACTGTTTATAAAATGCGGTAGCCAAGTCCTCCCAATTTCGAATACTGGCTCCATCCAGCTGATAGAACCATTCGAGTTGAGACCCCGAAAGGCTATCCTGGAAGAAATGGATCCATAGGTTCTTGTCTGTAGTGTAAGGTTGGATCTTCCTTACATATGATCTGAGATGCAGCTTAGGACAGGAAGCCCCGTCGTACTTCGCAAAAGCAGGTGCCTTGAACTTGTGTGGGATCACCACCCCAGAAGATAAACCTAGATCTCCAAAATCCAGCCCCGACACATTTTGAATCTCCATGGCACTTAAACGGTCCTCTAGTTGCTTGTACCTGTCTTCAGCAAGAGGGTACTGTTCATCATTGTAATTCATCTCGTTTTCGGAGACCACGGGACTAGGAGCCCTTCCCCCTTGGGGACTGTCTTTCCCTGCAGAGGAAGTAGCCTGATCAGCCTCATTCTGCAATGTATTCCCAAACCTCCATCCAGTGTTAAACAGCGCAGTCCTCTTCTTCTTCTTCTTCTTCAAGAGCAGAGTCTTCAACTCCTGTTGACCCTGGGCTAAGCTCATGACCATCTCTTGAAACTGGGCGTTCTGGGCCTGGAGGGCCTTGATAGCTTGTTCGGTAGTAGGCTCGGAAGACATGATGATTGAGTGCTGAAATAAACAGCGAAGAAGATTAAGCAACCTGTAGAAGAAGGGTACATGTTATGCATATGATGCAATGAGATGCTTATGATTTATGTTTTCAAAGACAATCGGGATTCAACTTTGTAGACAAAAAGGAAACACACTTCATTAGATTCAAACTTTAAATTGTTCAACAACTTGCCCTTAGGCATTACAAGAATGAAAATACTGAAAAGGAAATAAAAGTTGTAAAAGAAACATCCAAAGCCCATCAGTGCTCCCATGGCCTCCTCTTCTCAGTACGGATATAGTCGTTCAGGATCTGCTCACTCTCCAATTGCTTAGTCAGCTTCTGGATCTTTTGTTCCTATTCGTTGAACCTTTCCCGATAAGAATCTCGTTCTTCCTGTAGCTGCGCCCAAGATCTCTTTAGTGTATCAACATCAGTGGGTATCTGAGGAGGGAGGACAGTCGGAGGAACCCCGTCTTCATCAGGAAATTCAAGAATGATAGGCCTGACAGCTTCGTATGGCATACCTAACTTCTGAGCACGGATGCGGACCCATCTGTAGTAGGATTCCATTGGTAGAGAAGTCTTCGATCCCAACTCATGTGGCTCAGCTTTGTGAATTCTGTCCCAAGCCTTGATGAATCTACGGCGCAGCTCGTCACTGTCTACCTGAAACTCAAAACTGGTGTGAGGTACCAACATCTCATGAGGCCCTGCTCTTCTGGCTCTTCCAAACTGATGGAGAGCTAAACATGGATTATAAGAGATTCCTCCCTGGGTACCGATCAATGGAACATTAGGATATTCTCCGCAACAATCAATAATGGCTACCTCATCCAAACCTCTGAGAGTCCAAATGACGTCATTATCAGTGAGAGACATTAACCTATGAGCCCAGCCCTTTCCTTCTTTGTTCTTCAGCACGAACTTAGGGAGGTGCAAAATAAACCACCTCACTAACAAAGGAGCACAACACCACGGAGTTCCCCGTCTTCGGGCAGTACGAACATAGAGTTGCTGCAGGATATCACCCAAGAGAGTGGGTACAGGGTTCCGAGAGATGAAGATCCTTATGGAGTTGACATTAATAAAGGTATCAAGATTTGGAAACAATACTAGACCATAGATTAAGAGAGCGAGAATGTCTTCGTACGCCTTGAAGTCTAAGTCATTCCAGAAACTATTAGCTTTGCCAACCAGAAACTTAGCCAAAAAGCCCTTAACTCCACTTCTAGTCTCCCAGTTAGCCATTACCTCTTCTTTGGTCAAGGGAAGGACTGCAGCAATCTCTTCAGGCCTAAGAGTCTTCTCCCAACCAGTGAACGGAGTCTTCTCCAAAACAGGGATACCAAGTAACTCAGAGAATTCTTCCAGGGTAGGGACCAGCTGGAAGTCTTGAAAGGTGAAGCAATGGTACAGGGGATCATAAAACTGGACCAGGACACTCATCAGTTGTTGGTCCCACTTTGAAGTGACTAAACCTAGAAGAGAACCATGCCTCTTGATGAAGGAAGTAGTGTTTGGAATCCTATCAACCAATTCCTTGAGCAAAGTAGGTGGTTGAACAAAGTTGAGCCGGATAGTATTCCTACGCACGGGCATCATGATGTCCTACAAAACAGAGCAAAGATGAAACCCTCTTGTCTTTGAAATGGGTCAGTCCTTATGCAGGATGCATGCAATGGTATGATGGTATGATGTTATGATAAAGCACACCACAAATATTCACAAAGGCAAGCATGATAAGGCACACAAGTCACACAAGACAGCCCTTAGGGTTTAGGCCAGCACGAAGTTTAGGTATTACCCTCTTTCAGTTTCGTTGGTTAAGACCTGTCCTACCAAAAGTAACCGGGTTCTAGAGGATCTCAATATCATTGACTACCCTCAATCGGTCATAACTCCAGCATCGCAATCTTTTCTTGCGGTCAGAACCATCGCGAGAGTTTAGCCTCAATGAGTGTAGCATACTGCTACCGTTCTATGGCCAAGTTGGGTCAATTTAGGGTTCTAAGGTCGGTTGGTGTTTAATGACTCCTTAGAAGACCCATATTTTCCTTGTTGCAACACAAGGGATATCGGTACAGACCAAGGTGTCACACCAACGTAGCCACTGCTTCACCCATGTCGGTCTACGCCGGACAGGTCCCTCACAGCTTATGCTACCTAAAGGGTATTCCCCAGATCCGGGTTAGGATCTATGAAACTCCGATGCAAAGCGCACAAATATAAAAGCAAACAAAGCAAGCAATTGAAAACAAGAGTGGTCTAGTCCTAAGGTAACCCCACTTTTAAGTTATCCCCAGAAGAGTCGCCAGTTCTGTGATACGGTGGGAGAACTGACTTGGGTTTTGAGTTTGTTTTTGCAAATGTTTCGGTTGAGCAAGAGTCACCACCGACTTTTTATTTTATCCTAAGGAAAGGTTAAAAAGCACAGCAAAAACCTTTGAGATGTTTTCTTGGGTTCGGGGAGTAGATTATAGAAAGGGAAGGTATTAGCATCCTTTCTATCCATGGTTATCCATGGGCTCTTAGTTACTTGCTTAGATCACTTGCCTTGTGTTTTCAATTGTTTGAAATGGTGCTTTCAATTGTTTGAAATGGTGCTTTGTGTGTGTGTGTTTGAAAAGGTTTTGAAAAGAGGCCATTGTTGTGGCAACCTTTGTAATGATCCATGTTTGAATGTATACAAAGGTGTACTTATCTTTTGAAAAGTTTTCAATGTTTTTGAAAGTTGTTTTGAAAGTGTTTTTGAAAGTGTTGTGGAGTGTGGTTTTGAAAAGTAGGCAAGTGTGTTTTGCAAGTTTGATCAAGTAACTAAGAGTTGTCTACCCCTAAATTTACTCAAAGGCTTTTTCTATGTTTTAACCCTTTTAACAATTTTGTTCCACCATTGTATTTGGTGGACAATCTTGTGTTAGGATGTTAACGGGACAGGCGCGGGTCATCATTTAGACCATGATTGCAATGGTGCCAAGTGTCTTTGGCAATTTTTCCTTTAAGGGACTTGATCATTTTTAGGCAACTTTCGAAAGCGTCATCGAGGGACTATGATCATTTGATTTGTTTTGTTTTGCCAAAAAACACTCAACATGCAACATGGCCCATTATTGAAGGCAACAAGTGGAGTAACCCTAGGGGTGCAAGTGTGATTAGTGTTGTCCATTTTCATGTTTCGTTGTCTTTGAATTAGGTCAAGCTATTTGTTATTTGATTTTTGCATACAAACCCCAAGTCTATCATGGCATATTTAGAAAGCTTTAAAATGCGGAATTAAAAGTCCTAAATTATTACACAATAATCATGGGGATGGGGGTACAAATGTCCAAATGGGGATGAGACTTAATAGGAGAGTAGTATCCAAATAAATTTACAACCAAATCGAATCAATCGCAAATGTAAAATGATCAATGTATAAGAATAAAGCAATGTAAGTGTATCAATGTATTTGTGTAAGTGTATGATTTATTTACAAGTGAAATAAAAATAATAATAAAAAGTTAATTTTTGGATATTTTCAAGGTTTAGGGCAAAACCCTAATTTTTGTAAATAAATGGTATTTATTATTTATATTATATACAATATTTATTAATTATACAAAAAATAAATAAAAGAGGAGTATATTGTAAAAAGTAATTTTTGAGGTCAAATAATAATAAAAATAAAAATTTATTATTTTTGTATTTTTATCCTAAATATTCTAACAAATATATAAGTATTTATATTATGTATTAAATATATTAAATATACACAAAAATAAAATATTAATTATTTTACAAAAAAAAGTATTTTTTTAGAAAATGTTTTCAAAAGATAAAATAAAATAAAATCAGAAAATAGAATGTATTTTGTATTATTTTTTAGTATTTTAAATAAAAGTATTATATTTATTTATATATACAAGTGTAAACAAAACAAATAAATTCAAAATAAATGCAAAAATGGTTGAAAAAATATTTTTAATATTTTTTATGTTTTGACAAAAAATAATAAGCCAGAGGAAAAAATAAAAAGTCAAAAATAATTAAAAAAAACACACAATGGGCCAAGGGGGTGTATGTGAAAAAATGTGGTGCAAATAGAAAGAACAAGTCAGGCCCAGCCCAAAGCAAGCTTCTTCAACCTCCAGCAACATTTCTGTCAAAAACGCGCGCCTTTCCTACCTTGTTCAAACATCCTGATTCTTTGATTTTTAACAGAAACTTATAACACAAAAAATGTAAAGCATCAAACCACGAATTCATACATATAAAGAACTTGATCTAACTCTTAGAAATGAGAGAGAATTTCTTCTCCCCCAATTCCTGACCTAACTTTTGTTCAATATTCAGGTTCAAAATTCTCTCAGTACACACAACATAAATGAAAAGTAATGATATGGGTAGCTTCAGGGCCATGAGTAGGACATAACTTCTTCACAAACCTAAGCCTATATATGCTTGGATAGAGAGATAGAAGTCCAAACTCTTACATGTTCAGCTTGAATCGTGTGCAACAATGGAGGCACTTTCAATGGAATGTGAGGACTTGTACAGCTTGCTTGAGGTCCAAGGATGCTCCTCCAATGCTTGGTGTGTCTTGAATCTTACTGTATCAAGCTATAGAAGTCCACCTGCAAAGTTGAAAACTGAAAATGGCAAGTGATGTTAGGGATGTTATAGTTTGTGTTCAATGCTTGGGATAGCTTCAGTGGGTGATATGGAACATGTTTGAACTATTTTTGGCCAAAGTGCACGAGTGGAAAGGTTTATAGAAGTCAAGTTGCAGAAGGGACTCTGTTTTTTGCAGTAGGATGGTGTTTTTGTGAATGAGGGAGTTTTAGGGATGGTTTGGTCGTGCTTCAGGTTGGTTAGGGAGTATGAAATGTGTGGACAAAGTTTTTTTCGTTCTTGCTTGCAGGAAGTCAGTGTTGGATCCCTTTTGCAAAGTTACCTCTTTGATAAGTAAGAAAATGTGTCTTTACAATGCAGGCCCCTACTCTCCTCAATCTATGCTGCATAAATCACTCTTGATCAGTGGAATTTGTTCATGAACCTGTTCCCAAAAGATCTGCTTTGGTACTTCTTTGATTTGCTTTTGACATAAAGCACATCTTTTCAAAAATGGCTAAAATGCTTTTTCCATTTTAAGACTAAACCTTTGTGTAATGACTTAATGAACAAGATAATGCTAGGACACAAAGGTTTTGCATTAAATTATTAAGTAAGAATGGGATTATAGGCCTGTAATCTAGCTTGTGCAAGCTGACTTGAAAAATGCAAAGTGTTATGAACATGAAATTGGCCATGAACAAAGTGACTTTTGCCTAACTTCACAAATTCGATTCTCCCTAACCACAAGGGTGTTTGATGAGTTCTTGGACAATTTGGAAAGCTTGGAATGTGCACTACAATCCATATTTGTAATTCAAGTTGAAATTCCAAGTGGAAGCATGTGAAAAGTTGCCATGAAGTTAGGCAAAAATCCTGCCTAAAATAGGTCAAAAAATTTCTAAGTTAAGAATGTTTTGCACCCTTGTTCCAAAAATCATAACTTCAGCTACAAGCTTCTTTTGAGGAAGCTTTGTGAATCAAAGTTGTAGATTTTGCAATGGACTATAACTTTCATGTTTTGAGTTTTTTTTTAATCCAAATGTATCTTGATGAAAAAATGGGACAAAGTTAGGAAAAAATAAAAAAGTTTCATAACTTGGAAAAATTCTAAGTTATGAAATTTTCTCATTATAAACCCTAATTTGCAATTTTTGGTTTCTTGATGAACAAGTTTCATAATTTGACATGTCTTGATGAAAAATGGATCTTGGCACTTGATTTTGACCAAAAAGTCAAAGTTTGACTTTTCAGTATACAAAATTTTGCTCAGTTGACTGGAAAATTCATCTGTCAATCTTGTGCATTTGGGATCTTTTGAACTTGTTGAATGTGCCAAGACCATGTCATTGAGTCCTTGAGTCCATATGTGAGCTTGTTTTGCCATTGTCCAGGTCAAACAGTCAAAAATTGCCTTTGTGCAGTCAAAACCCTAAAAATGACCATTTTGCCCTTTTGGTGATTTGATCAAATTTCTTGTGGAATTGTGATCCAAACTTGATCAAATGGTCCATATGAGTTCATAATGTTGATGTGGGTCAAAAATCATGAGGTTTGACTGTCAATTGACCACAGTTGACTTTTTCCCCAATACAGCTGATTTCTAGGTCAACTGTCCAATTGACTGGGCAAAGATTGGAATCAAGGCTTGAAACTTGGTGTGATACGGTGGGAGAACTGACTAGGGTTTTGCGTTTGTTTTCGCAAATGTTTCGGTTGAGCAAGAGTCGCCACCGAATTTTTATTTTATCCTAAGGAAAGGTTTAAAAAGCACAGCAAAAACCTTTGAGATTTTTTCTTGGGGTTCGGGGAGTAGATTATAGAAGGGGAAGGTATTAGCACCCCTTCTATCCATGGTTATCCATGGGCTCTTAGATACTTGCTTAGATCAACTTGCCTTAGTTTTCAATTGTTTGAAATGGTGCTTTGTGCGTGGCTTTGAAAAGGTTTTGAAAAAGATGCCTTGCATAGGCTACCCTTGTAACAATTCTTTACTCGAATGTTTTACAAAGGTGTTTGTCTTTTTGAAAAGATGTTTCAAGGGTTTGAAAAGTTGATTTTGAAAGTGTTTGTGAAGTGGGTTTTTGAAATAAGGCAAGTGTTTTTCTTGGAAAGTTGACAAGTACTTAAGAGTTCATCTACCCTAAAATTTTCTCAAAGATTTTTGTCATGTTTTAAGCCTTTTGACAATTTTGTTCCACCATTGCATTTGGTGGACAATCTTGTCTTAGGAGATGAAAGGGACGGGCGTGGGTCATCGTTTAGACCATAGTTGCAATAGTGTTAAATGTCTTTGGGCAATTTTCTTTAAAAGGGACTTGATCATTTTATTTAGGCAACATTTTGAGGGACTATGATCACTTGATTGTTTGTTTTACCCAAAGAAATTCAACATGCAATATGGCCCAATTATTTGAAGGCAACAAAGTGGAATACCCTAGGGATGCAAGTGTGAAATGTGTTGTCCATTTTTCATGCTCATTTATCTTGTATTAGGTCCAACTATTTTGTTCATTTTTTTATTCGCATACAAACCCTAATTCTAGCATAGTATGTTTAGAAAGCGATAAAGTGCGAAATTTAAATTCCTACGCTATTACATCACAATAATATAGGGAGGGGGGTACAATGTTCAAATGGGGATATTTAGACAAGAAATTAAACCTAAGCTATTACATCATTTTCTATAAATAATTACAAGATAAATAAATTGCATAATCAAATGGAAATTAAATAAATATGCAAAATGCAAAAAAAAAGAGAATTTTTATATGTATGAAAAAGTATTGTTCATGTAAAATAAAAGAAAAATAAAAAGGTATTATTTTTGGAGTATTTCCATATTTAGGGTAAAAACCCTAATTTTAATCAAAATGAATGTTAATTAATTAATTCATATAATATTTATTATTTACATACAAAAATAAAATAAAATATGGTATATTTGTAAAAAGGCATTTTTTAGTATTAAATATTAAAAATAAAATATGTACATTTTTTTGGTATTTTTACTCTATATATATATATATATATATATATATATATATATATATATATATATATATATATATATATATATATATATATATATATATATATATATATATATATATATATATATATATATATATATATATATATATATTTGTATTATTTTAAATATGTATTATATATATAAATAATAATAGTTAATTTTTTTAGAAAATAGTATTTTTTATATAAAATATTTTCAGAGGGTAATATAAAATAAAAATAAAAATAGAAGTGTTTTTACATATTTTTCTATTTATCCTAAATAATAGTATATATAATATTTATGTATAAACAAAAGAAAATCAAATAAAATCAAAAAATGATGAGAAAAATATTTTCAAAATTTTAATATGCTGAGAAAAAATAAATGAGTCAAATAAGAAAAGAAAAAGTCAAAAATCATGAAAAATGAAGCAAATGGGCTTGGGGGTGCAAAACAGAAAAAGTGGTGTGAATAATAAAAATGTTCAGGCCCAGCCCAAGAAGCCACCTTCTTCAACCTCTGAACAAAGTTTGTTCAAAAACGCGCGCCAACAAGCTTCCTTCGAATGTCCTGATTCTTTGATTTTTTGAGCAAACTTCCAACACAAAAGATGTTAAGCATGAAATCACGATTCCAACCATATGCATAACTTGATCTAACTCTCTAAGATGAGGGAGAATTTCTTCTCCCCCAAATCCTAACCTAGTTTTTCTGCCATTTTCAAACTCCAAATTCTCTCTACTCAGGCAAAAGAAATGAAAAGTAAAGGAATGTACATGTTCAGTGGCATGAGTATGACATTATTTCTTCACAAACCTAAGACTAATGATGCATAATAAGAGAGATACGAGTTCAAAAAACTACCTGTTCAGCTGAAGTTCTATCTTGCAATGTAGGAACTTTCAGTGCAAGGTGATGATTGGAAAAGCTTCCTTGAGGTCCAGGGATGCTGTTTCAATGCTTACTTTGTCTTGAGAGCTTCTGAATCGAGCTAGAGAACTTCAACTGCAAAACAGAAAAAAGAAAATGGTGAAGTGGTTTAGAGGTGTTACAGATCGTGCTTTTGCTTTTGGTTAGCTTGCATAGGTAGTATGGAAGGTGTGTGAACTGGTTTGGGCAAGAAAGCTTGAGAGAAATGGGAGATGGCCCTCAATCTGCAGGGGTTGCTCTGTTTGAGCAGTTTCAAGGTGATTCTGAGATGGAGGGTGTTTGAGAGGTGCAGGGGTCGTGTATTAGCTTGGTTGTGATGTGCTGAGTATGTTTGATAAGTTTGTTCTTGTGTGTCTAAGCTGAGATGGATGATGTTGTGAGTTATGGCTTTTTTCTTCACACTTAAGCAACAAAATGCAACTTGTGTTTCTAGGCATGTAGAGGGCCCCTAATGTGCTGCATAATCCCTCCTTGATCAGTGTGTTATGCTCATAAACTTGTGCCATTCAGATTTGCAATGTACTTGTTGGATTTCCAAATTGACATAAAGTGAATTTTAGCAAAAATGGATAATTCACTTTATCTAAAAATGGATTAGGCTTGTGTATAATACTTGAACTCATAGAATAACCTCTTTAAACAATGAACAAGCATTAAATTATTGAGTGTAACTTGGTTTAAGGACCTGTAATCTAGCCTAAAGCATGCTGAGTTCAAATTGCAAAGTTATGGACATGGAACTTGGTCATGAACAAAGTGGTTTTTTGCTATATTGTGAAATTCGATTCTCTCTAACCATGAGGTTGTTTGAGAAGTTCTTGGACATTTTGGAAAGCTTGGAATGTGTACTACAATCCATCTTTGAAATGCAATTTGAAATCCCAAGTGGAAGTGTATGGAAAATGGCCTTGAAGTTAGGTAGAAAACCTTGTCAAAATAGGTTAAAATTTCACCAAGTTAAAAATGGTTTAGTGCCCTTATTCAAAAAATTGTAACTTGAGATACAAGCTTCAAATGAGAAAACTTTGTGAATCAAAGTTGTAGATTATGAAACAAGCTACAACTTTCATGTTTTGACTTTTGTTTGAATCCAAATGGATCTTGGTGAAAAAGTGGGGAAAAGTTGGGAAAAAATTAGGGTTTTTCATAACTTAGAAAAATTCTAAGTTATGAAAAATTCAAATTTCTAACCCTAATTTGCATTTTGTGATTTCTTGGTGAACAAGTTTCATGATTTGGTATGTTTTGATGGAAAATGAATCTTGACTTTTGATTTTGACCAAAAAGTCAAAGTTTGACTTTTCAGTATACAGTCAAAATTGATCAATTGACTGGGAAATTCAACTGTCAATCTTGTGTACTTGGGATCTTTTGAGTTTGTTGATCATGTCAAGATAATTCCATAGGGTCCTTGAGTCTATGTGTGAGCTTGTCTTGCCATTGGCTAGGTCAAACAGTCAAAAATTGCCTTTGTGCAGTCAAAACCCTAAAAATGACCATTTTGCCCTTTTGGTGATCTGATCAAATTTCTTGGGGAATTGTGATCCAAACTTGATCAAATAGTCCATATGAGTTCATAATGTTGATGTGGGTCAAATTTCATGAGGTTTGACTGTCAATTGGCCACAGTTGACTTTTTCCCTAATACAGTTGATTTCTAGGTCAACTGTCCAATTGACTGGGCAAAACTTGGAATCAAGGCTTGAAACTTGATATGGGTAAACTTGGGAGTCCAATATGAAGCATGAAAGTCATCTTAGGCTTTTTAGGTCAAAATATCTTTGTGCAAACACAAACCCTAATTTTGAGTCCACAGTGCAAGGAGGGGTCTTGAGCAGATGAAACCCTAACTGGATCTTGAGCTTCAAAGGCTTTGTGGTGAGAAATCAATGAGAAATGGGAGGGAAAATTTTGGGGTACAACACTTGCCCCTGTTCAATCTTCTTGAATCCGAAGAGTTAGATGGGCAAGCTTGCCTTTTGTGACTCGAGGGTAAAAGGAGATTGGACACTAGAGTGCCCGGAAATTTGCACTCGTCAAAGCAATGGATGCGGGAATGGGCTTAGAGATGCCATTTGGAGATGGGCTTAACGATGCCATCTGGGAGAGTGACAGAAATCTTGTCGGAGATGGGCTTAGAGATGCCATCTGGAAGGGAATATTAGGAAGGTGTCCAGGCTTGGGACCATCTCTGAACTGGGGGGTCTGAACAAGCAATAGATTGACATCCGTTGTTGGGAGGAATCTGTAAACTGTTTTCAGAAGTCTTGAAGAAGAATCTGAACAAGTGATAGGTTAACATCCGTTTACTTGGAGAACCCGTGAACTGTTTTCAGAAATCTTGAAGTTGAATAAGCAATAGAGCAGCATCCGTTGTTGGGAAGCGTCCGTAAACTGCTTTCAAAAGTTGCATCTGAACAAGTCGATAGATTAACATCCGTTGTTGGGAAGAATCCATAAACTGTTTTCAGAAGTCTTGAAGAAGAATCTGAACAAGCGATAGGTTAACATCCGTTTACTTGGAGAACCCGTGAACTGTTTTCAGAAATCTTGAAGTTGAATAAGCAATAGAGCAGCATCCGTTGTTGGGAAGCGTCTGTAAACTGTTTTCAAAAGTTGCATCTGAACAAGTCGATAGATTAACATCCGTTGTTGGGAAGAATCCATAAACTGTTTTCAGAAGTCTTGAAGAAGAATCTGAACAAGCGATAGGTTAACATCCGTTTACCTGGAGAACCCGTGAACTGTTTTCAGAAATCTTGAAGTTGAATAATTTCAGTCTGTCGACTGATCTTTCCTGAAAAGGTAAAGAGTTAGTTGCATGCAATGTTATGATGCATGATGCGATATACGTGACATCAATGTTTATGACATGAATGTGATGAATGCGCATGTAAGCTGACGAGTTAACTTGCTGAGGATAAATGAATTCGAGGTGGCCGAAGATAAAAGCATCTTGACTGCTGCTTGGAAAATAAATCCTTGGCTACTACTGGGAAGAGAGTTCCTGATGACCTCTACTGGGGAGTTCCCAATTAGTAGACTCCTGCTGAGGAGGTGAGACTGAGAATCTTCTGCTTGACGGGAAGCAACTCTGATGATCTCACTGGGGAACTCAAGATTTCTCTTTTTAAGACTCTGTGGGGAGAAGGCTCATTAGTCTGGCTCCGCTGGGGGTTGATAATTTGAAATTTTAGCTCGGCTGGGGATAACAAGGATAAGCTCCTCTGGGGATCATATTGATAAGTTAGGCTGGGGAATTTTGATGACCTCCGCCGGGAATAGGAAGAATTCTGGCGAGTGCGATCTTCCGTGGCTGTTAGCTGAGGATAACCCAGTTATAAGCCTCTATGAGGAATAACTTTGAATAAAACTCGGGAGAGACGTTCGTGCTCTGCGGGGAAATACCTTCCAGAATCTTACTGGGGGTAAGCTTCGGGAGTCTGCTGGAGACAAGCCTCAGGGTTTGCTAGGGATGTGGATTCCAAATCTCTTGAGAGGTTTCCTTCGAAAGGGTGTCAAGATATCCATCTGTACCTTCATCCTATCAGTAATCCTTTTTCTTAGGTACATTTAGGAAGTGATTATGTTTCAAATGCATATGCCTATTTAACAAAACATTGGACGTTTCTCAAAATAAAACAAATAGTGCAAGAGAAAAAGAAAAGGGAAATGACACAAATTTCCGGGAAAAGTATTTGTATTGATTTTCTTTGAGTATATTTGTACAAAGGAGACAATCATCCTAGTAAGAGGACTTTGTCGAAAATATTGAAAGATTTTATACAAAATAAAGGATGGTTATGTGAAATAATTCCATGGGATTCCATTCTGCTATAGCTTTCACAACTCTGAATATCTGTCCATTCAATGCTTCGTTTGACGATGACTGGATTGATCAGAAGTCTAGAACTGGTTGATGAAGAGATTGTCTTTGAAGTGATCCGACGAGACATAGTCATACGCTTTAATTCCCTAACTTTTGCCTGAATCGCCCTTTCGGGTTTTCGATCCACCGGGAAACCCCTTTTTGCCCAAGCCGCCCTTTCGGGTTTTCGACTTGCCGGGTGTACAGATTTTTTTGTTTTTATCCCTAATTTTTGCCTGAACCGCCCTTTCGGGTTTTCGGTTCACCGGGATGCCCTTTTTTGCCCAAGCCGCCCTTTCGGGTTTTCGACTTGTCGGGTTATTTTATGCGTAGTATCTTTTGACTATGTCTGCGTTCGCAAGGTGCGGCAAATCGTCACCGTCCATGGTGGTCAGAATCATTGCACCACCAGAAAATATGCTCTTGATCACAAATGGTCCTTCATATGTAGGAGTCCATTTTCCCCTGGGATCACTTTGCGGCAAGATAATCCGCTTGATTACGAGATCCCCAACTCGATACACTTGACGTCTGACTTTCTTATTGAAGGCCTTGATCATCCGCTTTTGATACGTCTGACCATGGCATATAGCAGCAAGTCGTTTCTCGTCGATCAGATTGAGTTGATCCAGTCGGGTCTGCATCCAATCATCTTCATTCAAACCTGCATCCTTCATAATCCTCAGAGATGGGATTTGGACTTCCATAGGCAAGACATCTTCCATGCCATAAACCAAAGAAAATGGGGTTGCCCCAGTTGAAGTACGTGTCGTCGTACGGTATCCATGCAGAGCAAACGGTAACATCTCATGCCAGTCTTTGTAAGTGACTGTCATTTTCTGAATGATCTTCTTAATGTTTTTGTTCGCAGCTTCAACAGCACCGTTCATCTTCGGCCGATAGGGAGATGAATTGTGATGATAAATCTTGAACTGTTCGCATAATGCAGTGATCATTGTATTATTCAGATTTGTACCGTTGTCCGTGATGATCCTGTCGGGAACACCATACCGACATATGAGATTTTGCTTGATGAAGCGGGCCACCACATTTTTGGTGACAGAGGCGAAGGAAGCTTCTTCGACCCATTTAGTGAAGTAGTCAATGGCAACTAGGATGAAGCGATGTCCATTGGAAGCCGTGGGCTTGATCTCTCCAATCATATCAATGCCCCACATTGCAAAGGGCCACGGAGAAGTCAGGACGTTGAGAGGAACCGGAGGGATATGAACTTTGTCAGCATAGACTTGACACTTGTGGCAAGTACGGGAATGTTGATGGCAGTCAGCTTCCATGGTAGACCAGTAATAGCCTGCCCTCAGGATCTTCTTGGCCATCGTATGCCCGCTCAAGTGAGTGCCAAATGTGTCGCTGTGTATATCAGTCA
This sequence comes from Vicia faba, assembly GCA_948472305.1. Classification (NCBI taxonomy): domain Eukaryota; kingdom Viridiplantae; phylum Streptophyta; class Magnoliopsida; order Fabales; family Fabaceae; genus Vicia; species Vicia faba. The sequence continues at coordinate 1,210,310,227 of OX451735.1, forward strand.
TGATCAGCTCTGCTTCAGCTTTATCCACACATCGGAGTAATACACAATCATGGCTTCGTTTGTAAAGGATACCGTTGCTCAGGAAGAACTTAGCAGCAAATTTCCTTAAGAACTTCTTATCATTCACGGAAGCTCCTTCAGAATAATCCCTAGTCTCGAGGTACCTTTTGATTTCATGGAACCAAGGTTGTTCCACTACTTCTTCGATATTAATCTCGTGGCAATGTGCCGGTTCATCCATTCGCTTGATGGTGATTTAGGGAGCCTCATTATCCCAGTTGAGTTTAAACATGGAGGACATTGTGGCTAGAGCATCGGCTAGCTGATTCTCTTCTCGCGGGAAATGCTCGAAGGCAATTTGCTCGAAATGTGGCAACAATGTCAGGACATGTTCTTTGTATGGGATAAGATTAGGATGCTTGGTATCCCAGTCTCCTTTGATTTGGCTGATGACCAAAGCCGAGTCCCCGAATACGATCAAAGATTTGATCCCCAAGTCTATAGCAGCTTCGAGACCAAAGATGCAAGCTTCATACTCAGCCATGTTGTTTGTGCAGCTGAAACAAAGTCGGGCCGTGAAAGGAGTGTGACAACCTTCCGGAGAAATGAGTATTGCGCCAATACCATTTCCAAGTGCATTGGAAGCACCATCAAAGTACAGGGTCCATCGGGATCCCTTCTCGGGTCCGTCATATGGTCTGTCACTTTCAGCGTTGTCCAAATTCATGATGTCCTCGTCTGGGAAGTCAAACCTCATGGGTTGATAGTCTTCGATAGCCTGATGAGCCAGATGGTCAGCTATTACACTCCCTTTTATAGCTTTTTGGGTGGTGTACTGGATGTCATATTCGGTTAAAATCATTTGCCATCTAGCTATTCTTCCAGATAAAGCGGGCTTCTCGAAGATATACTTGATAGGGTCCATTTTGGAGATCAACAAGGTAGTATGAGTCAACATATACTGTCTTAGTCGGCGAGCAGCCCATACCAAAGCGCAGCAAGTTTTCTCGAGCAGTGAGTAGCGAGTCTCACAGTCGGTAAACTTTTTGCTAAGGTAATAAATAGCATGCTCTTTTCGACCAGACTCGTCATGCTGGCCCAAAACACACCCCATTGAGTTATCCAAGACGGTCAAATACATGATCAATGGTCTTCCTTCGACGGGTGGCATCAGAATAGGAGGTTCTAGCAAATACTCCTTGATTCTATCAAAAGCAGCTTGACAATCGTCGTTCCATTCCACTACCTGATCTTTTTTCAAGAGTTTGAAAATCGGCTCGCAGGTAGAAGTCAGATGTGAGATGAATCTGGCAATATAGTTTATGCGCCCCAAGAATCCTCTAACCTCCTTTTCAGTACGGGGAGCAGGCATCTCTTGTATTGCTTTCACTTTTGCCGGATCGACTTCAATGCCTTTGTTGCTTACAATAAATCCCAGGAGTTTACCAGACCTAACTCCAAAAGTGCATTTGCTTGGATTCAGCCTGAGCTTGTATTCTTTTAATCTGGCAAACAGCTTTTCCAAATGCTCAATGTGCTCTTCCTCCGTTTGTGATCGAGCTATCATATCGTCTACGTAAACTTCAATCTCATGATGTATCATGTCATGAAATAAAGCTACCACGGCGCGTTGATAAGTTGCCCCTGCGTTCTTCAGCCCGAACGGCATCACTTTGTAACAGAAAGTGCCCCATTGTGTCACAAAAGTTGTTTTATCCATATCTTCGGGAGCCATTTTGATTTGATTATAGCCCGAAAATCCATCCATGAAGGAAAACACCTTATGCTGAGTTGTATTGTCGATCAAGATGTCAATATGAGGTAGCGGGAAATCATCCTTAGGGATGGCCCTATTCAAATCCCGGTAGTCCACACACATTCTGACTTTGCCATCTTTCTTCGGTACTGGCACAGTGTTAGCGACCCATTGAGGATAGGACGTAACAGCCAGAAAGCCAGCGTCGAACTGCTTCATTACTTCTGCTTTGATCTTTTCGGACATGTCAGGCCTCATTCGGCGAACTTTTTGCTTGATTGGTGGACAGTCTTCTCTTGTGGGGAGACGGTGAACCACGATGTCGGTGTCTAGACCCGGCATGTCTTCATAGGACCAAGCGAAGATTTCAACATACTCATTCAGCAACTGTACCAAGCGCTCCTTGACTTTTGGTTCCAGGTTGGCACCCACTTGCACCTCCTTTCGATCCTCCTCGGTTCCCAAGTTAACAGTTTCCAATGGCTCTTCATGCGGTAAGATGGCCCTTTCCTCTTGTTGCAGAAGTCTGGCTAGTTCCCCGGGTACTTCACAACCTTCGTCATCTTCGTACTCGGCTAGATTGACCAGATCTTCAGAGTTATTGAAAGACACAACAGAATAGTCACCCATGGAATCCGGAGTGGATGGGTACCTGCATTGGTGAGTGTGGGTGTGTGTAAGGGATAGCCATCCTTAAACAAAAAATGCAAAAGGAAAGAAAATAAACATAAGCAGTTTATCAAATGAAAAAAAAAACGTCCAATGATTCATTAAACATGGCATATGAATATGAAAAATAGTCAAAACCCTTACAAATGGACCTACATGCCTTGGGCAAGGCAGGAGGTGAAAAGATAGTGTACGGATTGTTTGAAAATAAAATATTACAGACCAAATAAGAAATGTTTAACAGATAAATTACTGCGGAATAAAAGTGATGGGGACAAAGTCCTTAGCCTCCCAATTGCTCAATCCTCCTTTGACCGTTGGATGAATCCATTCTTCAAAGTTGCTTTCCTTGTCTTCATCTTCCAGGGCGTTGATTCGGTAAGGAGAAATTTTGATCGGCGCTCTTTCAATCTTTGACTGGCGCATGGCCTTCTGGCCAGCGGCGGTGAAACCTAACCCAAACTTATCAGTTTTATGCGGAAAATCGGGTAACTGCCCCCACGCTGAATTCTTCCCTTCTTTGATTGCGGCCCTTGCATCCTCCAGAGATGCCATCCTGGCCATCTGTCTTGGTGCGTCAGCTGCCAACTTTTCCACTGCTACCTCAGGAAGAACTTCTTCGAAATGTTGAAACGGCGTCTCAATGAACTCTCCTTCAACCTCCACATACCGGAAAGAATTTAAGTGACTAATCATGTACTCTTCTTCGCCATGGACAGTGATGATCTTTCCCTTGACAGGATACTTCAGCATCTGATGCAAGGAGGAGGTGACTGCCCCAGCATGGTGTATCCAAGGTCTACCCAGCAGGCAGGAATATGATGGACGGATGTCCATTACATAGAAAGTGGATTTAAATACCTCAGTACCTATCTTGACGGGAATTTCAACTTCTCCATGGACCATTCTCTTCGACCCATCGAAAGCTCTGACGACAATATCACTCGGCTTCAATTCCAACCCTTCGCAATCTAGCCGGTCCAAGGCCTTCTTAGGCAAAACATTCAGCGATGAACCGGTATCAACCAAAACATGTGCAAGGGTGGTTCCGCGGCACTCGATTGAAATATGCAAAGCGTCATTGTGGTTTCGGCCTTTAGGGGTCAGGTCGGCATCAGAAAAACCTAATCCATTGTCCGCAGTCAGACTAGCCACGCAATGTTGAAATTGGTCTGCGGAGGTTTCCTGGGGCACATGAGCTGCCTTCAGAAACTTAATCAAAGCTTGAGCGTGCGCTTCTGAGCAAAGCAATAGTGCCAGCATGGAGATTTTGGAGGGGGTTTGCCCCAACTGTTCCACCACATCGTAATCACTTCTCTTGATTATCCTCAAAATCTCGTCCATTTCTTTCTTGGAGGCTTCCGGAATCACCAAAGGTTGAGCCCTCGTCCTGACGGGCTCATCTTGTATTCCCTTTCCTTTATCAGCAATGGTAGGAAAGACAGCACTAGGAACAACAACCTCTTCGATTAAAGGGGTTCTGGCAGAGAGCTTTACTGGTGCAGGGATGACTTCTTTAGCTGATGAGGGTCCAAAGACTGCTCTTGGAGGGGCAATCTCTGGAGAAACTATTCTCCCGCTCCTGGTGATTTTGCTGGTGCCCGCAATGTTACTAATGCTGGCTTCTTCATCATCTGAATTTTCTTCAATTATTTCAACTTTCTTGATACCATGGTAATAGATGTCACCACCATAGTTCCAAGGTATCGACTTCTCAGAAACATAGGGAACAGGCCCCGGCATTGTTATCTTCAAAGGTATAGATTTTGCAGCTGGTGTAATCTTAACAGGCTTTTTGACGGCCTTGGAAAGATTGGCGTGAATGGTTATGATTGAGACATTTTCAACATGAACTGGAACGGCAGAAACTTTTTCGAACAAAATTTGTCGGCTATCCATAAGGCCCTGGATGCCTTTCTTTAATAGCGGACAATCAAACGGCAGAGAGTGGCAACAGTAGCAGTCTTCTTTACATCCCGGGAAGATCCCGGCCCTTAACAAATTCAACTTAATAGTCAGCAGTGGAGTAGTCAGATCACTAACGTCAGCAACATACAGATCCTCCTCAATGGCATTGACATTCCGACCGTGCTTCGGCATAGGTGCAGATATCACATTGGGTTTCTCTGGAGCGTCAAACTCTACTTCCTTAGCCTCTATCAAGTCCTGGATCTTATGCTTGAGTGCCCAACAATCATTGGTGTCGTGTCCAACACTGTCTGAATGATAGGCGCATTTAGCATTGGCATGATAATGCGGAGAAGAGGACGTATTTACATTCTTTGGCGCCTCCTTGATGGTGGCAAGATTCAACTTCAATAGATGGGGAAGCACCTGCGCTGGAGTCATATTAATACGGGTGAACTACCGTTGTAGCCTTTCCACCCGTTGCTGATTTGGTCTGGATTGGTTGTAGCGAGGCTGCTCACTTGGAGTGTTTTGAATCATTACGGCCCCCACAGTTGGCCGACACTCCATCTTCCCTGTTCTTCTCTGAGAATATACCATAGTTGTCTCCTTCTTAAACGGCTTCTTCTCAACACTTGCAGCAACACCCTTCTGAATCTTTCCTGACTTGATGCCAGCTTCTATTCTTTCGCTGGTTAAAATTAAATCGGTAAACCCTACGGAAGAGTTGCCAATTAGATGATTGAAAAACGGCCCAGATAGGGTTCCAAGAAACATATCAACGAGCTCACGATCGGTTAAAGGAGGCTGCACCCTGCCAGCCAAATCCCTCCATTTTTGTGCATACTCTTTGAAACCCTCACTCGTTCCTAGTGACATACCCTGCAGTTGGGTACAAGTAGGAGCAAGATCAGAATTATACTGGTATTGTTTGTAGAAAGCGGTGGCCAAATCTTCCCAATTTCTGACACTGGTTCCTTCTAGCTGATAAAACCACTCCAACTGGGCTCCCGATAGGCTGTCTTGAAAGAAATGAATCCAGAGATTTTTATCTGCCGTATAGGGTTGAATTTTTCTCACGTAGGACCTGAGATGCATTTTGGGACAGGACAGCCCATCATACCTCACAAACACTGGCACTTTAAATTTTGGGGGAATCACAATTCCGGCGACCAAGCCCATGTCTTCAAAATCCAAACCCGGTACCCTTTGCAATTCCATGGCAGCCAATCTGTCTTCTAAACCCTTGTACTTATCATCAGCCGGAGGGTATTGCTGGTCAGAATAATCTTCATCCTCTTCAACCTCTTCCTCCTCCGCATCAGACTCGGAAGGCACCGCAACTCGATCTCTTTTACTAGTTCCTTCATCAGAAGTAGGAGGAAATTCAAGCACTCTCCGAGCTTCTCTGTCAAACCTTCTCCCCAAAGTAGCCACTCCGACCCTCTTTTTCTTCTTCACTGGGTCCTTATTCTCCAGATGAGCCTTGATATCCTCTTGACTTTTAACCAAAGTCATCAAGAGTTGCTGGAACTGTGCATTCTGGGCTTGTAGGTCTTTAACTGTTTGCTCGAGATCCATCCTACTGAAATAAACAGCAGACAGATAAGGAAACCTGGGGTGGGACCTGCTTATGCACATGATGAATGGTATGCTGATGTATGCAATGCATTCAAGGATTCAGGACATTCAAAATTGTTTCAGACAAAGAAGAACGCACGTCATATTAATAAGAAGAAATTTGTTAGTACATAAATGCCCCATGGGCCAAATGTTACAAAATAGACTTCTTAAGGCAGAAAGACATTGCGCATCCTCTTCGGTGCGATGTAGGTGTTGAGGGCCTCTTGCTCGTGGAGTCGACGGGTAATCTCTAGAACCTTCTTTTCACTGGCGTAGTAGCTAGCTTAAAAAGTGTTATGTTCTTCCTTGAGCTGAATCCAACTTTTCTGCATTTCCTCCCACGATGTAGGCATGTCTGGATGCAGGATGGTGTAGGGAACCTCTCCTTCATTGACGGGCTCTTTAATCACTGGGAGTACATGAGGATAAGGCATCATTAGACTTTGGGCCCGGGCTCGTACCCACTTGAGATAGGGCTCAAGAGGGATGGAGTTCTTGTGTCCCAGAGTCTTGCTATCAACCTTGTTGAGTTTCCCCCAAGCTCTGATGAATCTTTGGCGAAGTCCTTGCGCATCGTTGTCGAAGTTGAAAACTAGGCTAGGAATCAACATGTCATGAGGGCCATCCCTCCGTGCATATCCAAATTGCCTCAAAGCTAGGCAAGGGTTGTAGGTGATACCTCCCCTAATTCCAAGTAAAGGAACATTAGGAAATTCTCCGCAATGATCGACAATGATGACATTTTCTCTGGACCGAGAACACCAATGCACATCAGAATGAGTAAGAGTCATCAACCGTTGGGACCACCTTGTACCTTGGTCATTCTTCAAGACAGATTGTGGAAGGTGCGAAATAAACCACCTTGCAAGGATAGGAGTACAGCACATGAGAACACCCCTCTTTCTATTGTTCGTGTGTAAAATGAGTGAAGGATGTCCCCAAGCAATGTTGGTATTGGATTTCTGGACAAGAAGATTTTGACAGCGTTGACATCTACCAATTGGTCAGGATTTGGGAACAAGACCAACCCATAGATAAGGAGTGCCACAATCTCTTCAAAGGCTTGTAGGTCCAATGAGTTCCAACATTCTTGTGCCTTCTCGAACAAGAATTTTGCTAAGAATCCTTTGACGCCACTTCTGGTTTCCCAATGCCCCTTGATGTCGGATGGTTGTAGATGTAATGCTCGAGCAACATCTTCCGGCTTTGGTTCCTTTTCCGTACCGTTGAAGGGTAGTTGATTAAGGATAGGGATTCTTAGGAGTTGAGAAAACTCCTCCAAAGTGGGTACCAACTGATAATCAGGGAAAGTGAAGCAGTGGTGAAGAGGGTCAAAGAACTGGAATAGCACTTTCATCATGTCTTCTTCAATGTTGGTGTTGACTAGGCTGAGCAGTCTACCATGTCTTTCACTGAAGGATGAATTTTCCGGAATTCTTGAAGTGATCTCCTTGAGTTGAGGAGAGATTCTCACAAGGTTGACTTGAATGGTATTTCTGCGAGGGATTTCCATGTCCTACAAAACAAGAACAAAGATGAAGTCCAAAACCCTTGAAATGGTTAGTGAATGCATATGATGTTTTATGATGTTTATGATGTTTATGATGTATGCACAACCATATGTACAAGCAAATCACACCAAAACCCTAATTTCAGGCTTGCATGGGGTTTCATAGGTAAGTACCCTCTTGAGTGTAGTTGGCTTAAAAACTGTCCTATAAATAGTAATCGGGTTCTAAGGAGCTCAATATCACGGGATTGTTTTCAATGTTCATTGTTTTGGTTTAGCCACTTAACTAGCGACCAAAATATTCCAAGAAAACAACCCTCAATGAGTGTAGTATTGAGTATCTACCAACTTCGGACTGCACCAAAGCCGGTCATCTCACTACCCCTAATAAAAGGCCAAGATGGTCAAGTAAGGTTCTAGGTCATTAGTGCTTAGTGACATCACTCAGCGGCCCCGTACTCTCCTTGATTGAACTCAAGGGTTACCGGTACTCACAAATATGTCGCACTAATATAGCTATTGCTTAGACCGTGTCGGTATACCCCGCACAGTTTCCACAACGTATTGCTATCTATGTATGTTTCCCAAAATCCGGGTGGAGGATTGTAAACCCAAACAAAAGAGCCAAAGTATAAAGCAAACAAATCAAACAATTAGTCATGCAAAAGGGTGATCTAAGCCCTAAGGTTACTCCACTTTAAATCTCCTGTCCCCAGCAGAGTCGCCAGTTCTGTGATACGGTAGGAGAACTGACTAGGGTTTTGCGTTTGTTTTCGCAAATGTTTCGGTTGAGCAAGAGTCGCCACCGACTTTTTATTTTATCCTAAGGAAAGGTTTAAAAAGCACAGCAAAAACCTTTGAGATTTTTTCTTGGGGTTCGGGGAGTAGATTATAGAAGGGGAAGGTATTAGCACCCCTTCTATCCATGGTTATCCATGGGCTCTTAGATACTTGCTTAGATCAACTTGCCTTAGTTTTCAATTGTTTGAAATGGTGCTTTGTGCGTGGCTTTGAAAAGGTTTTGAAAAAGATGCCTTGCATAGGCTACCCTTGTAACAATTCTTTACTCGAATGTTTTACAAAGGTGTTTGTCTTTTTGAAAAGATGTTTCAAGGGTTTGAAAAGTTGATTTTGAAAGTGTTTGTGAAGTGGGTTTTTGAAATAAGGCAAGTGTTTTTCTTGGAAAGTTGACAAGTACTTAAGAGTTCATCTACCCTAAAATTTTCTCAAAGATTTTTGTCATGTTTTATACCTTTTGACAATTTTGTTCCACCATTGCATTTGGTGGACAATCTTGTCTTAGGAGATGAAAGGGACGGGCGTGGGTCATCGTTTAGACCATAGTTGCAATAGTGTTAAATGTCTTTGGGCAATTTTCTTTAAAAGGGACTTGATCATTTTATTTAGGCAACATTTTGAGGGACTATGATCACTTGATTGTTTGTTTTACCCAAAGAAATTCAACATGCAATATGGCCCAATTATTTGAAGGCAACAAAGTGGAATACCCTAGGGATGCAAGTGTGAAATGTGTTGTCCATTTTTCATGCTCATTTATCTTGTATTAGGTCCAACTATTTTGTTCATTTTTTTATTCGCATACAAACCCTAATTCTAGCATAGTATGTTTAGAAAGCGATAAAGTGCGAAATTTAAATTCCTACGCTATTACATCACAATAATATAGGGAGGGGGGTACAATGTTCAAATGGGGATATTTAGACAAGAAATTAAACCTAAGCTATTACATCATTTTCTATAAATAATTACAAGATAAATAAATTGCATAATCAAATGGAAATTAAATAAATATGCAAAATGCAAAAAAAAAGAGAATTTTTATATGTATGAAAAAGTATTGTTCATGTAAAATAAAAGAAAAATAAAAAGGTATTATTTTTGGAGTATTTCCATATTTAGGGTAAAAACCCTAATTTTAATCAAAATGAATGTTAATTAATTAATTCATATAATATTTATTATTTACATACAAAAATAAAATAAAATATGGTATATTTGTAAAAAGGCATTTTTTTGTATTAAATATTAAAAATAAAATATGTACATTTTTTTGGTATTTTTACTATATATATATATATATATATATATATATATATATATATATATATATATATATATATATATATATATATATATATATATATATATATATATATATATATATATATATATATATATATATATATATATATATATATATATATATATATATATATATATATATATATATATATATATATATATATATATATATATATATATATATATATATATATATATATATATATATATATATATATATATATATATATATATATATATATATATATATATATATATATATATATATATATATATATGTATATTTGTATTATTTTAAATATGTATTATATATATAAATAATAATAGTTAATTTTTTTAGAAAATAGTATTTTTTATATAAAATATTTTCAGAGGGTAATATAAAATAAAAATAAAAATAGAAGTGTTTTTACATATTTTTCTATTTATCCTAAATAATAGTATATATAATATTTATGTATAAACAAAAGAAAATCAAATAAAAATCAAAAAATGATGAGAAAAATATTTTCAAAATTTTAATATGCTGAGAAAAAATAAATGAGTCAAATAAGAAAAGAAAAAGTCAAAAATCATGAAAAATGAAGCAAATGGGCTTGGGGGTGCAAAACAGAAAAAGTGGTGTGAATAATAAAAATGTTCAGGCCCAGCCCAAGAAGCCACCTTCTTCAACCTCTGAACAAAGTTTGTTCAAAAACGCGCGCCAACAAGCTTCCTTCGAATGTCCTGATTCTTTGATTTTTTGAGCAAACTTCCAACACAAAAGATGTTAAGCATGAAATCACGATTCCAACCATATGCATAACTTGATCTAACTCTCTAAGATGAGGGAGAATTTCTTCTCCCCCAAATCCTAACCTAGTTTTTCTGCCATTTTCAAACTCCAAATTCTCTCTACTCAGGCAAAAGAAATGAAAAGTAAAGGAATGTACATGTTCAGTGGCATGAGTATGACATTATTTCTTCACAAACCTAAGACTAATGATGCATAATAAGAGAGATACGAGTTCAAAAAACTACCTGTTCAGCTGAAGTTCTATCTTGCAATGTAGGAACTTTCAGTGCAAGGTGATGATTGGAAAAGCTTCCTTGAGGTCCAGGGATGCTGTTTCAATGCTTACTTTGTCTTGAGAGCTTCTGAATCGAGCTAGAGAACTTCAACTGCAAAACAGAAAAACGAAAATGGTGAAGTGGTTTAGAGGTGTTACAGATCGTGCTTTTGCTTTTGGTTAGCTTGCATAGGTAGTATGGAAGGTGTGTGAACTGGTTTGGGCAAGAAAGCTTGAGAGAAATGGGAGATGGCCCTCAATCTGCAGGGGTTGCTCTGTTTGAGCAGTTTCAAGGTGATTCTGAGATGGAGGGTGTTTGAGAGGTGCAGGGGTCGTGTATTAGCTTGGTTGTGATGTGCTGAGTATGTTTGATAAGTTTGTTCTTGTGTGTCTAAGCTGAGATGGATGATGTTGTGAGTTATGGCTTTTTTCTTCACACTTAAGCAACAAAATGCAACTTGTGTTTCTAGGCATGTAGAGGGCCCCTAATGTGCTGCATAATCCCTCCTTGATCAGTGTGTTATGCTCATAAACTTGTGCCATTCAGATTTGCAATGTACTTGTTGGATTTCCAAATTGACATAAAGTGAATTTTAGCAAAAATGGATAATTCACTTTATCTAAAAATGGATTAGGCTTGTGTATAATACTTGAACTCATAGAATAACCTCTTGACACAATGAACAAGCATTAAATTATTGAGTGTAACTTGGTTTAAGGACCTGTAATCTAGCCTAAAGCATGCTGAGTTCAAATTGCAAAGTTATGGACATGGAACTTGGTCATGAACAAAGTGGTTTTTTGCTATATTGTGAAATTCGATTCTCTCTAACCATGAGGTTGTTTGAGAAGTTCTTGGACATTTTGGAAAGCTTGGAATGTGTACTACAATCCATCTTTGAAATGCAATTTGAAATCCCAAGTGGAAGTATATGGAAAATGTCCTTGAAGTTAGGTAGAAAACCTTGTCAAAATAGGTTAAAATTTCACTAAGTTAAAAATGGTTTAGTGCCCTTATTCAAAAAATTGTAACTTGAGATACAAGCTTCAAATGAGAAAACTTTGTGAATCAAAGTTGTAGATTATGAAACAAGCTACAACTTTCATGTTTTGACTTTTGTTTGAATCCAAATGGATCTTGGTGAAAAAGTGGGGAAAAGTTGGGAAAAAATTAGGGTTTTTCATAACTTAGAAAAATTCTAAGTTATGAAAATTTCAAATTTCTAACCCTAATTTGCATTTTGTGATTTCTTGGTGAACAAGTTTCATGATTTGGCATGTTTTGATGGAAAATGAATCTTGACTTTTGATTTTGACCAAAAAGTCAAAGTTTGACTTTTCAGTATACAGTCAAAATTGATCAATTGACTGGGAAATTCAACTGTCAATCTTGTGTACTTGGGATCTTTTGAGTTTGTTGATCATGTCAAGATAATTCCATAGGGTCCTTGAGTCTATGTGTGAGCTTGGCTTGCCATTGGCTAGGTCAAACAGTCAAAAATTGCCTTTGTGCAGTCAAAACCCTAAAAATGACCATTTTGCCCTTTTGGTGATCTGATCAAATTTCTTGGGGAATTGTGATCCAAACTTGATCAAATAGTCCATATGAGTTCATAATGTTGATGTGGGTCAAATTTCATGAGGTTTGACTGTCAATTGGCCACAGTTGACTTTTTCCCTAATACAGTTGATTTCTAGGTCAACTGTCCAATTGACTGGGCAAAACTTGGAATCAAGGCTTGAAACTTGATATGGGTAAACTTGGGAGTCCAATATGAAGCATGAAAGTCATCTTAGGCTTTTTAGGTCAAAATATCTTTGTGCAAACACAAACCCTAATTTTGAGTCCACAGTGCAAGGAAGGGTCTTGAGCAGATGAAACCCTAACTGGATCTTGAGCTTCAAAGGCTTTGTGGTGAGAAATCAATGAGAAATGGGAGGGAAAATTTTGGGGTACAACACTTGCCCCTGTTCAATCTTCTTGAATCCGAAGAGTTAGATGGGCAAGCTTGCCTTTTGTGACTCGAGGGTAAAAGGAGATTGGACACTAGAGTGCCCGGAAATTTGCACTCGTCAAAGCAATGGATGCGGGAATGGGCTTAGAGATGCCATTTGGAGATGGGCTTAATGATGCCATCTGGGAGAGTGACAGAAATCTTGTCGGAGATGGGCTTAGAGATGCCATCTGGAAGGGAATATCAGGAAGGTGTCCAGGCTTGGGACCATCTCTGAACTGGGGGGTCTGAACAAGCAATAGATTGACATCCGTTGTTGGGAGGAATCTGTAAACTATTTTCAGAAGTCTTGAAGAAGAATCTGAACAAGTGATAGGTTAACATCCGTTTACTTGGAGAACCCGTGAACTGTTTTCAGAAATCTTGAAGTTGAATAAGCAATAGAGCAGCATCCGTTGTTGGGAAGCGTCTGTAAACTGCTTTCAAAAGTTGCATCTGAACAAGTCGATAGATTAACATCCGTTGTTGGGAAGAATCCATAAACTGTTTTCAGAAGTCTTGAAGAAGAATCTGAACAAGCGATAGGTTAACATCCGTTTACTTGGAGAACCCGTGAACTGTTTTCAGAAATCTTGAAGTTGAATAAGCAATAGAGCAGCATCCGTTGTTGGGAAGCGTCCGTAAACTGTTTTCAAAAGTTGCATCTGAACAAGTCGATAGATTAACATCCGTTGTTGGGAAGAATCCATAAACTGTTTTCAGAAGTCTTGAAGAAGAATCTGAACAAGCGATAGGTTAACATCCGTTTACTTGGAGAACCCGTGAACTGTTTTCAGAAATCTTGAAGTTGAATAATTTCAGTCTGTCGACTGATCTTTCCTGAAAAGGTAAAGAGTTAGTTGCATGCAATGTTATGATGCATGATGCGATATACGTGACATCAATGTTTATGACATGAATGTGATGAATGCGCAAGTAAGCTGACGAGCTAACTTGCTGAGGATAAATGAATTCGAGGTGGCCGAAGATAAAAGCATCTTGACTGCTGCTTGGAAAATAAATCCTTGGCTACTACTGGGAAGAGAGTTCCTGATGACCTCTACTGGGGAGTTCCCAATTAGTAGACTCCTGCTGAGGAGGTGAGACTGAGAATCTTCTGCTTGACGGGAAGCAACTCTGATGATCTCACTGGGGAACTCAAGATTTCTCTTTTTAAGACTCTGTGGGGAGAAGGCTCATTAGTCTGGCTCCGCTGGGGGTTGATAATTTGAAATTTTAGCTTGGCTGGGGATAACAAGGATAAGCTCCTCTGGGGATCATATTGATAAGTTAGGCTGGGGAATTTTGATGACCTCCGCCGGGAATAGGAAGAATTCTGGCGAGTGCGATCTTCTGTGGCTGTTAGCTGAGGATAACCCAGTTATAAGCCTCTATGAGGAATAACTTTGAATAAAACTCGGGAGAGACGTTCGTGCTCTGCGGGGAAATACCTTCCAGAATCTTACTGGGGGTAAGCTTCGGGAGTCTGCTGGAGACAAGCCTCAGGGTTTGCTAGGGATGTGGATTCCAAATCTCTTGAGAGGTTTCCTTCGAAAGGGTGTCAAGATATCCATCTGTACCTTCATCCTATCAGTAATCCTTTTTCTTAGGTACATTTAGGAAGTGATTACGTTTCAAATGCATATGCCTATTTAACAAAACATTGGACGTTTCTCAAAATAAAACAAATAGTGCAAGAGAAAAAGAAAAGGGAAATGACACAAATTTCCGGGAAAAGTATTTGTATTGATTTTCTTTGAGTATATTTGTACAAAGGAGACAATCATCCTAGTAAGAGGACTTTGTCGAAAATATTGAAAGATTTTATACAAAATAAAGGATGGCTATGTGAAATAATTCCATGGGATTCCATTCTGCTATAGCTTTCACAACTCTGAATATTTGTCCATTCAATGCTTCGTTTGACGATGACTGGATTGATCAGAAGTCTAGAACTGGTTGATGAAGAGATTGTCTTTGAAGTGATCCGACGAGACATAGTCATACGCTTTAATTCCCTAACTTTTGCCTGAATCGCCCTTTCGGGTTTTCGATCCACCGGGAAACCCCTTTTTGCCCAAGCCGCCCTTTCGGGTTTTCGACTTGCCGGGTGTACAGATTTTTTTGTTTTTATCCCTAATTTTTGCCTGAACCGCCCTTTCGGGTTTTCGGTTCACCGGGATGCCCTTTTTTGCCCAAGCCGCCCTTTCGGGTTTTCGACTTGTCGGGTTATTTTATGCGTAGTATCTTTTGATTATGTCTGCATTCGCAGGGTGCGGCAAATCGTCACCGTCCATGGTGGTCAGAATCATTGCACCACCAGAAAATATGCTCTTGATCACAAATGGTCCTTCATATATAGGAGTCCATTTGCCCCTGGGATCACTTTGCGGCAAGATAATCCGCTTGATTACGAGATCCCCGACTCGATACACTTGACGTCTGACTTTCTTATTGAAGGCCTTGATCATCCGCTTTTGATACGTCTGACCATGGCATATAGCAGCAAGTCGTTTCTCGTCGATCAGATTGAGTTGATCCAGTCGGGTCTGCATCCAATCATCTTCATTCAAACCTGCATCCTTCATAATCCTCAGAGATGGGATTTGGACTTCCATAGGCAAGACATCTTCCATGCCATAAACCAAAGAAAATGGGGTTGCCCCAGTTGAAGTACGTGTCGTCGTACGGTATCCATGCAGAGCAAACGGTAACATCTCATGCCAGTCTTTGTAAGTGACTGTCATTTTCTGAATGATCTTCTTAATGTTTTTGTTCGCAGCTTCAACAGCACCGTTCATCTTCGGCCGATAGGGAGATGAATTGTGATGATAAATCTTGAACTGTTCGCATAATGCAGTGATCATTGTATTATTCAGATTTGTACCGTTGTCCGTGATGATCCTGTCGGGAACACCATACCGACATATGAGATTTTGCTTGATGAAGCGGGCCACCACATTTTTGGTGACAGAGGCGAAGGAAGCTGCTTCGACCCATTTAGTGAAGTAGTCAATGGCAACTAGGATGAAGCGATATCCATTGGAAGCCGTGGGCTTGATCTCTCCAATCATATCAATGCCCCACATTGCAAAGGGCCACGGAGAAGTCAGGACGTTGAGAGGAACCGGAGGGATATGAACTTTGTCAGCATAGACTTGACACTTGTGGCAAGTACGGGAATGTTGATGGCAGTCAGCTTCCATGGTAGACCAGTAATAGCCTGCCCTCAGGATCTTCTTGGCCATCGTATGCCCGCTCAAGTGAGTTCCAAATGTGCCGCTGTGTATATCAGTCATGATCAGCTCTGCTTCAGCTTTATCCACACATCGGAGTAATACACAATCATGGCTTCGTTTGTAAAGGATATCGTTGCTCAGGAAGAACTTAGCAGCAAATTTCCTTAAGAACTTCTTATCATTCACGGAAGCTCCTTCAGAATAATCCCTAGTCTCGAGGTACCTTTTGATTTCATGGAACCAAGGTTGTTCCACTACTTCTTCGGTATTAATCTCGTGGCAATGTGCCGGTTCATCCATTCGCTTGATGGTGATTTAGGGAGCCTCATTATCCCAGTTGAGTTTAAACATGGAGGACATTGTGGCTAGAGCATCGGCTAGCTGATTCTCTTCTCGCGGGAAATGCTCGAAGGCAATTTGCTCGAAATGTGGCAACAATGTCAGGACATGTTCTTTGTATGGGATAAGATTAGGATTCTTGGTATCCCAGTCTCCTTTGATTTGGCTAATGACCAAAGCCGAGTCCCCGAATACGATCAAAGATTTGATCCCCAAGTCTATAGCAGCTTCGAGACCAAAGATGCAAGCTTCATACTCAGCCATGTTGTTTGTGCAGCTGAAACAAAGTCGGGCCGTGAAAGGAGTGTGACAACCTTCCGGAGAAATGAGTATTGCGCCAATACCATTTCCAAGTGCATTGGAAGCACCATCAAAGTACAGGGTCCATCGGGATCCCTTCTCGGGTCCGTCATATGGTCTGTCACTTTCAGCGTTGTCCAAATTCATGATGTCCTCGTCTGGGAAGTCAAACCTCATGGGTTGATAGTCTTCGATAGCCTGATGAGCCAGATGGTCAGCTATTACACTCCCTTTTATAGCTTTTTGGGTGGTGTACTGGATGTCATATTCGGTTAAAATCATTTGCCATCTAGCTATTCTTCCAGATAAAGCGGGCTTCTCGAAGATATACTTGATAGGGTCCATTTTGGAGATCAACAAGGTAGTATGAGTCAACATATACTGTCTTAGTCGGCGAGCAGCCCATACCAAAGCGCAGCAAGTTTTCTCGAGCAGTGAGTAGCGAGTCTCACAGTCGGTAAACTTTTTGCTAAGGTAATAAATAGCATGCTCTTTTCGACCAGACTCGTCATGCTGGCCCAAAACACACCCCATTGAGTTATCCAAGACGGTCAAATACATGATCAATGGTCTTCCTTCGACGGGTGGCATCAGAATAGGAGGTTCTAGCAAATACTCCTTGATTCTATCAAAAGCAGCTTGACAATCGTCGTTCCATTCCACTACCTGATCTTTTTTCAAGAGTTTGAAAATCGGCTCGCAGGTAGAAGTCAGATGTGAGATGAATCTGGCAATATAGTTTATGCGCCCCAAGAATCCTCTAACCTCCTTTTCAGTACGGGGAGCAGGCATCTCTTGTATTGCTTTCACTTTTGCCGGATCGACTTCAATGCCTTTGTTGCTTACAATAAATCCCAGGAGTTTACCAGACCTAACTCCAAAAGTGCATTTGCTTGGATTCAGCCTGAGCTTGTATTCTTTTAATCTGGCAAACAGCTTTTCCAAATGCTCAATGTGCTCTTCCTCCGTTTGTGATCGAGCTATCATATCGTCTACGTAAACTTCAATCTCATGATGTATCATGTCATGAAATAAAGCTACCACGGCGCGTTGATAAGTTGCCCCTGCGTTCTTCAGCCCGAACGGCATCACTTTGTAACAGAAAGTGCCCCATTGTGTCACAAAAGTTGTTTTATCCATATCTTCGGGAGCCATTTTGATTTGATTATAGCCCGAAAATCCATCCATGAAGGAAAACACCTTATGCTGAGTTGTATTGTCGATCAAGATGTCAATATGAGGTAGCGGGAAATCATCCTTAGGGCTGGCCCTATTCAAATCCCGGTAGTCCACACACATTCTGACTTTGCCATCTTTCTTCGGTACTGGCACAGTGTTAGCGACCCATTGAGGATAGGACGTAACAGCCAGAAAGCCAGCGTCGAACTGCTTCATTACTTCTGCTTTGATCTTTTCGGACATGTCAGGCCTCATTCGGCGAACTTTTTGCTTGATTGGTGGACAGTCTTCTCTTGTGGGGAGACGGTGAACCACGATGTCGGTGTCTAGACCCGGCATGTCTTCATAGGACCAAGCGAAGATTTCAACATACTCATTCAGCAACTGTACCAAGCGCTCCTTGACTTTTGGTTCCAGGTTGGCACCCACTTGCACCTCCTTTCGATCCTCCTCGGTTCCCAAGTTAACAGTTTCCAATGGCTCTTCATGCGGTAAGATGGCCCTTTCCTCTTGTTGCAGAAGTCTGGCTAGTTCCCCGGGTACTTCACAACCTTCGTCATCTTCGTACTCGGCTAGATTGACCAGATCTTCAGAGTTATTGAAAGACACAACAGAATAGTCACCCATGGAATCCGGAGTGGATGGGTACCTGCATTGGTGAGTGTGGGTGTGTGTAAGGGATAGCCATCCTTAAACAAAAAATGCAAAAGGAAAGAAAATAAACATAAGCAGTTTATCAAATGAAAAAAAAACGTCCAATGAATCATTAAACATGGCATATGAATATGAAAAATAGTCAAAACCCTTACAAATGGACCTACATGCCCTGGGCAAGGCAGGAGGTGAAAAGATAGTGTACGGATTGTTTGAAAATAAAATATTACAGACCAAATAAGAAATGTTTAACAGATAAATTACTGCGGAATAAAAGTGATGGGGACAAAGTCCTTAGCCTCCCAATTGCTCAATCCTCCTTTGACCGTTGGATGAATCCATTCTTCAAAGTTGCTTTCCTTGTCTTCATCTTCCAGGGCGTTGATTCGGTAAGGAGAAATTTTGATCGGCGCTCTTTCAATCTTTGACTGGCGCATGGCCTTCTGGCCAGCGGCGGTGAAACCTAACCCAAACTTATCAGTTTTATGCGGAAAATCGGGTAACTGCCCCCACGCTGAATTCTTCCCTTCTTTGATTGCGGCCCTTGCATCCTCCAGAGATGCCATCCTGGCCATCTGTCTTGGTGCGTCAGCTGCCAACTTTTCCACTGCTACCTCAGGAAGAACTTCTTCGAAATGTTGAAACGGCGTCTCAATGAACTCTCCTTCAACCTCCACATACCGGAAAGAATTTAAGTGACTAATCATGTACTCTTCTTCGCCATGGACAGTGATGATCTTTCCCTTGACAGGATACTTCAGCATCTGATGCAAGGAGGAGGTGACTGCCCCAGCATGGTGTATCCAAGGTCTACCCAGCAGGCAGGAATATGATGGACGGATGTCCATTACATAGAAAGTGGATTTAAATACCTCAGTACCTATCTTGACGGGAATTTCAACTTCTCCATGGACCATTCTCTTCGACCCATCGAAAGCTCTGACGACAATATCACTCGGCTTCAATTCCAACCCTTCGCAATCTAGCCGGTCCAAGGCCTTCTTAGGCAAAACATTCAGCGATGAACCGGTATCAACCAAAACATGTGCAAGGGTGGTTCCGCGGCACTCGATTGAAATATGCAAAGCGTCATTGTGGTTTCGGCCTTTAGGGGTCAGGTCGGCATCAGAAAAACCTAATCCATTGTCCGCAGTCAGACTAGCCACGCAATGTTGAAATTGGTCTGCGGAGGTTTCCTGGGGCACATGAGCTGCCTTCAGAAACTTAATCAAAGCTTGAGCGTGCGCTTCTGAGCAAAGCAATAGTGCCAGCATGGAGATTTTGGAGGGGGTTTGCCCCAACTGTTCCACCACATCGTAATCACTTCTCTTGATTATCCTCAAAATCTCGTCCATTTCTTTCTTGGAGGCTTCCGGAATCACCAAAGGTTGAGCCCTCGTCCTGACGGGCTCATCTTGTATTCCCTTTCCTTTATCAGCAATGGTAGGAAAGACAGCACTAGGAACAACAACCTCTTCGATTAAAGGGGTTCTGGCAGAGAGCTTTACTGGTGCAGGGATGACTTCTTTAGCTGATGAGGGTCCAAAGACTGCTCTTGGAGGGGCAATCTCTGGAGAAAATATTCTCCCGCTCCTGGTGATTTTGCTGGTGCCCGCAATGTTACTAATGCTGGCTTCTTCATCATCTGAATTTTCTTCAATTATTTCAACTTTCTTGATACCATGGTAATAGATGTCACCACCATAGTTCCAAGGTATCGACTTCTCAGAAACATAGGGAACAGGCCCCGGCATTGTTATCTTCAAAGGTATAGATTTTGCAGCTGGTGTAATCTTAACAGGCTTTTTGACGGCCTTGGAAAGATTGGCGTGAATGGTTATGATTGAGACATTTTCAACATGAACTGGAACGGCAGAAACTTTTTCGAACAAAATTTGTCGGCTATCCATAAGGCCCTGGATGCCTTTCTTTAATAGCGGACAATCAAACGGCAGAGAGTGGCAACAGTAGCAGTCTTCTTTACATCCCGGGAAGATCCCGGCCCTTAACAAATTCAACTTAATAGTCAGCAGTGGAGTAGTCAGATCACTAACGTCAGCAACATACAGATCCTCTTCAATGGCATTGACATTCCGACCGTGCTTCGGCATAGGTGCAGATATCACATTGGGTTTCTCTGGAGCGTCAAACTCTACTTCCTTAGCCTCTATCAGGTCCTGGATCTTATGCTTGAGTGCCCAACAATCATTGGTGTCGTGTCCAACACTGTCTGAATGATAGGCGCATTTAGCATTGGCATGATAATGCAGAGAGGACGTATTTACATTCTTTGGCGCCTCCTTGATGGTGGCAAGATTCAACTTCAATAGATGGGGAAGCACCTGCGCTGGAGTCATATTAATACGGGTGAAATACCGTTGTAGCCTTTCCACCCGTTGCTGATTTGGTCTGGATTGGTTGTAGCGAGGCTGCTCACTTGGAGTGTTTTGAATCATTACGGCCCCCACAGTTGGCCGACGCTCCATCTTCCCTGTTCTTCTCTAAGAATATACCATAGTTGTCTCCTTCTTAAACGGCTTCTTCTCAACACTTGCAGCAACACCCTTCTGAATCTTTCCTGACTTGATGCCAGCTTCTATTCTTTCGCCGGTTAAAATTAAATCGGTAAACCCTGCGGAAGAGTTGCCAATTAGATGATTGAAAAACGGCCCAGATAGGGTTCCAAGAAACATATCAACGAGCTCACGATCGGTTAAAGGAGGCTGCACCCTGCCAGCCAAATCCCTCCATTTTTGTGCATACTCTTTGAAACCCTCACTCGTTCCTAGTGACATACCCTGCAGTTGGGTACGAGTAGGAGCAAGATCAGAATTATACTGGTATTGTTTGTAGAAAGCGGTGGCCAAATCTTCCCAATTTCTGACACTGGTTCCTTCTAGCTGATAAAACCACTCCAACTGGGCTCCCGATAGGCTGTCTTGAAAGAAATGAATCCAGAGATTTTTATCTGCCGTATAGGGTTGAATTTTTCTCACGTAGGACCTGAGATGCATTTTGGGACAGGACAGCCCATCATACCTCACAAACACTGGCACTTTAAATTTTGGGGGAATCACAATTCCGGCGACCAAGCCCATGTCTTCAAAATCCAAACCCGGTACCCTTTGCAATTCCATGGCAGCCAATCTGTCTTCTAAACCCTTGCACTTATCATCAGCCGGAGGGTATTGCTGTTCAGAATAATCTTCATCCTCTTCAACCTCTTCCTCCTCCGCATCAGACTCGGAAGGCACCGCAACTCGATCTCTTTTACTAGTTCCTTCATCAGAAGTAGGAGGAAATTCAAGCACTCTCCGAGCTTCTCTATCAAACCTTCTCCCCAAAGTAGCCACTCCGACCCTCTTTTTCTTCTTCACTGGGTCCTTATTCTCCAGATGAGCCTTGATATCCTCTTGACTTTTAACCAAAGTCATCAAGAGTTGCTGGAACTGTGCATTCTGGGCTTGTAGGTCTTTAACTGTTTGCTCGAGATCCATCCTACTGAAATAAACAGCAGACAGATAAGGAAACCTGGGGTGGGACCTGCTTATGCACATGATGAATGGTATGCTGATGTATGCAATGCATTCAAGGATTCAGGACATTCAAAATTGTTTCAGACAAAGAAGAACGCACGTCATATTAATAAGAAGAAATTTGTTAGTACATAAATGCCCCATGGGCCAAATGTTACAA
The DNA here is from genome assembly GCA_948472305.1 of Vicia faba. Classification (NCBI taxonomy): domain Eukaryota; kingdom Viridiplantae; phylum Streptophyta; class Magnoliopsida; order Fabales; family Fabaceae; genus Vicia; species Vicia faba. The sequence goes on from OX451735.1 coordinate 1,210,332,246, forward strand.
AATAGACTTCTTAAGGCAGAAAGACATTGCGCATCCTCTTCGGTGCGATGTAGGTGTTGAGGGCCTCTTGCTCGTGGAGTCGACGGGTAATCTCTAGAACCTTCTTTTCACTGGCGTAGTAGCTAGCTTAAAAAGTGTTATGTTCTTCCTTGAGCTGAATCCAACTTTTCTGCATTTCCTCCCACGATGTAGGCATGTCTGGATGCAGGATGGTGTAGGGAACCTCTCCTTCATTGACGGGCTCTTTAATCACTGGGAGTACATGAGGATAAGGCATCATTAGACTTTGGGCCCGGGCTCGTACCCACTTGAGATAGGGCTCAAGAGGGATGGAGTTCTTGTGTCCCAGAGTCTTGCTATCAACCTTGTTGAGTTTCCCCCAAGCTCTGATGAATCTTTGGCGAAGTCCTTGCGCATCGTTGTCGAAGTTGAAAACTAGGCTAGGAATCAACATGTCATGAGGGCCATCCCTCCGTGCATATCCAAATTGCCTCAAAGCTAGGCAAGGGTTGTAGGTGATACCTCCCCTAATTCCAAGTAAAGGAACATTAGGAAATTCTCCGCAATGATCGACAATGATGACATTTTCTCTGGACCGAGAACACCAATGCACATCAGAATGAGTAAGAGTCATCAACCGTTGGGACCACCTTGTACCTTGGTCATTCTTCAAGACAGATTGTGGAAGGTGCGAAATAAACCACCTTGCAAGGATAGGAGTACAGCACATGAGAACACCCCTCTTTCTCATTGTTCGTGTGTAAAATGAGTGAAGGATGTCCCCAAGCAATGTTGGTATTGGATTTCTGGACAAGAAGATTTTGACAGCGTTGACATCTACCAATTGGTCAGGATTTGGGAACAAGACCAACTCATAGATAAGGAGTGCCACAATCTCTTCAAAGGCTTGTAGGTCCAATGAGTTCCAACATTCTTGTGCCTTCTCGAACAAGAATTTTGCTAAGAATCCTTTGACGCCACTTCTGGTTTCCCAATGCCCCTTGATGTCGGATGGTTGTAGATGTAATGCTCGAGCAACATCTTCTGGCTTTGGTTCCTTTTCCGTACCGTTGAAGGGTAGTTGATTAAGGATAGGGATTCTTAGGAGTTGAGAAAACTCCTCCAAAGTGGGTACCAACTGATAATCAGGGAAAGTGAAGCAGTGGTGAAGAGGGTCAAAGAACTGGAATAGCACTTTCATCATGTCTTCTTCAATGTTGGTGTTGACTAGGCTGAGCAGTCTACCATGTCTTTCACTGAAGGATGAATTTTCCGGAATTCTTGAAGTGATCTCCTTGAGTTGAGGAGAGATTCTCACAAGGTTGACTTGAATGGTATTTCTGCGAGGGATTTCCATGTCCTACAAAACAAGAACAAAGATGAAGTCCAAAACCCTTGAAATGGTTAGTGAATGCATATGATGTTTTATGATGTTTATGATGTTTATGATGTATGCACAACCATATGTACAAGCAAATCACACCAAAACCCTAATTTCAGGCTTGCATGGGGTTTCATAGGTAAGTACCCTCTTGAGTGTAGTTGGCTTAAAAACCTGTCCTATAAATAGTAATCGGGTTCTAAGGAGCTCAATATCACGGGATTGTTTTCAATGTTCATTGTTTTGGTTTAGCCACTTAACTAGCGACCAAAATATTCCAAGAAAACAACCCTCAATGAGTGTAGTATTGAGTATCTACCAACTTCGGACTGCACCAAAGCCGGTCATCTCACTACCCCTAATAAAAGGCCAAGATGGTCAAGTAAGGTTCTAGGTCATTAGTGCTTAGTGACATCACTCAGCGGCCCCGTACTCTCCTTGATTGAACTCAAGGGTTACCGGTACTCACAAATATGTCGCACTAATATAGCTATTGCTTAGACCGTGTCGGTATACCCCGCACAGTTTCCACAACGTATTGCTATCTATGTATGTTTCCCAAAATCCGGGTGGAGGATTGTAAACCCAAACAAAAGAGCCAAAGTATAAAGCAAACAAATCAAACAATTAGTCATGCAAAAGGGTGATCTAAGCCCTAAGGTTACTCCACTTTTAATCTCCTGTCCCCAGCAGAGTCGCCAGTTCTGTGATACGGTGGGAGAACTGACTAGGGTTTTGCGTTTGTTTTCGCAAATGTTTCGGTTGAGCAAGAGTCGCCACCGACTTTTTATTTTATCCTAAGGAAAGGTTTAAAAAGCACAGCAAAAACCTTTGAGATTTTTTCTTGGGGTTCGGGGAGTAGATTATAGAAGGGGAAGGTATTAGCACCCCTTCTATCCATGGTTATCCATGGGCTCTTAGATACTTGCTTAGATCAACTTGCCTTAGTTTTCAATTGTTTGAAATGGTGCTTTGTGCGTGGCTTTGAAAAGCTTTTGAAAAAGATGCCTTGCATAGGCTACCCTTGTAACAATTCTTTACTCGAATGTTTTACAAAGGTGTTTGTCTTTTTGAAAAGATGTTTCAAGGGTTTGAAAAGTTGATTTTGAAAGTGTTTGTGAAGTGGGTTTTTGAAATAAGGCAAGTGTTTTTCTTGGAAAGTTGACAAGTACTTAAGAGTTCATCTATCCTAAAATTTTCTCAAAGATTTTTGTCATGTTTTAAGCCTTTTGACAATTTTGTTCCACCATTGCATTTGGTGGACAATCTTGTCTTAGGAGATGAAAGGGACGGGCGTGGGTCATCGTTTAGACCATAGTTGCAATAGTGTTAAATGTCTTTGGGCAATTTTCTTTAAAAGGGACTTGATCATTTTATTTAGGCAACATTTTGAGGGACTATGATCACTTGATTGTTTGTTTTACCCAAAGAAATTCAACATGCAATATGGCCCAATTATTTGAAGGCAACAAAGTTGAATACCCTAGGGATGCAAGTGTGAAATGTGTTGTCCATTTTTCATGCTCATTTATCTTGTATTAGGTCCAACTATTTTGTTCATTTTTTTATTCGCATACAAACCCTAATTCTAGCATAGTATGTTTAGAAAGCGATAAAGTGCGAAATTTAAATTCCTACGCTATTACATCACAATAATATAGGGAGGGGGGTACAATGTTCAAATGGGGATATTTAGACAAGAAATTAAACCTAAGCTATTACATCATTTTCTATAAATAATTACAAGATAAATAAATTGCATAATCAAATGGAAATTAAATAAATATGCAAAATGCAAAAAAAAAGAGAATTTTTATATGTATGAAAAAGTATTGTTCATGTAAAATAAAAGAAAAATAAAAAGGTATTATTTTTGGAGTATTTCCATATTTAGGGTAAAAACCCTAATTTTAATCAAAATGAATGTTAATTAATTAATTCATATAATATTTATTATTTACATACAAAAATAAAATAAAATATGGTATATTTGTAAAAAGGCATTTTTTAGTATTAAATATTAAAAATAAAATATGTACATTTTTTTGGTATTTTTACTCTAAATGTATTAATATATATATATATATATATATATATATATATATATATATATATATATATATATATATATATATATATATATATATATATATATATATATATATATATATATATATATATATATATATATATATATATATATATATATATATATATATATATATATATATATATATATATAATTATATATATATATATATATATATATATATATATATATATATATATATATATATAATATATATATATATATATATATATATATATATATATATATATATATATATATATATATATATATATATATATATATATATATAAATATATATATATATATATATATATATATATATATATATATATATATATATATATATATATATATATATAGATATATATATATATATATATATATATATATATATATATATATATATATATATATATATATATATATATATATATATATATATATATATATATATATGTATATTTGTATTATTTTAAATATGTATTATATATATAAATAATAATAGTTAATTTTTTTAGAAAATAGTATTTTTTATATAAAATATTTTCAGAGGGTAATATAAAATAAAAATAAAAATAGAAGTGTTTTTACATATTTTTCTATTTATCCTAAATAATAGTATATATAATATTTATGTATAAACAAAAGAAAATCAAATAAAAATCAAAAAATGATGAGAAAAATATTTTCAAAATTTTAATATGCTGAGAAAAAATAAATGAGTCAAATAAGAAAAGAAAAAGTCAAAAATCATGAAAAATGAAGCAAATGGGCTTGGGGGTGCAAAACAGAAAAAGTGGTGTGAATAATAAAAATGTTCAGGCCTAGCCCAAGAAGCCACCTTCTTCAACCTCTGAACAAAGTTTGTTCAAAAACGCGCGTCAACAAGCTTCCTTCGAATGTCCTGATTCTTTGATTTTTTGAGCAAACTTCCAACACAAAAGATGTTAAGCATGAAATCACGATTCCAACCATATGCATAACTTGATCTAACTCTCTAAGATGAGGGAGAATTTCTTCTCCCCCAAATCCTAACCTAGTTTTTCTGCCATTTTCAAACTCCAAATTCTCTCTACTCAGGCAAAAGAAATGAAAAGTAAAGGAATGTACATGTTCAGTGGCATGAGTATGACATTATTTCTTCACAAACCTAAGACTAATGATGCATAATAAGAGAGATACGAGTTCAAAAAACTACCTGTTCAGCTGAAGTTCTATCTTGCAATGTAGGAACTTTCAGTGCAAGGTGATGATTGGAAAAGCTTCCTTGAGGTCCAGGGATGTTGTTTCAATGCTTACTTTGTTTTGAGAGCTTCTGAATCGAGCTAGAGAACTTCAACTGCAAAACAGAAAAACGAAAATGGTGAAGTGGTTTAGAGGTGTTACAGATCGTGCTTTTGCTTTTGGTTAGCTTGCATAGGTAGTATGGAAGGTGTGTGAACTGGTTTGGGCAAGAAAGCTTGAGAGAAATGGGAGATGGCCCTCAATCTGCAGGGGTTGCTCTGTTTGAGCAGTTTCAAGGTGATTCTGAGATGGAGGGTGTTTGAGAGGTGCAGGGGTCGTGTATTAGCTTGGTTGTGATGTGCTGAGTATGTTTGATAAGTTTGTTCTTGTGTGTCTAAGCTGAGATGGATGATGTTGTGAGTTATGGCTTTTTTCTTCACACTTAAGCAACAAAATGCAACTTGTGTTTCTAGGCATGTAGAGGGCCCCTAATGTGCTGCATAATCCCTCCTTGATCAGTGTGTTATGCTCATAAACTTGTGCCATTCAGATTTGCAATGTACTTGTTGGATTTCCAAATTGACATAAAGTGAATTTTAGCAAAAATGGATAATTCACTTTATCTAAAAATGGATTAGGCTTGTGTATAATACTTGAACTCATAGAATAACCTCTTGACACAATGAACAAGCATTAAATTATTGAGTGTAACTTGGTTTAAGGACCTGTAATCTAGCCTAAAGCATGCTGAGTTCAAATTGCAAAGTTATGGACATGGAACTTGGTCATGAACAAAGTGGTTTTTTGCTATATTGTGAAATTCGATTCTCTCTAACCATGAGGTTGTTTGAGAAGTTTTTGGACATTTTGGAAAGCTTGGAATGTGTACTACAATCCATCTTTGAAATGAAATTTGAAATCCCAAGTGGAAGTGTATGGAAAATGGCCTTGAAGTTAGGTAGAAAACCTTGTCAAAATAGGTTAAAATTTCACTAAGTTAAAAATGGTTTAGTGCCCTTATTCAAAAACTTGTAACTTGAGATACAAGCTTCAAATGAGAAAACTTTGTGAATCAAAGTTGTAGACTATGCAACAAGCTACAACTTTCATGTTTTGACTTTTGTTTGAATCCAAATGGATCTTGGTGAAAAAGTGGGGAAAAGTTGGGGAAAAATTAGGGTTTTTCATAACTTAGAAAAATTCTAAGTTATGAAAAATTCAAATTTCTAACCCTAATTTGCATTTTGTGATTTCTTGGTGAACAAGTTTCATGATTTGGCATGTTTTGATGGAAAATGAATCTTGACTTTTGATTTTGACCAAAAAGTCAAAGTTTGACTTTTCAGTATACAGTCAAAATTGATCAATTGACTGGGAAATTCAACTGTCAATCTTGTGTACTTGGGATCTTTTGAGTTTGTTGATCATGTCAAGATAATTCCATAGGGTCCTTGAGTCTATGTGTGAGCTTGGCTTGCCATTGGCTAGGTCAAACAGTCAAAAATTGCCTTTGTGCAGTCAAAACCCTAAAAATGACCATTTTGCCCTTTTGGTGATCTGATCAAATTTCTTGGGGAATTGTGATCCAAACTTGATCAAATAGTCCATATGAGTTCATAATGTTGATGTGGGTCAAATTTCATGAGGTTTGACTGTCAATTGGCCACAGTTGACTTTTTTCCCTAATACAGTTGATTTCTAGGTCAACTGTCCAATTGACTGGGCAAAACTTGGAATCAAGGCTTGAAACTTGATATGGGTAAACTTGGGAGTCCAATATGAAGCATGAAAGTCATCTTAGGCTTTTTAGGTCAAAATATCTTTGTGCAAACACAAACCCTAATTTTGAGTCCACAGTGCAAGGAGGGGTCTTGAGCAGATGAAACCCTAACTGGATCTTGAGCTTCAAAGGCTTTGTGGTGAGAAATCAATGAGAAATGGGAGGGAAAATTTTGGGGTACAACACTTGGTATGGATAAACTTGTGAGTCCAACATGAAGCATGAAAGTCATTTTGGGCATTTTAGGTCAAAACATCTTTGTGCCAACTCAAACCCTAATTTGAGTCAGCAGTGCAAGGAGGAGTCTTGAGCAGAGCAAACCCTAACTGGATCTTGAGCTCCAAGGGTCTTGTGGTGAGAAAATATTGATGAAATGGGAGGGCAAATTTTGGGGTACAACACTCGCCAAAGAATCTCTTGCTTCCTCTGCTTTGCCACCATCCAGTTTGCGCTCACATGAAAGAAAGAAAGAAAAATAATTAGCACAGTTAATTGGATATGAGTAAGAATTTTCAAAAAAATTAAGAAAATTATGTTCATCATTAAAGTTTGCCATTTGGAATCAGAGGGCTATTTTTAATTCATCACGTTTTGATTTTTCTCTTTGCAAATCACAATAAGATTACTCTTCTTGGTTCACAAAAAGAAAAAGAAAAATGCAATAAGGCAAGCTGTCCAAACAAGAAGTGCATGGCCAAAACATATTCCAAACTACAGCATGTTGTCCAAACAATGCAACAAGGCAAACTAAACAAAGCCAAACTAAATTGGACAAAGTACAAGGCAGTAACTAGACAGCAGCATAGCAGTACAGACTGCAACAAAATGCAAGCAGTAAATGGCAAGTAACTAGACAACAGCATAGCAGTATAGACTGCAACAAAGTACAAGCAACATCAGGCAAGAAGAAAGAAAGCAGTATGGTAAACCAAGATAACAAGCAAGGGGCTTGTTTCATATAGCTTTTCATCATTTTCCAAATTTTGGAAAACTTTTCAGAAAAAGGGGAAAAAGCATTTTTGCTTTTATCATTGAGAGAGGAGAGAGAGAAAAGAGGTCACCCAATTTGTTGGAATTGTACAGCTTTGCTATTCTGCCCACAGACTGTCAAAGAGAAAAAAAACCAAGATATAACACTAGAGAAACTGTAAGAAGAAGGAGAACAGTTTGTCAAACAAAAAAAACAAAAACTACATTGAAAAAACAAAAAATCTCAAGCCTGCAAACTGTGATAGAAAACCATAAAAATCATCCCAGCTCAAACCTGTGTAACTCAAATCCTTCAACCTACAAACCTGTTATCAAACCAAAAACAGCCAAAACACCAAAACTGAAACCATTTCAAACCCAAAACTTGTAGCCCAGTTCATACATACAAAACCAAGTATCAAAACTTCCATCAAACAAAAACAAAAAGCTTGCAAACTGTCAATAAAAACATTCAAAAAAGATTCAAGCTTGTAACTCAAAGTCCAACCATCCCAAAGCATTCAAGCCAAAAACAACCAAACCTGTTAACTGATCAAACCTGCACTGTCAAAATCCCAAGCTAGTTTCATAACCATTTTCAACATAACCAATATTCCAATCCTAAAAAACCAACAACGAACAGGAAAAACCTGTAAACCAACTCTCAAAACATTTCAAACATGTAACATCCCAACCTGTTAACTGTCAAACCATAAAAACATACACAAAGATCCAAAGACCTGCAGAACCAAACTGCAAAACATTCAAAACCCTTCCAACATCCCAACATTTCATCAACATCATCAAAACCAACAGCAACAATATCAAGCCAAACTGTAAACAAAAACATTCAATAACTAGTAACAATATTCCAAAGTCCAAAACCAGTTCATACCAAGCTAGAACAATCACAGAGTTTCAAACAAATCTTCAAACTAACCAACAACATCTAACAATCAGAAATATCACCTTATCATCAGTCAAAGGTCAAGGGATAGAAAAAAGTAACCGGAAAAGCTCACGCCATCATTTCCTCCCTCACCATTTCCGGCCGCCAAGGAGCACTGTCACTTCCCTCTCACTATCCTCGTCCATAAAAAAAATCCCAAACAGGTATGTTTTCGCCATAACATCATTTTCCTGCATCTCAATGAACATTAAGCTTGATTAACATAAAATAAACATGAACAACAACATTCAAAAAAACCAATGAACTGTTAAGATAAAAGCAAACCTTTACCTTTCAAGAACAGAACAATTAGCATCTATTTAGGAAGTGAGGAGTGTGAGGCGCTCCGGCAACTTAAGGGAAGAGGGAGGATCAGATCAAAACAAATTACAACCCCCTTAGTCGATTTCATTGCAAATTAGGGATTCCCAGAAAAAGTGAAAACCTGGTTAAATCAAAAATGGAGAGATGAACGAGTAGAGGTGTTGAATGAGAAAGATGAATGAGGGAAAGAAATGATAGAGATGGAACAGAGCGGCGCCGCTGTGAGAAGATCACAAACCCTAATTTTCTGTTTCACCCTAATCAAACAATTATGAAAGGGTTAAGGCAATTGGGCCATTCATGTTGCACAAACCCTTAAGCCCATAAGGCATACTGGCTCGCACCCCCCCCCCATTCTGGCTTTGTTTCTTTTTATTTGGGCCTCACACATTTAAAATCTTAAGCCCATTTTTCATTCATTTTTAATTTAACTTGTTTTCTTTTCTTTTAGTTAATAATATACTAATGTCTTTAAAATTCATTTCATTAAATTGGTTTAGTTTTTTTTTTAAGTGATTAATTTTCTTTTACCATTCTCTCTTTTTTAATAAAAACTTATTTTTATTAATTTGTTACATTTAATAAAATACCAAAAAATCAAGAATTAGTTTAATTAGTTTTCTTTCTGTAAACTTTTCTTTTTTAATTAATAAAATACATAAAAGAATAATAATAATAAAATTTTAATCTTTCTTTTGTAGAATAAATTTTATTTCTCTCTTGTCAAGTAAATACATTGCATTTCATACTTTATTGATTTCTTTATTTCATAAATTGTCATAGCTTTATATTGAATCGCACAGCAATTCGATTTGGTTGTATTATTTGATATTTAGACATTGTTATTTTTTATGTGATTCATCCCCGTTTGTAATAATTGTACCCCCATTCTCGGATACTTTTGTAATAGCTTAGACTTTTAATTCCCGCAATTTATTGCTTTCTATATATTGTGTAGTAATTAGGCATGTATGGCAAGATTCAAAAATTAATCTCTAGATGACCTAATCCAAGAATAAATAACTTGAAATCAACACACTTCTCACACGCGCACCTCTAGGGTAACCTCGCTTGTTGCCTCGGAAATACAATCATGTCCCTCAAATATGAGACACTCTAGCAAATGACCCTTCGATAAACAAAGATCGTAGTCCCTCGATGACCCTCGATGTTGCCTTCGATTAAAACGATCTCGTCCCTTACAAAATTGCTAGAGCGTCTCACAAGTTGCTTTCGATGATTGTAAAATTGACTCGCGCCTGTCCCTTTACATCCAAGGATGGGGCTTCTTACCAAATCAATGGTAAGATAGCACCATTAAAAGGAAGAAGAAAAGAACAACTTGAGACATCTCGACTAGATAGATTCGCTCTTAGTTACTCGCTTGCTCACAACAAAAACCTTCACACTTACACCTCCATTTCAAAACACTTTCAAAAGACAAAACGTTTTGCACACGTTCTTATAGAGACGAGAACCATGGCAAAACCTATTTTCAAAACACTTTTCGAAACACGATTCACAAACACCTCTTTGAACTATTTTTCGAAACAAAACTTTGTATATGTTCTTATAGAGACGAGAACCATTACAAAAAAACTTTCCAAAATACTTTCAAAAACCCACACCACAAGCACAATCAAACAAAAGCAAGTGATCTAAATGAGTAACTAAGAGCCCATGGAAAACCATGGATGAAAAGGGTGTTAACACCTTCCCTTTTCATAATCTACCCCCCGAACCTGAGAAAATTCTCGAAAGGTCTTTCCTGTGCTTTTTACCTTTCCTTTTGGATAAAATAAAATTTGGTGGCGACTCTTTCTAACTGCACAAGTGCGAATGAAACGCAAAACCTCTAGTCAGTTCTCCCACCGCATCACAAACATACATACACCAAAGCAAGTACGTCAATGAAATTCTGAAGAAATTCGACCTATCAGAATGTAAGCCAGCCAAAACTCCAATGCATCCTACATGCATTCTAGAAAAGGAAGAGGTAAGTAAAAGGTAGAATAGAATATCTACAGAGGTATGCTTGGTTCTCTCTTATATATTACTACTTCAAGACCTTATATTATATATAGTGTATGTCTATGTGTTTGATTCTAATAAGATCCTAGAGAATCTCACTTAACAGTATTTAAGCGAATTTTCAAGTATCTGAAATGTACTACTAATCTTAGTTTGTTCTATAGAAAAACCAAAGAATACAAATTAGTAGGATATTGTGATGCTGACTTCGCCGAAGACAAAATAGAAAGAAAAAGTACTTCTGGAAGCTTCCAATTTCTGGGAGAAAATTTGATCTCGTTGTCCAGCAAGAGACAATCCATAATTGCATTATCAACCGTTGGAGCTGAATATATAGCAACAGCTAGATGCAACACACAAATTCTCTGGATAAAAATTCAGCTTGAAGACTTCAATATATTTGAAAGTAACATTCCTTTACTCTGACAATACTTCTGCCATTTGTTTATCTAGAAATCCTATTTTACATTCTAGGGCTAAGCATATAAAAATAAAACATCACTTCATTAGGGACTATATTCAGAAAGGAATTCTTTCATTAAAATTTATTGACACAGACCATCAATGGGATGATGTCTTCACTAAACCCCTTTCTGAAGGTAGGTTTAATTTCATTCTGAAACATCTCAGCATGAAATTATGTCCAGAATAAGAGTTTTATTTATGTATTCTTTAACCCTCAGAATTTTATGTTTTTTTTGGTGAACATATGATCAATAGTTCTTTAGAAGTTAGAAGGACAGTTGTATCAGGATCTATCTAAGAAGATCTGGACAGTTCCCAAACGGTTCATTTCAAAGATAGAAGCATGTAGTTCACAACATCAACATCTGTCATCCTCTCGCAAGAGTTTCTTCTAAGGCGGAACACACGTTCAAATTCTGAAGAGACTAAAGCGTTGATTGGATGCATTAAGACTCGTGTTGTATCCATAACTGTTCTATATCTCCACGCCATCTCCCTATTTTCAAGAATCATTAATGCTATGTAATCATTTCTTTTCACTCTTTTCTTGCTAATTAAGTTTTCTATTTTTTATAAATACACCGCTCACTTTCACTTTCACTTTTTCACTCTCACTTCTTCTCTCTACTATTTGTGGGCAATTTTCTTTCAAAAACCTTCAAAAAGTTTGTGTAAACAATGGCTTCTTCTCAAATTGCTCAAAGCTCTCAAAGTGTTCCAGGCTCTTCTTCTTCAATAGTAGAAAGGTATGAAGAACCTTCAAGAACACTCCTGACTCCCAATGATTCACTATAAGTTCTTTGTGAACTCATTGTGGACTTCGTCAGTATAAAGGAAAACGGTTACGATCTTACTCCTGATGTTGAACTTCAAGGGTGGACAAAGTATTTTGATCGTCTACTGGGTCCAGTATTTCCAAGATTAGTTAAAGAATTATGGATTCACGCTACTGCTTCAAACCATCAAGTTAATTTTTTTGTGATGGGAAAGAAAATAGTAATTTTTGAAGATCTTATTGCACGTTTGATAGGTCATGACGGCAGAGGCATTCGTTGCAGCAACATGGCATAAAAATGCTCTGACCTAACAACAATTTCAAAAGAGATTTTTTCTTCTGGCCAATCTTCAAACAAAACTAAAGATCTGAAAGACTACTTCAGAATTTAGTTAAAAATCATCTTGGGCTGCATCAACCAAAGAAAACCCACAGGTTCTCTTGACTATATCAACATTGATCAGCAATTTCTTCTGTACTTCATAGCAACCAAGGCAAAGGTCAATCTTCCTCATCTTCTGTTTAATTATCTGAAGACAAGCATCAAAGAGACTAGAGAAGAAGAAAGGACTAAGAGGGATTGGATTCCTCTGGGCAGGCTCATATCAGATATTCTGATGGAAAACAAACTGGTAGAATATCAGAATGAGGCTCAACAGGTCATCACTCTGGAAGCATGTGCTGGTAAACATCTGAATGCAAAGAATATGAAGAAGATGAAGATCATTGATACCATCAAGAAGGATCCAACTGTTACAACCAAGGAAGTCATTACAACAAGAAGAGTTCTTATGAAGGATTTCCCTCTTTTCTCTCAAACAGATGTTTCTCCAGAAATTATTGTCAGATATTTGGAAGCTTGCAAAATGGACGAGACAAATCCAGAAGTGAACATCCGCGATCTGTGACAACATGATCTGGAGATTATCCTTAAGAAATCAAGGAAAAGGAAAGCTGCTGGAGAAGGATCTTCTCAGAAGGTTCCCAAGGCTTCTAAGAAGAAAGATAATTCTTCTTTTATTTCTATTATGGAATCAGTTCTTTTATCAACATCTGAAACCCCCTCCTCTCCAAAATCCACAGAAGACCCTTAATCATAAACCTTTGATGATTTTAATAATAAGTTTGACCCTTCACTTACTCTAGAAAACATTCTAGACGAACCACCTTCTATTACCCATCTTGACCAAAATCATCCAAAACTTGCTCAAGTTCTTTCTGATATTGATCAATTTGATCCGGTGTTCCAAGCTCCCCACTCAGAAAATCCAAACTCACAAGCTCCTCACTCTGAAAATCCAAACTTTCACGCTCCCCAATTAGAAAATTCAAATCTTGACTCTGATACCACTTCACTTATTCCTGGAATAACATGCCCTCTCATGGTCCAACAATCAATCACAATCCACGACATCCCAGAAATTCCATCTCCATACCATTCCACTCCACCAAACACACCTCATTCACCCATTTTTATTTCTGATTATCCCTCTCCAATCAACCATCCAGAAGATCACCTTCATACAGTAATAGACTTAGAAGCGCTGGACAATCTTGCCTCTAGCTCTCAAAAAATTGCCATCCCAAAACCAAAACCAAAAATTACCAAGGCAGATGTTGGTAAAAATTTGCTAATTTTTGGAACAGATATACTTGAATGGGTTAACTCTATGAAGCTAGCCTGCTTAGAGAATTTGAATCCCGCTGATTTTGATTCATACTGGAACCAGTTCAGAAAATGGTTCAATTCTGAACCCCAGAAACTTAAGGAGTTGAGTTATGAAATTGCTCAATAGAACTTCTGTGATCAGCTGAAAGTTTTCAAGAATCAAGTTATGCGCCACTGGGAAAAGAAACCTCTTCTTCTGCTGGACAATGCCCCTTGGGAAGATCACCAGCCTTCAGAAGTTTATGAACCATGCTCTGATACTCTGCCTCTGGTTACTATTCAAGACAAAGGCAAGGAAATTGAAGAAGCTACTGAGTCAGAATCTGCCGCAGCTTTCTCTGAAGAGGTGGCACCTTCTGTTGATATACCCTCTTATTCTTTGGTTCTGCAAACTCTGGAGGAGTTGAAGAAAGAAAATATAGTGTTCAAGGAGAGACTAGACAAGCAAGATGGCACATGCAAGGAAATCAAAGGGATGTTGGGAAAAAAAGAAGAGTTAAACACTCAAATTAAGAATTTGTTGGAAGCCATGTTCACACGACTTCCTCCACCTCAGTCTTAGTTTTGAAAATTGTTTTCTTTATTGTGTCCAATTTTTTTGTATTGTTTTCTTCTAAATGTGTCATTGCAATTCTTTTTAATACAACTCATCTTTTATTGCTTAAAGTTTTTATATTTCTTTTTGATTCTTGACAAAAAGGGGAGAACATAAGATATTTCTAATAACAGTATCGAGATGCAGTCTCAAACATTTTGAATATCATAACTTCTCGTTTTTTTCTGAAAGCAAAACAGGAACAAAACTTTGGCGAAGACAGAAGTAGATGCATCAAAAACTCTTATCAGAATAAACTTCAGGGAAGTATTTCTTCTCTGTCTGAGTATTAAACTTAGGGGGAGATCTTAAAATTCTTTATGTTCTTTCTGTTTCTATTGAAATATCCTAGTTTTTGTGATCATCAAAAAGGGGGAGATTATTAGAACATAGTTTGATTCTACAACCCTTGTAAGAGTTTTGATGATAACAAACACAAATAACAATTATGCTCCCTATATTTATATTTTGTTTTGCAGAGATGTTCTGATTGAAGAAGATCAGAAGATGAGTTAAAAAGTTGTTTCAACTATGATTATAAACATCTCTCAAAGAAGTTATAACACTGCAAACAAGACTCCGTGTTTCTGATCTACAAAGCTCTGGAAAGAAGCAACAGATACTTTCATCTTCTAAAGCAAGCATGTTCTGAAGCGTTACAAAAAAATATTTCCATTTCAAAAATAACGGCCGAAAGGGAACAAGGATCTTTATTTTTGGAAAGCTCTTTAATTATCATTGATCAACCTTCCAAAAGCTCCTACATGCTTCACCTATTTAAACAAAGTTTGAAGGATAAATCGTTTATGATTTTTCACGCATAGTAACACATCTATCTCTATCATCCTCAAACATCCAAAACTTAAAATTGTGTAAAACATCACTTGTGATACTGTTTTATTAGAAAACATTCTTGTACACTTTTAATAAAATATTGTTTAGAGAAATTCCTTGAGAAAAAACGGCTTGTGGTTTATACTCAAGAAGACTTTGACGGTTGTCATAGTAGATTTGTAATCAAGATTGATTAGTTGATTAAGACCTTGTTGAGAGAGGAGAAATCACCTTGGCGGATGGACTGGAGTAGTTTGAGTTCAAACGAACCAGGATAACCAACGTGTTCTTTTCTTTAAGTTTTAAAAATCCCAATTCAAACCCCCATTTCTTGTGTTTTTTCCATTCTTCAATGCCACCAGTTGTGCTTTGTTTCTGATGATTCTCCTTGTTCATTTAATTTGTTTCTGAATATCCATTTGGTTCCAATGATGTTGAACCCTTTTGGTTTAGGAACCAGATCCCACACATTGTTTCTGGTGAATTGGTTTAATTCTTCCTGCATTGTAAGTATCCAATCATTGTCCAAAAGGGCTTCGTCAATGGAAGTTGGCTCAATCAGAGATACTAATCCCATGAGAGATTCTTCAGATTTTCTGAATGTAGATCTTGTTCTGATTGGGTCTTCTTTTCTTTCCCATAATTTTGTTTTCTGGATGAGCTAAGCTGCTTCTGGATTTTCTTTTCTGGAGAGGCTCTTCAGATGTTGTTGTGATGTTTGTGATATCTTCTTCTGGAGATGACTGTGATTCTTTGTGAGAAACTTCTGATGAAATGTCTTCAGTACCTGTAAATTGGACTTCTATATCTACAAAAGATTTATCTTGCTTTGAATTTTGAGATCCAAGCTTATAATCAAATCTGACATTGATGGACTCTTCTACAATTCGTGTTTCTATGTTATAGACTCTATAGCCTCTTGAGCGTTCAGAGTATCCTAACATGAGACACTTTTGTGCTTTAGAGTCAAACTTGTTCAGATGTTCTTTAGTGTTCAGAATAAAATAGGTACATCCAAATGGATGAAAATAAGAAATGTTGGGCTTTCTGTTCTTCCACAGTTCATATGGAGTCTTATCCAGAATAGGTCTTATGGAGATTCTATTCTGAATGTAGCATGTTGTATTAATTGCTTCTGCCCAGAAGTTCTTAGCAATGTTAGTCTTGTTGATCATGGTTCTGGCCATTTCTTGTAAAGTTTTGTTCTTTCGTTCTACAACTCCGCTTTGTTGAGGAATTCTAGGACAAGAGAAATCATGAGAGATGCCATTCTCATTAAAAAATAGTTCAAATTTTTTGTTTTCAAATTCTCCACCATGATCACTTCTGACTTTAACAATTCTAAGATCTTTTTTGTTCTGGACTTGGTTACAGAAGGCAAAGAACACAGAATGTGACTCGTCCTTGTGTCTTAATAAAATTACCCATGTCCATATGCTATAGTCATCTACGATCACTAATCCATACTTCTTGCCACTAATGGATGCAGTTTTCACTGGCCCAAATAGATCTATATGCAGAAGTTCTAATGGTCTAGAGGTAGAAATAACATTCTTGGCTTTGAAAGAAGGTTTTGCAAACTTGCCTTTTTGACATGCTTCACACAGAGCATCTGAGCTAAACTTCAGGTTAGGAAGTCCTATGACCAGATTGAATTTGTTAATCTGAGATATTCTTCTCATACTAACATGCCCCAATCTTCTGTGCCAGACCCATTTCTCATCGTTAACAGACAATAGGCATTTTACATTCTGACTTTTTAGTTCAGAAAGTTTTATTTTGTAAATGTTGTTCTTTCTCTTTCCATTAAAGAGGACATGTCTATCTTTCTGACTAACTGCTTTGCAGGACTTTTGATTGAAGATTATATCATAACCGTTATCACTTAATTAACTTATGGATAACAAGTTATGCATTAATCCATTAACTAACAGAACATTAGTTATAGAGGGAAGCGTACCGTTACCAATAGTTCTAGAGCAAATAATCCTCCCTTTCTGATTGCCTCTGAAACCTACGTAGCCTCCAGATTTAAGCTCCAGGCTTTGGAACATATTCTTTCTTCCCGTCATGTGTCGAGAGCATCCAGAGTCCAGGTACCAAGATTGGTGTTTTAGTCTTGCTGTTAAAGATATCTGCAACATAGACAATTTTATCCTTAGGTACCCATATCTTTTAGGGTCCTTGTTTGTTAGAGTTGCCAAAATTCTGTTTGAATTTTGGTTTAGCAGAAAAAGCATTACTAGTATATTTTATGTCATGTGTGTGCCCATAGGTGAAGTGAGAATATAAAGGTGTGCGTTTAATGACCATATCCTTAACTTTCTTAGGTTTAGATACTTTTCCCTTGTATTCTATTCATTTTCTTCCATTTCTGCTAACTCCATAGATCATTGAAGCCATTTTTCTTCTATATATGTTTTTAGCAAGAAATTTTTGAAAGCTATGATCATATTCCTTTATGATCTTATCAGAGTTACTAGGAACTTTTGAGATAGTTTCTTTTTGAGCATTTTGTAAATTATTTTTTAGTTTAGAAATTGTTTCTTTCAGCTCAGAGTTTTCTGATCTTAGTTTCTTAGTTTCTTCAGAGTCAGAAACTAGATCCTTTTTCAGGTTCTTGTTTATGACTCGAAGTTTCTGATATCTTTCAAGAATTTCTGACAGACTCTCTTCTAATTAAGATCTAGAGAAGTTAAAGAATACCTCTTCTGCCTCTGATTATGATTCTGATCCAGATGATCCAGTATCTTTTGATATGTTGGCCATTAGGGCTATGTTGGCTCTTTCATCTTCTGATTTTGTTTCAGATTCAGAAGAGTCTGAGTCGTCCCATGTTGCCATGAGGCTTTTCTTCTTTTCCTTAAAGAACTTCTTTTTAGGTTTCTCTTTTGGAAGATTCGTACATCCGCTTTTGTAATTCCCTTATTCATTGCATTCGTAGTAGATAATGTCTTTGTTGCATTAATTTCTGTATCCAGAAGATGGTTGAGAATGATTTCCTGTTCTTCTGGAATTTTTGAACTTCCTTTGCTTGTTCTTCCGCAGCTGATTGACTCTTCGGGAGAGAAGAGACAGTTCGTCTTCTTCTGATGAGGATCCACCAGAGTTTTCTTCTTTTTCCTGAAAAACTTTCGACTTATATTTTTTGTTAGATTTAAGAGCTAAAGACTTACCTTGCTTCTGGGGCTCATCTTCTTCTAACTCTATCTCATGACTTCTCAGGGAGCTGACATGTTCTTCGAGAGAGATTTTGTTCAGGTCTTTGGCCAGTTTAAGAGCTATGACCATGAATCTCCATTTCTTGGGTAAACTTCTGATAATCTTATTTACATGGTTAACAATTGAGTACCCTTTATCCCTAACTTTTAACCTAGCCACCAGAATTTGAAACCTTGAGAGCATTGTTTCAATGGTTTCATCTTCTCCCATTTTGAAGGCTTCATACTTCTGAATGAGCACAAGAGCTTGGGTTTCTTTGACTTGTGTGTTACCTTCATACGTCATTCTCAAGGAATCAAACATGTGTTTTGCCGATTCTCTGTTTGTGATCTTCTCATACTCTTTGTATGAGATAACACTCAAGAGAATAGTTCTAGCCTTGTGATGATTTCTGAAGTCTCTCTTTTGATGATCTGAAATTATTTTTCTGTCATTCTTCTTACCTTTTTCATCAACAGGGTGTATGTACCCATCAGTCACCATGTCCCAGAGATCAGTGTCATGAGTCAGAAAGAAACTTTCGATTCTGTCTTTCCAGTAATCGAAGTTCTCACCATCAAAAATAGGAGGTTTGCCGCTGATTCTGTCTTTCTCATCATGGTAGTCATTGCTGATGTTCTGACTTGGTCCCACCATAGTGTTTTTCTTGCTTGGATCTTTTTCTGACACAGTTAAGTGCTTCTACTGAGAACCAGGCGCTCGGATTCCAATTGAAGAATGGAAATACACAAGAAGGAGGGTTTGAATTGGGGTTTTTTAAAACTTTAAATAAAAGAACACGTTGGTTATCCTGGTTCGTTTAAACTCAAACCACTCCAGTCCACCCGCCAAAGTGATTTAGCCTCTCTCAACGAGGTCTTAATCCACTAATCAAACTTGATTACAAAGCTACTATGACAACCGTCAAAGTCTTCTTGAGTTTAAATCACAATTCGGTTTTCTCAAAGAAATACACTAAACAATGTTTAAGAGAGTGTACAAAAATATTTTCTAATAAAACAGTATCACAAGTGATGTTTTACACAAGTTAGATTTAGGACATTTGAAGATGGTGAAGATTACTGCTTTTTTGTGCGTAAAAAATCGTGAACGATTTCTCCTTCAAACATTGTTTAAATAGGCGAAGCATGTAGGAGCTTTTGGAATGTTGATCAATGATAACTAAAGAGCTTTCCAAAAATAGAGATCCTTGTTCCCTTTCAGCCGTTACTTTTGAAATGGCAATAATTGAATTGTAACGCTTCAGAACATGTTTGCTTCAGAAGATGAAATTTACCGTTGCTTCTTTCCAGAGCTTTGTGGATCAAAAATACGGAGTCCTATTTGCAGCGTTAGAACTTCTTTGAGAAATGTATAGAATCGGAGTTGAAACAACCATTTAACTCATCTTCTGTGCTTCTTCCATCAGAACTTCTCTGCAAAACAAAATACAAATTTATGGAGCATAATTGTTCTTTGAGTGTTTGTTATCATTAAAACTCTTACAAGAGTTGTAGAATCAAACTATATTCTAACACAGATCAGTCAAACGATTATTTGCACTACATGTCGCACTCGTTGTAGACGGTTTTAACTTTCCCCACTATATAAGAGAGAAAGCGAGTCATTCTCAAATATTTAAATTCTACCTATTTACATGATATTTATTACTTTTACATTAAATTGAGTGTTAAAGTGATAACCTTACAAATTAGTTATCTCTGCACCATATAAAAAATTCAAGTCTTCCGGAACGAAGGACTATCTCGTAGCTTCACCTATCATCTTTAGTTATTATCCAAAACAAATTATATGCATAAATTTCTTCTATGAATTGACAAAATGGTTATTTGTTTATATCAACAAATTTCTACTATGACTAGGAATTTCCAAATTAATTATGATTCATGATAACAAAAATAAAAAGAGAAATGTCAAGGTGCATATGCTGATATACATTATAAAGCAAGAGATCTTAATACTTTCGTTTTTATCAATCTCTCTCGTTTTTTTTTCCTTAAGAAGCTAGAACCCCTTTCAAGTGGTGGTACATATACAAATCATATATATATATATATATATATATATATATATATATATATATATATATATATATATATATATATATATATATATATATATATATATATATATATATATATATATATATATATATATATATATATATATATATATATATATATATATATATATATATATATATATATATATATATATATATATATATATATATATTTGTGCACAAAGTTAATAAATAAATGAAAAATAAGAGAATATATTTATTACAATGACGGCTATAAAATTTATAAAAGGAATTATACAAATGATTGCTACTACTAGTCTATTTATACAACAAATAAACTGCTATGTAGTCTTTAATAAAAGGTAAAATTAGTGACTAAGTTAAAAGGTACAAACTAAAAAAATACTAAACTTAACCGCTACGCTAACAAACTCGGCTCCAGAACCTCAGAAGCTAAGCATACTTTTGAGTGTAACCTCAGAAGCTTTTGCTTCTGACTAACAATAACTTCTTAATATATCAAACTACTGCTTCTAAGCAATACTGATTCTACCAACAACTTCTGAATATGAATCAATTCCAACATCATCCCTTAATTCATATTCAGCTAACAAAAAAAAACTACAACACCAATTCTATCCCTCAAATGGATAAGGTGTTCAGTCTTGACATCCTTCGTCAGAACATCTGCAAGTTGCTTCTGGTTGCTACAGTGTGCAACTTCTAATACTCCATTTAGAGATGTTGATTTCACCTTGAGATCCATTTGACGCTGATGTTTTTCTTCTCCTTCAGAAGCTCAGTTAACTCCCAAGTCTTATTTCTTTCAATAGCATCAAGCTCTTCTTTCATGGCCTTCAACCACACTTTCTTCTTGAGAGCTTCACAGGTTGACAACGCAATCACCAGTTGCTTCTTGGAGCACCAAGAAATAAGATTTTCCAGATACAAATAAAAGTATCCAGAAGTATTTCTTCAGTCAACTTTGTCTCTATACAGAAGTATCCAGAAGTATTCTTGATACAAATCAGAGTCTGAATAGCATATTAGCTATGCATCATTCTTTACATTATAAGGGAACAACACTTCATACCTCAAAGTCCCTTCAGTATCTTGCAGCTTGTCAAACTCTACAAATCTCTTTGGTCTTTGTCTGATTTGTTGTCGCCTCTGGACTTGTTAAGAATCTTCTTCTGATTCTGGAACAATATCTCCTTCTGGACTTTCTTCAAAAGTTAGACTACCACCAGAAATGTCACCTTCAGAAATTGGTTCGCCTTTAAAAACTCTTCCTTTAGAAGTTCCACTTTCATAATCATGACCACCGTGAGAGACTGGACTACCTTCAAAAGCTCCTCCTTCTGAAGGTCCACCTTCAGAAACATGATTTTCACCAGAAACATGATCATCTTCAGAAGCTTGTCCTCTAGAACCCATGTCTTCAGAGTTTTCCCTTCTAGAAGCATGACCACCACCAGATTCAAAATCTGGATCAGAATCAAATTCACCATCTAACTCATATTTAGAGTCTCCAGAAGATTTTTCATCCTCTGACTCTGACTCACCTTTAGAACTTTTAAGTTCTGACTCTGACTCACCTTTAGAACTTTCAAATTCTGACTCATCTTCAGAAGCAGAATCTCCTTCGGATTCTAACTCATCTTCTGATTCTTTTTCAGACTCAAAATCACCCTCGGAGTCTGACTTGTCTTCAGCTTCAGAGTCATCTTCTAACTCTGATTCATCTTCAGAAATCTCTGATTCTAACTCACCTTCAGAATTTCCAGCGTCATCTTTTGATTGTGACTCATATTCAAACACTCCTTCAGAATCAGAATATTCAGAGTCATCTTTTTCCCCTTCAGAATTATAAAATTACAATCTCACAGGTTTCTCGTCATATTCATAAGCCATAATAGCACATGTTCATCATTTGAATCTCCTATGGCTATTTGTGCTTCTTCTTTGTTTGACCAACAATCTTTAGCAAAGTGGTCAAATCTATTACAAAAGTAACATTGAATCATTATCTTGTCATACTTCTCCTTTCCCTCCTGATGTTTCTTCTCATCAGAATAGAAGACTTCTAACTTTTGGGACCTACCATGTTTTTTCAGTTTCCGTTCCTTCTTGACAAAAGAAGCTTTCAGATCTTGCTCAACCTCCCTCTCAGAAGTTCTTTCAGTCAAACGAAACTCTCGCGCCTCTAGACTACTTTACAGTTCTTCTATTCTCACGTTGTCCATATCTTTAGAATGTTCAATTGTTACAACAATGTAATCAAATTGAGGAGTAAGGGACCTCAATATCTTCTCAATGATTACTTGTTCAGAAAGGATTTCTCCACAAGCCTCCATCTCATTAGTGATCAAAATAACTCCAGAGATATACTCAGAAAACTTCTCATTGTTCTTCATATTGAGATTCTCATATTGCTTTCACAGAGACTGAAGTTGTACCTTCTTCACTGATGTGTCACCACCATAGCATCTGACCAGTGTGTCTCATGCCTCCTTCCCCGTTGTTGAATCAACAATATTCTCAAACACATTCGCATCTATACATTGATAGATGTAGAACAACGCCTTCTGATCTTTCTTTCTTTTGCCTCTCTGTTAATTTCTCTCTTCTTCCGTCGCATCTACTACAACCAGAACATAGCAATTGATAACAAGCTCAAGCGCATCTTAAGCACCAAATAGCACGCACATATGAATCATCCATTTGTTCCAATTCTTGCGATCAAAAATAGGAAGTTTGTTACTCAGACTACCGTTTTTGTTCATCCTTAACCTTGTATAACTCACTCATATCTCTTAAGCACAGTATTTCTCAACCCCATAGAATCAT